>JACATO010001890.1:2270000-2870000 GCA_018389105.1 Nautilus pompilius
GGTTTAGCTTTCAATTACACAAGGGTGCTTCGGAAAATAAAGGTGATGTTCACATCAGTGCAACCAAGTGGTAAATGTCATACTGCCAAGTGACACCTCATTCATGTGAGCAAGTAAACAACATGGCCATGCACAGGTTGAAGAACAGTGATCTTTAGTTCATTTTCTGAGGTTCAAAGGTGTTCTGTCAACTGTAACCCACTGGAGAATGTTGCCCCAACATGGAGAGAACTGTATGGTGCTAATAAAAGTGTGTGAGTGGGTGGATTGGCTTTAAAATGACTAAACATCAGTAGTGGTTGAAGATTGACCAGAGTATCCTAGTAGCGCTACCAGTAATGAAAACGTTCATATATTGCACATGACACACTGCAATAGCTGATGAACATTAATGCATTTGTTAGGCAGTATCCATGAACACCTGAAATGTCAGAAAGTATGTGCTTATTGAGTTCCAAAGAAAAGCATGGAAGGCTTAACCCAGGGTATTCTGTTGTAGCATGACAGTGTGAGATTACAGTGTTCAGGTGACTAAGGTGACTGTTCATCAACATTATGAACAGATGCACATTGAAACTATACCATATCTTCCCTACAGTTTGGATTTTGCCCCATTTGATTTTCTTGTTTGGAAACCTGAAAGATGCTCTCCAAGGTCAAAGATTTTCCGGTGATCACAAGATTCAATAGGCAGTATACAATCGTGGTTTACAATCCAGCCAAAAAGCTTCTACCTTGGCGGTATCAAGAAACTTTTATTGTGGTCAGGATTTGTTGCTGACTCTCATATTCCTATCAGTAGATGGTAACTTAAGAGCATGAGAAGATTAGGGATGCAGGAAGGTGATGCATGCTTTTTTTTTTTTTTTCCTTAAAAAAAATTCTTCAGGAGATATCTGGATGTGCCTGTCTTATGTTTCAGGCTGCACAGAGCATTGAGCTTGACAGTCTGATCCCACTACAATATGGAATCAATAAATTGATCCTAGTTGGAGATACAGAGCAGCTGCCACCCACTGTCCTCTCACGGGTAGGTACACTTCAGCCTGTTTTCCTCCCTCGCTCTCTCTTTTAAGCTGATTTTTCTTTATGTATATTATGAATGCAGTGGACTCTCCATCTGACAGATTATATTGGGGGAGGGGGTCTGTTAGATCAAGAATGAAAATCACGCGGTGCACGTAATTAAAATAAGTCACTTTTATTTTAAACATTTGCACTTCAGTACTTACAAGTCATTCTGAATCACTGTCCATTACTTGCAAGGGTGTTACAGGAGTTTTAGTGATCATATCAGAAAAATTTCCAAGACTGAAACCAGATCGGACAAGGGATGGAGTTGTTGGTTCTGGATTTGCTAAGCTGCTGCTTTCAGCAGACTCACGGGCCAACTTAAAAAGCTATCAATTTTCAACTGTTCTGATCTCTGGAACTGCTCACGAATCACATCTCCCTAAGAGTTTTCAAATGTTCATAATAAGGCTATACATTGACATAAGGGGTTTGATCATTGAAATTTGTCACTAAATCAAGGCTGTCCCTAGTCTCTGAAAGTTTTTTTAGTCTTTTCTTTCAGTTTATCTTCCTCTTCATTCTCAGAGTCTTCCAAAGAGCAGTAGAAACATTCATAGCTATTTCTTCTGTGAGATTCTGATACCCAGCATCTCCTTCAGACTCTAGCCAATTTTCCACATCCTCAACTGCTGCAGCCAACTGTATAGAGTCGTGTGGTAGTCCGGCCAAACAAGAGCTGCTTCCAGCAATTTGTAGGGGGGATCTAAGATAGACTTAATGTTGTAGCTCTTGACATTCTGCAAATTTCTCTTGTATCTTCAACTTGATCCTCTGTTCCCTCCAAAACTACCACTACTTCATCCAAAAACTTTCTTCTGTAAAGCCTCTTGCATGCCAGTATGATCTCTTGATCCATAGATTGGATTAGGGAGGTTGCATTTGGAGGCAAGATGAGACGCTTTATTTTTCCATCTCTGCTTCAAAATTTGCTAGGTTATAATGAGACTTAATACAGTCTTCTGGGACAATCTTCAAGACTTCAGTCTGAAATATTCCAAACCCCAGGATCAAATGTGGTGATGTCTTGAGTAAACTAGGCATTTGCAGAGTTGTAATAGAGCACAGGAAGCCTGCTCATACGGTTCTTCAGAATTCAATAACCCAGTTTTGTCTGCATTACACAGTCCTGATTCTCTCATGATGTCATTAAGTTTTTGTTTGAATGGCTCAACACTTTAAACATCAGCACTAATGCCATAATCAACCACCATTTGCAGTAAATCTGGGAATCTCTCTGCAGCAAACTGCATTTCTGCATCACAAACACCAACACCACTTGAGCGCTGTTAGACATACCATTTGTAAGTAGCCTCTTCCAGTTTTGCATCACTAGCTCGCTTTGTCCTTTCTAGATGACAACTGAACTTTCTGAGTTCACTTCAAATTAAATTCTTTAATCTTGTCTTTGCTTTGTTTTTGCTATGCCAAACTCCTCTGTGACCATAGCAATTGATATACCAGCTTCTATTTTCTCACCAATTCCACAGTAGTTAGGACTTTGCATTTCCTTTTCACTGCACTTAGAGGCCATTATCAACATTTAAAATAGCTGACAGGGCACAAAACTTAATTTTGAGAAGGAATTCACAGGAACTCACCATTTAGCTGACAGGGCTAGAAAAAAGCTGGTAGTGCCATCCAACTTCATTAGACCGTGGGTCTGCTGTATTTTTTAAAAAATCATTGTGCTAATGCCATCTCTATTTAATAGCATCATTTTTAAAAATTTTTGTCAAAGGAGGTAATTAATTATTCACATATTTATATGCAGTACATAATTACTGCCATTATTGATAAACTCAAAAGTCCAGTAAAAGAGAGGGATATAATTGCTTTTTTCTATATTTATTACTTGAAATTAAATTACCCTTGACTGGTAATATGACTCTTCTGATATTTTAGAATTACATTTTTACTTTAAGACTGTTAATTTTTTGAAGAAAAATGGAATTGTATATAATTATATTTCATGGAAAATTTGTTTAGTGATATAAATTATAAATTAATTGCAAAGTTTTTAAATATAATCTTCGGCATTGTATTTAGTTAAATAATTGCTTAACCTCAAATGGTAACACTTTCCCAGGTATTGAACAGTATTTCTTTGGTCAGAAAGGGAAACTATAGCTAAATTATGTCTTTAATATTGAACACTGCAGCTCCAAAAAAGGTTTGGTTTGTACTATACTTGCTTTTGATAAATTTCTGTTTTTGTGTTGTATTGCGCTGACATGGTTTCTTCTTGCTCTTCACCAGTAATTTGTGGGTTTTCTGGGTACATACAGTGGAGGTTCTGTGGATAACTTCTGACTACCACTCGAGAGCCCCCCCAGTCCATACTGAGTTAACTACTTGTTTGGACACTGAGGCTGTTCTTGTTCCCTGTTGTGTGATGTTTAGATCCTGAAAGTCAGGAAAGGATTTAAGCTGAATCTTCTACATGTGTTTCTTTGTTAGCATCACTTTTCTTTGGTGAGAAAAAAAAAATGGAGGCTAAGTGGTATCGTTTTGAGATCTCATAGTTGGCCAAGGACCTGTATGTAGTTTCTAAATTAAGACTGGACTTGGTTTATTGAACTAGGTGATGGAGAGAGAGAAAAAAAACAGTTTATTGAGATCAAATGCAGAAAACAGAGAAATGCATGCTGGATATATTTCCTAATAAACAGAAGAGATAATTTTAGACTTCATTTTGTGTCTGATGAATCAAAAACATTCTTGTGTGTATGTCTGGACTTTGTGTTGTAACTCTTTTTCAGAGGACTGCAGAACTGAGCTATGGCCTATCCTTGTTTGAAAGACTCTGCAACTACTTCAGAGATAATTCACCTGATCACAATCCCATTTTAATGCTCGACACACAGTACCGCATGGCAGTGCAGATTTGCCAGTTTCCCAACCGATATATCTACAATAACAAACTTATAACATCTAAGTATGGACTTTTTGTTGCTAATAATTCATTTTGTTTTTATAACTGTAACAATAAGCTTTGCTTGCAACCTTTTCTAATGTTTTCCATAATTAAAACAAAAATCTGATGATGATCATGTGACATTTCCTTTTGTTCTAATTAAATTGAGATTCTGATAAATTAACGTTTTCTCATGTTTGCTCTAATTGAAAAAAAAGAACATGATAAACTTCACTTGTTTCTCATGTTTGCCTTGATTTAAAATAAACTTTAATAGTATATAAATGAACTAAAACTATAAAACTACAATCTGTAGTTTTCAAATCTGTGTAGTCCTTTATATACAACAGCAATTCAATGTTGATTCCAAAGAAAACTGGTAATTTTGGTCAGTTGTTCCTGCTTTTTACTGATATCGATGGCTATTGGGTGTAAGTTCATGTGAAAAAAATAGTGCAATTGGCGTGTTTGCATCTTGTGACTGTCATGTTTTCTCACTTGCAAGTCCTTCAAAGCATACCCTTGGTTTGGCTGAATAAAACACCCTAAAAAAGCCAAAGCACTCGGCTCATAGTTGCATAGCTGTGATTTTTCTAAGGTTTACAAAATGGCATGGTTATCAGACCTTTTCTGGAGAGTATATTTAGCATTATGGCAAACCTTTTCGAATTTTATCTTTAACAATTTAATCAAGCACTGTATAAATAGTTTCTCTCTCTTTTTCAGCCACTGCTCAATGAATGAAAAATCAATCAACTTCCCATTGCAGCCATATCTAGTGTTTGATGTTAAGCAAGGTCAAGAGTGTAGTGCAGGACTTGGGTGAGTTGTGTATGGATGGAAATAGATTTAATGATTTGGCTGTTTTGTAAACTCAATTGGGTGGGGAGAATTTTTAAAATTTCATTTTGTGGTCCAGGCCCTTAGCCGGGCAGGTTAGAAGGGAGGAGAATTCATGGGATTAGTTCTCTTCACTCTAACAGTGGCTGCTGTCTCTCAATGAGTCATAATAGATCTTTTCTAATTCACACAACTTTCTGGAGAAACTACATCTTACACAAGGGGGCAGATCAGGAGCCCGTGTAACATCCCTGGCAATTTTTCATGCATGTTATCGCAACAAATACAATAGTAGAGAACACTGCACCATGTGATCATACAGCGAGATGATATTAGACAGTGGCCAAATTGCGGGTCTCTTGATCACCCCAAGCCGAACTGAGCTTAGTCACAAGTATTCTGGCAGCGTCGTTTCCCACCAGGAGCCTTGGGCATGTTGGAACCTAAGGTAAACAAAATCGTACGTCAGGAAGGATGTTAGTTGAGAACAGACAAATGCACAAGTATAAAATGTAGTAAGAAAAGAAGAAACAAAACAAAAGGTGGTGTTTTAAAGCTAAGAACCATAATGTTAGTGATTGATCAGTATTGAGCACATGGACTTAATACTGTTGACCTAAAAAAATAAATGATAATAACTTGAGTAAGGTTTGGTGGTAGATATTTTGCAATCTGTGAACATGGACACCTTCAGGTGAACCACCCCTGTACACTTGGTATAAATATTTGGGGTTTCCTCTTACCCAGCAGGTCTGTAACTTTCTCCCTGTCAAAAGAGCAATCCATAATTTCGTTTTTGCTTCCTTTCTAGGGGAATCTGATGCTAATCAGATATCATCACCATGATTGGAGTTTGTTGCCCTCGTACTAAAATGCTTGCTTATTCCAAGAGATAATCACGTATACGCAATGCTGGTATTGCACCAACAAAAACAAAATTTGGAATTAAAAAAAAAAAACAGAAATGTGTGATTGTTTACCCCATTTTACCTCTAAAAAAAGAGAGAGAGAGAAAGATGATAAATTCAGTAAATACGGTATTTTCCACCATTTGGCTTGAGCCATAATTATTTCCAAGAATCCTTTGCATGTGGAAGTACCAAGAAACAAAGTCACTTCTCCCCATGATCCCCATTTCTGAAGACAAACTTTTACTGCTGATGTCACCTTTGTGAAAATTTGTTCATCACACATTTGGACCCGATGCTGCATTGCAACTTTGAAGGCCACTTCAGTAGAGAATCTCTGACGACAGAGACTATTCTCCTTCAAGACGTTCCAAATAGGGACCTTTCAATACAACCCACTGGAATTTTTGGAGGAGATATTCTTAAATGTTGCTTTATAATCAGTTTTATCTGCTTCAAAATAATTTGCAAATATATATATTTTATTTTCCAGATCAATCAGCAATCCAATTGAGGCTGATTTTACTGTGATGCTCTGTAAATGTATTATCCAAAAAGCTCATCTCCCTCCATCATCATCCATCGGAATTATCGCTCCATACCAAAAACAGAAAGTTCTTCTGCGGGAACTGTTACGACAGAAGTGAGTGTAACCATGTTTTCTCCCCATCCTCCCACTATTGTCGCTTTGTCTATAGCAGTTTGTGCTGCACTCGACTTTATGTTCAAGCCCATCCATTGTATATCACATGTACATTCATTGTTCAGGTCTGTAATCTGACATCTGTTGTTTACTTGCTGTCAGCTGATCAGAGAGACTGCTGACCCTTTTTTTCCTTTTCTATTTCAGTAATGTACATGATATAGAAATCTCAACACTGGATGGATTTCAGGGCCGTGAGAAGGATGTGATTATTATGTCATGTGTGCGTGCCAGAAGTAACAATGGCGGAATAGGGTATGTTTTTCCTGTTAGAACAGGGTGTTTGTTAATCCGATTATTTCTTCCCTTTTGCTGTTGCTTCTGTTTGCGAGCTAGTTTGATGCATGGCAGTTGTTTATTGAGGTATGTAACAAGTCTGGGTTTTTTGCTGCCTGATTTGTATTTTTGTTGTAGTTTGCTCAGAGTGTCTTGTTTTTTGCCTTTGCATAAGGAAAAATATCCCACTTTCTTTCTTCTTTGAATTTCACTTGTTTTACCTACACTGTGTGTTTCCTTCAACATGTAGCACACAGAAGAAGAAAAAAAAACAACTTTCTTATAAGATGGTATGGCCTCTGTTCTGGTACATGATTCTTGCTTAACCAGATTTCTTGAACTGGAAATGTCATCAGTAATATAACTTTGAAATATCGGAAAGAAGAAATACTAACACTGGTAGGAAACTGGATGGGAGAACTGAAAGTTGCTCTGAAATGTTCAGTGCGTATTAAAGCTTTGAACAGTTTCCAACAACAAACATAAATCTTTCCTTAAAAATCTAAATCCAGGACAAAAATTAGATAGCAAACATCTTTGAACAATACAATTCTTTTTGCGTCTATGATCTATCATTAATTTCTTGCTGGCTAAATGTATGCAAAATGGTACTGTAGATAAAATGTTTTTGGTCAGTCTCAAATCACATCAATTTTCCTCATAATTGGAGTTCCACTAATAGTCGGTCAAATGCTGCTGTGGAAAATTGTATTCTGCTCTTGTGGCTGATAAGAAAAAATGCATAACCATCAGCTCTGAATGAGTACTTTGGTTATGTATTATTCCTTTCAATCTTGCAGTATTTAGTTTTTGTTTGCTCTCTCAATAAAATTCCAAAAGGGAGAGAGAAGAACCCAAGCTGGGGAAGCAAATTTTGGTTGTTGACTTCAGTCCTGAAGACCAAATGCTGCTCTTCCATGGGCTTGTCACAGATTATCTCAAATGGCTGCTCCAGTTATTTCCCCTACAGTAATTTGTTTTATACCATTTGCTAATGTTAGAAAGCATTGGGGTCATTCCACGTCAAGTGGACCAAATTCCGGACTTGAAGAAACCTGACCCCCTCAGAAAAAATTTGAAAAAAAGTATATGTTGTAGTAGAAGCTTTGAGAATTTTAAATGTGAAATTTGAGCATCCTAAGTAAAGAATTGACTGAGATATGGTCATTTTTCTGCATAGTCCCCTTTCAGACTCAAAAAAAACATCATTAATTTTCTTCCATTTTTGCCTACATTTTTTTACTAGATCCTGTTGGGCTACAGATACCTAACTTTGCAATCTGGAAGAACATTTAACATAGATTACGACTATGCATTTGGTTTTTCTGTATCTCTTAACCCTTTCCTCTCTGCTCTCTGCAAAAGCGAGAAAAAATTTGGGCTGCTTTATTTTTTGGTGGCTAAGAGTACCTGCTGTACCATCCAGAACCATGCAAATTGAGTTTTCAGTATATGGTTAGTCATATAAAGACTAGAAAATAACATTGTGGTGATATGAGTGATATCCCCCAAGATATCTCAGTCTGAACTTGCTTTCCCATGGAAAAGTGGCCATTTCAGCAGCCAATTTTGCCATGTCAGACAATGTCAGCAGGATTAATTTTTATTGCAAATGAAAGCTCTGATGTCCACTTCTAACATATCCAAAATTCAGCTCTGGCACACAAGTGCTCCTATTTTTATTTTTACCATCTTTCTTCGTGTGTCTTGGCAATATTCATTGTTGCATTTTCGTACAGCAGGTACTCTTAGCCACCAAAAAATAAAGCAGCCCAAATTTTTTCTCGCTTTTACAGAAAAACCAAATGCATAGTCGTAATCTATGTTAAATGTTCTTCCAGATTGCAAAGTTAGGTATCTGTAGCCCAACAGGATCTAGTAAAAAAATGTAGGCAAAAATGGAAGAAAATTAATGATGTTTTTTTTGAGTCTGAAAGGGGACTATGCAGAAAAATGACCATATCTCAGTCAATTCTTTACTTAGGATGCTCAAATTTCACATTTAAAATTCTCAAAGCTTCTACTACAACATATCTTTGCTGCCTCATAAAAAATTGATGTGGAATGACCCACTGGAATTATTAGTCTGTTTTTTAACATTTAATTATTGCTGCCTCATAAAAAATGCTTGAAGGCAGATTAATTGTCAGTAAACCTGTTTCTATATCACTACACCAAGTAGACAGGTACAGTTTCTGTTATTGTTTGTATATTCATTGTTTTATCTCATCTCTTTGCATAATGTTTGTTTGTTTGGTTTTTTTTCTAAAGTTTCTCTTATTAATGAATTCAGTTACTCTGCTCATCATGCCTTATCTAAGGTAGTTCTGCTGTAATTGTCTCACTCTTAGCACATTTGGATGACAAATAATATTTAGTAAAACTGGTTCAGCCAAGAACTAGTCTTGCTAAAGTCCCGATTAAAATGGGGTGAATCTTGTTCAGTATTTTAGGAAGATGGAACTAATTTCAGCACCACCCATTTATTAGTAAATTAGATAATTAGAAAAAAATATGTTACAGTTCCACTGTCGGCATTAGTTCTGAGAACCATTCTTGCTATACAGATACTGGTGATATTTCTCTACAGTAATCACAAACCTGTGACCTTGTGGTTGATAAGTTATTAGTATGTACATGTATTTTTACCAGTTTGATGTACTGAGCCAATATGGCAGTCACCTAGAGAAAATGGGAACTAATACACATTTCTGGACCTCATACCTGAAGCATAACTTCATCTGTAAAAACCATTGAAAAGAAAGATTTAAAAATACCTTGTGGTCTTCTAAGACAGTTTAGTCATATCTTTACTTTATCTATTGTACTTAGCAAAAGGAGAAAAATAATTCTGAACTTACTCTTAGATCTTGTCTAATATTCACACAATTTTTAAGACAAAAATTACTGAATATGTAAAGGAAGATCATCCATGTCTTTAGATGAAGAACAAGGATGGTTAAGAAAATAAGAAAAATGTATGAAACTATCACTGAAATGCTGTAACTAATTTGAATTTTTTTCTCAATCTTTCTCTAGATTTCTAGCAAATAGGCGAAGGATGAATGTTTCCCTTACTCGGGCAAAATTTGCCCTTTATGTCGTTGGACACTTGGACTCTTTGCAGGTATGTAAATCTTAACATGACCTCTTGTTTTGAGATTCATGTTAAGTCTGGCATTCAGACCAACTTGACTTTAGGACAAGAGAGACTTTACAACACAGTCTTATGAAAAATGGGGGACAGATCTCTTAATGTTTAATTACACTTTGCTGAGAACAGCAAAGCAGTATATGCTGGTGGTCAGAAAAGTTGAAAAACAACAGATATGCATCTTTTCTTTTGACAAAAGAAAAGACGACAAATGTAAGACAAAAACACCTCATTTATATGAATGCTGTTTCGGATGGCAGGATTTTCCAAATGATTAAAGATAGACTGAAGTTCAGACAGCCTTACCTTGATTAAGTCTCTATCAGTCTGTGAGAACTGTCCAAGGATGCAACTCTGATTCCTTGAAGAATTAAAGTGCCAAAGTTTAGTTTGCTGAGGATCATCTTCACTTGACCCAAGAAATGTGCACCAGGGTGCTCTTGTTTGATAAATCAGTTCCAGATGGACAAACTTAACGCGCTGCAAAGATTATGCACGAAGTTTTCCAAACTGACAACCAGAGATGGAAGTGAGTCCATTATTGCAGTGGTCCCCAACCACCAGTCCACGGCGAAAAATATTTTACATTTTAAAATATCAACAAAAAAAAAGGAAAACAAGTGTCAAAAAATGTGAAATGATTGTAGTGTGTATCTGGTCGGCTCCGTGCACACGCTCTTGGTGGATTGGTATAAATAGCCGATACTGGTCTCCTCTCTCTCTCTCTTTCCTGGCTCAAGGCACGGCTCGAGACAGTCTGGCCACCCGCCCCGTCAGATCGATCACGTGCTCACCAGGCAGTGCCGGCATACAGAACAAATTGTTCTGACATGAAATTCTTTTAAAAGTAAGAATTTTCAATTGTTTTCATAAATAGAATTTTTTCCATATATTTTTTGTACATTTTTTCCATATTTTTATATATTGTTTTTTTTGTCCCATATTTTTCCATACAGACAGCCTCACAAAACAGCTTCTAATTACCCAAATAAAATATGCATTGATTAATCTTCTAACCCTCTTCCATCTTCTTTCCTCCTCCTCTTAAGCACATCTCTCTTCTAAATTGATATTTAAAATTTTTGGCATTTTTAGCGCAACTTCTGGTTGCTATAGTAATTATTGTAATTATTAGTGATTATAATTGTAATTAAGATTTATAAAATCATTAGTGATTTTACTTTTGTATTTCAACTTTTTATGATTGAATTTATAATTGTATGAGATTTTAAAACTTTGTATAAGATTATAAATTTAATTCAATCTTATATAATTTCTCGATTATCGAACCTTCAAGTGTATTGACTCAATTTACAAGGCAGTAAACATCTTAATTCACAGACAGCTAAGATGGATAAACAAAAATTGCTCGAGAGCTTTTTCAGAAAGGGAATTGGGAATAAAAGGCCTAAAGAAGAAAGTGCAGAGCCTGCACCTGAAGCTGTGAAAAAAAAAAGAGAGGCCCTCCTTCAGCAGGAAATATAATTATTATGTATACAGAATAAAATATTATTATATCATACATTTAAGCAGACTTAAAATGCTATGAAAAAGCAGATATAGGTTGGCGACCACTGCATTATGGTATGAGGCCATTTTTCCTTTAAAAAGAGGCAGGCCCTATTCATCATATTCAGGAAATAATGGATTGGTTTGCTTACCTTACTAGACTAGAACCATATTCTGAGGACTCACCTTCTCAACTGGATTTTCCAACATGATAAACAGCTGCTGCCATCGAGCAGTAACCGACAGATCAGGAAATTCCAGTTCTAAACTGACTGTCTCAAAGCTAAGATTTTGATCCAATAGAGAACTATATAAACAATGCTATTATCATGAAAAAAGCCTAGAAATTTTTTTTTTAATTGTTCCAAATTTTTTAGTCGACTTGGATTGATATTTGAATAGACCAGTGTAGGTGTTGTCAGGCTGTGGTTGATGTTTATAGCTATGCATCGATCTGTTTATCTCATATGATCTCTAAAAATTGGGGTTTTTAATAAAATTTTGAATATTTTTGATTTGTTGTTTTTAAACTCTTGTCATTTTGAAACTCTTCCATAATGTATGCAAAATATTTACTACCAAATTGTTGATGTATCAATAAGTATAAAAAACAAATTGATTTTCAATCAGTGTAATGCCTCTGCTCATATTTATTTTTACATATATTACATGTCAATTTATTATTGTTAAACTCTTTTTAGCCACTGTAAATAAAAAAGTTTAATGTTTTAACTGCGGAACGAATGAGGCATGATTGCTAACAGATTTCGAGATAGTTCTTAGTTTAGATATTTCATTTGTCTGTCTTTGCTGTCATCTTTAGGTAAGTAGTGATAATTTCTAATTTTGGATAGTACAGGTAGCTGAAGTTGGTCTTGAACCCATTACCTTTTGGTTTCCAGATCTATCTCTCCCTTTCCTTTTAGTAGGATCATTGCATTACCAAGAAAACATGTCTTAAAAAGAACTTGGTTGTCACACAGGAGTTTGAGTGCAGCCATTTGTACTATCTAAAAAAAAATACCCCTCCTCAGGGCGACAATTTGGGAAGATTCCTGAGGTCTAAATTTTCTAGATAGATCTACAAGCTAGATGATTAGTTTGACATTTTCCATGTAGCTTCTATAAGTAAGGAACCACAGTTTTCCATTCTCAGACTTCAAAATTCTTCTAAGATTCAAATAATGGCATGAACTGAAACAACATGTATTGTTTCCCGAAGCTAATGTATTACTTTGGTGGTTTTGTCCGTATTTACTACTCTCTACAAGGGAGACAACCAGAAATCATGGTAATTAGTTCTTGAAGGTAACAACACCACATGACAAAAATCTGATTTTGCAGATGTTTAAGCCCAGCGTGTTTTCAGAAGAAGGCCACTACTGACAGAGAAATTGATGAATGTATATCACGTTTCTGCCAATGTATATATATTTCTAAGCCATCTTTAATTAATACTAAAATATTTACTGACGAGAACAGAACTCAGTTTTTCTTTTTTAATTTATAATTGTTGTTGTTTTAGTATCTGTAGCAGACAGCTAAAACAGATTATTCTTGTAAGTGAAACTTAAACTTTTTATTTTCTCACAGACGGATGAAGACTGGAGGTCATTGGTTGCTGATGCAAAAGCAAGGGATCTAGTTGTTCCTATATTTCATCCTGCCACCTTTTGTGAGGCTGCTCAGAAATGCCTGAAAAATTCATTCTGATAAAGTGACCCAGTAATGTGAGGATTCTTTTCATCAAGTTCTGCTGATTGTTTCTTTATTTTAACTAACAACAATTCCAGATGAAAAAATAAAAATCAATTTTCAAACAAACATTTTTAAATGGATTTCCTTGGTCTTGGTGTATACATCTATAATGTTTATATGTCTACCTCCATTTGGAAAGTTCTGAGAAACTTTATTGTACATTGCTATTGTTTTTCAACAGCTGAGTTTTCAAGGAAGCAGTTGCCTAATTTTGTTTAGGTGATTCTGTTTTGGCCATGGATATTTCTTATTTGGTGTTGGGAGAGATTCATTCATATGGAACTTCCTTCCCGTCTCCTTGAGGGTAATGACATCAAGTAACAGACAACAAATCCTGGTTTTTCAGTATTTGTTATTTTAAGCTCAGTATATAGCGTGATTTTGGAGATGGCCAGCAGCAACGTTAGAGATGTTCACCATCGCAGAACAACAATTTGTGACGATATTTTTGCTGTCTGAGCGAATGAACTGTAGAGACAATATTGTCATTGATTTTTGGTACCTAAGCAGTTCAGAGTTTGGTCTAATGGAACAAGGTGCTCATGGCCATGGGACTTTAAAGAACCTCTGGCCATCATTTATCAGGAAAACAAACTATGTACTTGAATTCCCTGCAGAATCAGGTCACGTCTACATTACATGAAAAATGGCAAGGTTTTGTTGCAACACAAGAGGTAGTCAGTCTCCTACCTGCAACCTGGATGACAAGTTCACATGTTTGACAGTTTAAATCTGAACTTGTACCACATCTACCTTACAGTCCTGACCTAATGCCATCTGACTTCCTTTTTGTACCGATAGTGATTTTTCTGATGCAATGCTAAACAGGCAGCATTGATGTCATCAACTAAAAAGATTTTTCTTGACAGAATTCACAACCTTTATTACCGGTGGCAGAAGTGCAGTTGTGTGTTAGGGGTTACATTGAAAAAAGAGTGCATTTTTCTGAATATTTTTATTTTTGTGACCCATAATAATACACAAACTCACTTATCGTTGTATAGAGTAATTTTAGCACTGACTGACTGAGTCTTTTGCTCACATTATATGGCTGATATTAACTATGATTAATTTATAAGCAGTGTGCTGAATGCAGTTTTCAAAATTTTTTGCTTTAATTTGTATCATACTTATATAAAGATATATATATATATATATATATATATATATATATTTTTTTTTTTTTTATGATGATGTTTTAATAATAATTGTCTAGTTTTCCCAAGCCCAGATTAGCTATTTTACTTTTCTGTTCTGGTTTTTAGAATATTTTAAATTTTATTTCTACAAAAGATTTTGTAAAGAACTGACAAAGTTGTATTCACACTTTTCAGAACCAAATTTTTAGAGTGCATGTTATTGTAGCCATAGTGATGACCAAACATGGTAAATATTTTATATTCTCTGTACACTACAACCGTGATTAATAATTACTATTAAACTACTCATGGTCTTTATTTACATTAGGTCAACATCAAACAAAACTACATCTTGAAATCTGAAGCATATACATTTGTCCCTCCCCTGGTATTCGCAGGGGTTACGTCCCTTGAGCACCCGCGAAGAGTGAAAAACCGCGAATATTGGATGGGGTCCATAAAAATGCCTATAAATGTCAAGATATAATAAAAAATATAAGTAAATATATAATAATAATTTAATAAAAATACAGCACTCAGAGAAACACTCGAGATAGCTACACGCGGTAAACTGGGGTGATGCTGGGCTGCATCTGCCCGAGACAGCGCCTCGTGGGCATCAGCCAATCAGCAGCGAGGAGAAATGAATATCGCTCTCTGGTTGGCTACTTTCAAACCTCCAGCCAATAGCGTTTATTTTATATTGATATTTTGCTGAATTTACGTTAGTATTTATATTACAAAATTAGTAAATTATTATATTGTTATTAACAATTTAGCGTTAAAAAGCGTGAAAAAATATATATTGCCACAAAAAAAGCCATAAAAAAATCGCGGAAGATATTTGTGATTCCGCAAATATGCGGGGGTTTCCACGAACAATTATTAGTTGGGTTCTAAGGAAAATTCCGCGAATGCCGAACTGCAATTATGCGGGAGTCGACTGTATTTCTGGACACTTCTCTGCTTCAATATGTTTAGTCTTATTTTATTACCATCTTTAATATATTGGTTTGAATTGTCTTCTACATTGCTACTACAATATGTAAAATTCCAATTTGTATTTCTTACTCTTATCTCAGAGCCAGTCAGCCTATGTTTATCTTGCTACAGTCTGTAACGTTTCAGGACTCGCTCGTATCCACTCTTCCCTATTACAGCCTATAATGTTTCAGGACTTGGTCAGATCCACTCTTTCCTATTACAGCCTATAATGTTCTATGTAACTTGTCCCACTTGGTGTTGCTGTGTGAAAGGTAGAACCAGTAAATTTCACTTGTTCACATCTTTGGATTACTATTTCTTGTTGGAAAATAAAGAGAAAATAAACAATTTAAAGGATATATCGTGTCTGTCTAAAGCCTAATGAATCTTTCGATTAACAAAGTTAACCTTGTAAACAAGATTTCTATTGCTGTAGAGAGAACGAGAGAAGCTTGTTAAATGTGAATTTTGATTAACACCCTTCATAACAGTGATCAGTTTTGAATGATTTTGAAAAGGTTTTTTATAGTAATTTTACATCAGATAGCTAAATAAACTTTTAATGCATTGTCATGTTTGAAAAATGTATGCATTGATATAGAATTGCTTTTTATTTGTTGCTTTGCTATCTATAGTTTACTTGTATTTCTGGTTTTTGTTTATAATTTATTTGGCATAAAACATCCAAACTGCTGCCATTTTGGATAAATTATGATTTTGCAACCATAGGTTGTTACGCTATCACTTTGCTGCTGGAGACCCATTATTAATACCAGTACTGATCAGCAGGACAGCTTTTTTGTCAGTAGGTTCCTACATCACAGAGAAAACTATTAGAATGGAGATGCCAAACATTCCTGTTCAGTTTTAGTTAGATTGCATCTAGTTTGTGCCCTTATTTGATTTTTGTAAGCCTGTCACCACTGATTTATTTGTAAGATGTGGAACTTTGGTTGTTATGAGCAGTCAACAAAAATGTAACTTTCTAGTGTAGCCTTGTATTTTGAACTCTATTGCAAGAACACCGGAATGAGAGGGGAAATTATAGAAGGTAAAGAACAGGTAGACAGGTCTGATGGGCTTTTATTTCTTCTGCTCAGGTTGCAAGGGACTGAAATTTAAAACTACAAACGCAGACTAGACATTTGGCTGTGATATAAGAAACAGTGGCAACTGGTAAAAATTGGCAAAAATTTAGTTTGAATTATCCATAGCAACACCGTATACAATTTGATGCATACATGTTTGAATGACGACAACACCTGGTAGAAGCTGCTGTGGTAGGTGTTCATGAACTGGGATATAGTTCATCTCCTGGTTGTAGTAATGTTCCACTACTGTGGTAGACATCTTGGCAAAGAAACAACCCTAGCTCGTTCTAACTATGTGCAATAGAGCTGAAATCACCTAGTTAAACCATTGTTGATTTGCCTTAACCCTTAAGCTGTGGTAATCACAATTCTCACATTCACCTTATGCACAAAAAATAAAATTTTATAAAGTTTTTTTAAAAACGAGTGGTCACAAGTGCTCTGCTTGACCACTGACCCCCCCCCCCAATACCACTTCCCTTGCAGGAAATCAAATGATGGTGGGGAGACTACTGTGTATGTTTACATGTACAGCAGCTTAAAGGTTAAAAAACACTCTGTATGGATAGGGTCAGGTTTAGTCTGTACTGCTGTAGAAGGAATCACTGAACTCCATGGTTCTGTTCAGTTGACACTAATTCCTCTCCAGAAAATGCCATGCTGCTGCTACTTCCAAATTGTGTGGTCTGGTGTAAGCCTACAAACTATTTATGTGCATGGTGCAAATATTCTACCATTAGCAAATGGGTCATTTTCTCCAATGCTGTGTTCAGTCAGGACTTTCCCTGTAGTGATTACGACGGGCATTGCTACTGTGCCTGTTCCATTAGTCACTGATGTACCCTGTTGCTCTGAAGTGGTAATTTCATAGATGGTGTAGCTGGCAGTTCTGATGCTACATTGTTAAATAGAGTTTCTAAGCAATGTATGATCTAGGGATTGAGAGTTGTATATCACCTCATCTTCTGCAACAAAGTCCTATAAGACACCAGTAATTGGTAAAAAAAAAAAGCTGAATTGCAACATAACAAAAATGTGGTTTAATGGTAGCCTGTCAAAAACAGTAGATCCGTCATTTAACCCGCCAGATTTTGGCCCTGCTTGTATGTTTCCAGGTGGCTTTTTTAGTTTTAAAAAAGAAAAAAAAATCTTTATTTTTTAGTTCTAAACTGTTGCTTTCTCATTGAATGAATATCTTTAAACTTAGAAGTTAGAATTTATTGAAGATTCATCTAACAAACAAAGAGGTTTTTGTTGTGTATTGCTGATTGTGATCCCTTGTTATCAGCATCACTTCAGACTAAGAGGTTTGAAACATCTCAGGATGCTTCACCAAATGTCACACTTGGCACAAGAGCCATTCTTGATTTCCCCTCTATTTTTATGCTACATCGTTTTGGTGAACTAATACAAAGTATTGTCGTCATTTCACTGTTGCTTGCATGCCATTGGTTGGCTCAAATTAATTGTTCTCTTGCACTTGAGGGTAGTCGGATTTTACTGCATTTAGAATTGAAGATGGTTCTTTTAAGATTTTGGATACTGATTTTCATTCTTGTAAATATTTTCTCGAACAGATTAGGTTGTGTTCTGGTGAGATGCGGCTGAAACTTAATTTAAAATTGTATGGTTGGTTTGCTGTGTCAACTAATTAACAAATCTAGGTTTGGAAGAAGACCTCAATGCTCCGGTGTATAATGTTAATTTAAAGCAGATGTTTTTGCAATGTCTGCTAGATGCTGTTTTTTATTTCAATCTATTGTACAAGTGACCTTAGTCTATCTTGAGTCCTCCACCCATTGGTTCATATATTCTTCACTTTAGCCAATTGTGCCAAGTAGATATTACTTTTTAAAACATTTTTCTATGAATTAGCAGAAGTGCCCACGTTCTATTAATCTCTATGCTGTTGTATCCCAAAACCATGCATGTGGTCTCACTTTTAAAAATTAGGTTACTTTTGTTTGTTGTGAATAGGAATTATTATATATGTATCCAATAAGCTTTTTAAAAAATCAAGCTCTAATTGTGTCATACTTTCCTGGAAACATGAAATTAAGGTAGTAAGATAACTGAGAATTAAAAAAAAAATCTTAAAAATATTAGTACAATTTTATCCTCTGGTATTTTGATTGAATGGGTTGATTTTCCTTTCATATTATTATTCTATTTTTTTTTTATTTTTTTTTTGCGAGCAAACTGTTCAAAGATTTGTTTTTAGAAAAGCACATGCCGGGTTAATGTATGACGTTTATTGTAATCACTTCCATTGTTTGTTTACCTTTTAGTTCAGGTTTATATTATCTGCCTCCATGTTTGTTTGTGGTACAGTTTATTTTTATTTGGATTTCCATTACTCCAGCATTACAGCCGAAAAGTATTCCATATACCCAGTATTTAAAATAGTTAGGCATTTATGGAAATTAAATGACAGCAAAGTACTCCATTTATTACCCTTTCTGCCAAGTCTTCAGTCATCTAGACAAATTGCAGCATTAATCTGTCTTACCCCTGGTGACAATCTTGGATAAACTAATACCTAATTTTCTAGAATTGGCCTAAATTTTGATTTTTGGGGGCAAGAACTCAATTGGCTGAAATTGTTACTATATAACCAACGAAAAAAGCAGCCAGTAAATGACTGTTTAATAAATATCTCTAGCCAGAATCCACCTTAAATGGTGAGTCCTGGCCCAACAGAGGCAGTTGTGTATTGAATATGCCTCAGATTTCTATTTTTGCATAAAATATTTGCTTTAATTCCACTCTTGGATGATCGAAATGCTGAGCAGATGAACAAGACAAGACTTTTCCCTTAAAATCCCACATTTCCTCATTTGTGGGTGACATTTTGAAAAATTTTTTACAGATTTGTCTCCACAATTTACTGTTATTTTACAAACCACTTGAATCAGAAGATGATTCAGGTCTTGCATATTTTTACATCATAAACATTTTGTTAAATGTATTTAAATTCACTGACTTGTATTTTATTAAAATTATATTTCAATGTTTTTCATACTCAAATCTGAATTTATTTGTTGAATATTGTCCATGCCAGTTAAGTTTCTTGTATTACCTTATTTTTTTTTTTTGTTACTGGTGGGCATCTGGTCAGGTGAGACTAGCCTTCATTCCTTATCACCTGCCTTTTATTTGACAACTACAGGTGTTAATCAGTTAGTCATTTCAGTTATTGGTAACTAAAAATGACAGCATTAATTTGTCATTGAACAATTATAATTCTGTTTTATTTCTCTACAGATAAGAGGAACCCTGATTGTCTTATTTATCTTAAGCTCATCAGCAAAGCTGATTTTCTCATCACTCATTTCATTTTATGAGTTTAAAGAATGCACCTGCAATATCCATGGCATCAGTGCTAAATGGCACCAATTTCACTACCTTAGTAAAGATGAAATGCATTAAATAAATATTAACAGGAAAATCATTTTAGGTTAAACAAATCCACTCTAACCATCACCTTTAATTTACTAAGTAATAATTTACTGTTGATAAAATGAAGAGAGAGTCTTCAACCATAATTGGAGCCCAAATTTTTTTAAGGGGGAATCCTCTGAATTTTGCGGAGTACTATAAATGAACAAAGCATCACATTTTCAACAACGAATATACTAAAACCATCTTTATCAAGTGTTGGGGTTAAACCAAAGAGTCCTAATAAGGACTCAGTCAATGCAAAGCTAGATATTGTATATAAATAGAATTGTGGGCTAGAGGTTAAAAATGGCAATTCATTTAAAACTAATTTTCATCTTGTATGTATTATACAAAGAGACATGAATGTCCCTTGTCCCCAAACCTATCTGAAGAACTCACTGAGTGGTGTTTGTCTCATCTTATAATATAAATGATTAAAAGCCACTTTGCTCTTTCTGCGATGTTTTTTTGTGTTTATAATATTTGTTGTCTAAGCAGAAACAAGTTTTTTTTATACAAAAAGCACTTACGTTCATGTATTTTTTATACTATGCACTTCATGTAGACAATCAGAATTGTTGTATGTTTTATTTCCTCTATGTAGAACCTGGTTTTCTGCCAACATCGCTGACATTCTGTAGTGTCAGAGAACTGTTTTGTCCACCATATTGGTGATGTCCAAGCAAACTGAGCTTACACCATAAACAAACTTGCTCTGGTTGTTGTTGTTGTCGTCTTCTACTTGCAATCTCTCCGTTCTGAGCCATTGTTTTAGGGGAAGGGAACATTTTTAAAATTTTAAATTCTTTTTTAACCTCACCACAAATGTTTGAAGCACAAATCTAGACTTGGTAAAATTGAAATAGTTAACTGATATTTTGGAATTTCCACAGGTAAGTAAGTTTCGGGGAGGCATAAAATTTACTAAATATGTAGAAGGGCATAAAGAAAAAAAAACTGATTTAAAACCCTTTCAGTAAAGGGGAACAGGGGTTTAAATTATTCCCATTGTCTTGGCAGCCGTGTCATTACATTCAAAAGTAAACAAATTTAGGAAAATGTTTTATTATTTTTTTTTGCATTGTCTTTGAAGTAATAAAGCAGGAATTTAGCTTAGCACAAGATGAGTTTTGTGACGTCATAAAGGAGTCTCTCACCTTTGTTGTTTCACAACTGGTGAAAAGAATTGCAAATTTTTTCGGTGATTTGTTTTGAAAAATGGAGATTAACTGTCCACAGGTTTGTTATGTATTTTTTTACGAAGTCATTAACAAATACAAGTACATTATGATAAAAATCAGTATCTAAGCAAGAATTTAAAAAAGAACTGTCCAGGTTCTGAAATATGCAATTTGCTGTTGGTCTGGTTAATCCCGGACTAATTTCTTCCAGATTTTCAAGAGAACCAGACTGCGTTTTACAGTTGCATAGTTTTTCTTAATGGTTAGATTACTGCATCAGATATTTGACAAGTTTAACTTTCATTACTAAATCATCTCTAGGCCATAATTTATCTGCCATGTACTGTGCTAATTTTGCAGTCATCTCCCAAATAACCAAACTGATGCTGCTTTTGAACTAGAATGTACATCTAACTTTCCTTTTATAAGATTTAGTTTTGGAAAACTAACCACATTTTCTAATCCCATCACCATATGTATGTAATCTACCTGCCCTCCCGTGTTTGTTTCAGGAACTTTACAGTCCCCAAATACCAGAGGATCCCCTTATACAGGAAATGGAAAAAAAAAGTGGCAATGGCACATCAAGTTCCTGTACAAAGGAGATCCTAGATACTGAAAGAAGCATTGGCAAGAGCATTTCAGAGGAGAAATCTGATGAAAACACAATGGATTCTCTTGCAGAAGAAATCCAAAACAAGGTGGAAGCCTTCAAATTTGAACTAATTCACCAACCAGAGTTTTCAGTACAGGAGAGAAAGAAGATGGAAAAACTGAACTGCCTGGTCTTCAAGGGAGAGGCTGCACTACGCCGCAAAAATCTCATCAGGAAAACACGAAATATCTGGATTGATTATACCCACTAAATTCTCAAAGCAGTGGAATTTTTTAAATATTGATTTACTTTTACTTTGATATTTTTTGTTCACAAAAGTAAAAATGAAATGAAATTTTGAATTATATCATTGTTCATTTGAAGTGGATAGAGACTATGCTAACCCATGCCACTAGCTTTGAGAAAAGTTTGAAGCTGTTTCTCTCCTGACCTGCTGCGTCCATGCAGATCCATACAATGATGGAGCTAATTGAGACCTTAACTAGACAAAAGGTGCTTAACCAGCATAATCAAATTGTCAAATTAGGTCTTAACATCATACCATTGTGTCAGACTGCTGCAAATTGTCATCAATGGTACAATGTAAAAATTATTCCCCCTTTCGTCAATGAATATAGCGATAACATTTTCCATCTCTACTTTCATCACCAAAAAAGAAAACAACAAGTTTTCTGTAAAGAACACACCATAAAAAGAGAAACTAGCAATTACTTGGTCATAATACTACATACTAATAAATATTAGATTATAGCAGTCATTAAAAAAAAAGTATGATCCTCCTCTTTCATATTCTTGGACCCTAATAAGTGAGCAATCATTCCCTTTACATGCCATTAGCAAAATAAAATGCAAAAAAGTTAACTTCATCCAGCTACTTTGGTTGATGCATTTTGCTGCAATTTTTTTCTAATACTACACGGTCCTTCAATATCATCAACTTTGTTTTGTTGTTTTTTTTTGCAAAATCATCAGCAGCAGCAAGTCCCAAAATTAGTATTTAGACTTTATTAGGTAGCTGCTGGTGTTGAAGAAGATCTCTCTCTCTGAAAGTTTTCATTTGCCTTTCTGGCAGATTTTTTGAACTGCTAGTATTTGCAATCGGTAGCACTTCCAAATTGTCTTCCCTTGCAAAGACACTATTTTTAACAAAGCTGCATATGGGTTATCATTAGAATCTCTGCCCACTATGGAAGTTGCAACTTCATGAAATCTCCAATTGATGTTTTTCTCACCATTAGGTGGTCACTTAAGCCTTGGCTGGGAGAGAAGCTGGTGAAAGTCTCTCTCAGTTGTTGGCTTAACGTGCTCTGCAGAGGTGTTTTTTCTGGTCTTTAGACTCTTAACTGGTCCATCATTACAGGCGCCTGCCACAGCTTTCAAAAAAACCTTCCTTTAGCTGGCCGCCCCTCTCTCTCTCTCGCCATCCCAATGGGGGCTCATAAACAAAGAAAGGCTTTGCTGTGGCCGTGTCTGGGCCACTACGGGGGTTTAAAATTCCACTGAAGTGTGGCACCTGTTGCTCTGCATACACTCGGCGTGATGGGGTCCTTGGAAGTTCTCTTCCATGCAAGAGGCAAAGGCTTTTCCCTGGCAAACAAACAGAAAAAGAACAACCTGCCATCAGGTATTTATTTTGTCTCTGTTTTGAGATTACCGGTTGTTTTGGAGTAGTTAGACCAAGCAAGCATCCCACCGCCACGGAGCAGTGATGTATGAATGCTCAGTCGTCAGACATTGTCAAAAATATCTATCTTGATCGCCAAATGCTGGCTGCATTCGTTTTTATACACACAACAGCTACAAGAAAAATTATATTGCAGATAAAATGTTGACGTGTAACCAGCCTCTCTCCCTCCCAACATTTTTGGAGGGAAGTATTCTCTGTATCAGCAACATTTACCTGTGTATGTATCTGTTTAAACAGCGTGTAACTAGAACTTTTTAAGAAAGACGAACATTGGATGTTTGTTAGTTCTACCTGCTACAGATAGGTTTTGTATTATTGAGGCTAATTCTGTACCTACTTTAAGGAGTAATGTCAGAGCATGAGCCAGATCATCTCTATGTAAAGAGTAATTTTGGGAGAAGTCATCTGGTTGTCTAAAATCAAACCGGACCAGCCTCTTCCTTATTTGACAACCAAATCAAAAAGATATTAGTGAGCAATTTGAATTTTTTAAAACCTAAACCAACTATGTGCCTGAACTAAAGCTGTATAATCTCGCTAACCAGCTTTATTCCCTCAGAAACATTTTGGAAAATCCATCTGATCCATAAGAAAAGGAAAAAAGGCCTACAATGGTAATTTCAGTAAAGAGAAGCTGCAATGAGATGAAGTACCAAACGGCCTACATGTACGAAATCTGTAGCCGCCATATCACGCTCAACATGATGGGGCATGATCGAGGCAACTTTGTTAAATTTACCAAAGATGCACCGTTCTCGCAACAGTTATCTTTTAGTAATCAGATAAATATGTGACACTAAAGAAGCTTGTTTTGTGTACTTCATTTATAGATGGGTAAAATTAATTAATACAATTTTGCGTATAAAATATTGACCTCAGTTTTGTTTTAGGAAAACTCTCCAAAAGATATTGCATTATATTTTTTACAGGGTGACATTTTGACAGGACTATTAATGGGGCTACTGAGATTTCTAAGTTGTTTGTTTTTTTGTAGCAGCAACAGATTTTTTTTAAACAGGAAAATTGTATTTATCGCACTAAAATCTTGAACTATGAGATGTTTTAAAATGCTGACAAAATGGCGTAATAAACGTGTTACAAAATAACCTTTAATGAAGTGGCACAATAACAAATGGAAGCTGGCACAGTTAGTTTGTTTTTTTGGGGGGTATAATAATCGGAGAATTTGATATTTTTAGCTACATATCCCATGACAATGGTTGGTTGGTTGCTTAGTCTTCATGGCTTCTGATGAAGCTGAATCATACATATTATGAAAAGACTAGAACAGCTGTAATTATTGGCTATTTTAGATTAGGTTAAGAAGTTCATCTTTTTAGAGCATTGAAAATCAAAATTAGAAGAGATCTTTCAGTAGATACTGTTTGTAGAATTAAAAGACAAATGAGAAGGTAAATGCTTGGTGCATGTACTACACCTGATGAATTTAGTCTTAAAGCTGATTAATAATATAGCTGCTAATTTAGACTTGAATGTATAAAACATCAAAGTGGACTTTTGGAAGTGTTATGTCATATTGTGAAAATTGATATGATCCACTTAAAGCATCTTTTATAGAAATACCTGAATGTATGACAACAAACGTTTTAAAAACAGATGGAGGAGGTATACCGACTTCCTTTAGTCCATGCCCAGTAGGCCATCGATATAAAATGGAATAAATTATCCTATAAGTAAAATTTTAAAAAGTATCTAGATGCCCGGGAATATTTAGAGTTTTGCTGCAGAATCACGAAAGTAATGCAAAATAAATTGCATGGATCTCTCATTACAGAAGGTGAGAAAGCTCATTGTGCTTTAGTCCGATCTCTCAAGTATCACCTCATAAAGAAAACTATCTCCAACAAGTGTTGATCAGTTAAAGACAAGCAAGCTCATGAAATAAAGAACCTTGGTAGATCATTTTACTAGAAGCATCTGGTCAAGTTAAAGATATGAGATAGTATAACTTGAGTTTTTGCTATTACATGGCATTTGATTGTGCAAGACTTGTGCTCTAAACAAGTCAGCATCAAATACCTAAGATCTTTATAGAAATGGCTCAAAAAGTCAGTTTCTATACTATATCTTATAAAAAATCCAGGCCAATAATCTACACATTAAAATCTTATGAAATGTAATACTAAGAACCTTTTATTAATAAAGATCAAAGAAAGAAACCAAACTCAGATTTTGAGTTTTATAAAAGATGTTGAAATATTAAAACACTAGAAGATATCTACCTCAAATCTGACATCTTTTAGCTGAAGTATTTGAAAACTTTAAAGTTGTATGCCTATAAGATTGATGTCAATCATTTATCTGGTTCCACTTAGTCATGCAGTGCCTAATAATCCCTATATAAATATACCTAAAGTGATATAAAAACAAAGCAACCGATAGATATGATGGGTGGAAGAAGACCAAACAGACCTCAAAAAAGATGTTATAAAATTAGACAAACTATTGTCGGTAAAAATATTAGGTACAAAATCAATTTATTCTCTTTCACCCAAAAGTGATTCAAGTCTAAATAAAAAAACCTACAAAATTATATAATACGGAATAGATGTGCAAAATATTGATTTAATTGAAAAAAAAAACCATACTATTTAAACAGTCTTAAAGTTACATCATCAAAAAGATTAATTATCTACTAGATGGTAAAATATCGGCTTTACATTTATGGACATGTCATACTTCTTTAAACAACTCATTGGGACACATTTGTTTGCTTGTAACTTTTCCTCATAAAAGAATCCTATAGATAAATACTGCATAGTATTTTTCTACGGATGTCTGAAAATGAGGTTCTGGATCCCTTGCCTGTATCTGACCAGTCGCAAAGTAGAAGCCCCTCTAAGCATCATAAAGAGGCATTTTCAACGTAATAGAAACCAAGGACTTAAACCCAGTAAATTTTCTGATTTCTTGGCACACACATTGCATTGTTCCATCTTTTGCCCAATTCAATATCTTCATCAAGTAGATGAACTTTTATTCTTTGTTCCCTCTCACTGACAAGTTAGCTACATTCTGTGCACCCTTCACTGCAAGAACTACCAGCCAAGCAATTCTTTTGAATTCACTATCTATCCCATCAACTGGTCCCTTTCCATGGGAAGTAAAAAGAAGGTTGAATCACTGTGATGATGCCTTCTTCCAGTTTGAACCAGCTCATCACCATTAGAGAAAAAAATGCAGTGTGCAACACCTCAGTTCCAAGGTCACGCACAAACACGCATGTGTATTCATCACGACTCAAGTACTTAGCCACAAAAGCAAATTACTGAGGATCCACTTTGCCATGATTATTTAGATACCAAACCATAGCTATGAAAACTGATAACTGCTGCATCCCATCCTGCTCGTTACATGTATGGTTTTCAGAAAAATCTATCTGGATGACCACACCAATCTTACCTTTCAATTCTTTGTAAATTCTGAACTTTGTACAGTGAATATCAAGATCCTCCGAGATCTGATGAGCATATTAAAGAAAAGACTCAATTGTTTTGATGAAGACCGAATAGAATTTGAAAATAAAAAAAATGCCACTTGAGAAGTTGGCAGTAGGCCCGATCATACAAAGGTTATGCGTGACTCAATGTAGTGATAGAAACTTGATAGCTCAATTAGTACAGTTTTTATTTTTCACAACTGACACAATTTATGATCTTGTGAATAAAAGCCAAACCAAGTTTGAGATCAAGATGTGTAAATAGTATGGAAACCACCACACAGCTTGAAATATTAAGGCAATTTACATCCTGGCATTTACTTAGCTGGGTCTCCCTAGGAATTATGGGTGTCGGTCTGTTACCATATTGTACATCAAGATAATTTCTGGTAACTTGTTTTCTCATATAAAGTTAAAACTTAATTGTGAAATCTTATAAAGCCTACAAAATACTTTTCATAAAGAAATTGATAGACTGATATGCACTTTACGTAAACATTCTGACTTGGAAATGTTAGATTATAGTTACCATAAGAAAAGCATGGTCTTGTCTATATTTTTAAGCATTCGAAAAGTCATTTGATAAATGCTCACTGTCGACATTTAGAATATTCTTAACTTCAGAAAATATTATTTTCTTTCATTGATTATAGTTGGTAGGTATCATTTTAAGGTTTACAGTCTCAGGGTATTTCTGAAGAAAGACCAAGGCTGAAGTATCATATAGAGAACGGACAAGCTAAGACTCGCCCCCTTAACCTGTCAAAAAAGGGAGACAATCCGAGTCACACAGCCCTCGAATTAACCGTTGGTAATAAAACACTGCATTTTTTTTTTTAAAAAACCCTTTCACACATTAGAATTCAACACAATGGTTTAGTAACAATGACATCAGGTACACGACTGTCAGCTGACGAGAGTTTCGCTTGGAATTGTGGGAAATCTGAAGACTAACCCGCACTTCCGTCGACAGGCGGCGCGATTCTGTTCAGTCTTCAAAAGTCTCGTTGCATTTATTTGGAAGATAAATCTCGCTGGCTTTGTACACGTGGGATGTGAAGTTAGCTCTGCAACCCTCGTGAAGCCACCTTAAATTCTGCCATATTTACTCTCAGAACCGGTAACTTCCGGCTAACCGGGAACGAGGCTACACGGGCGAAACCAGCATGGTGTCTAGTCTTTTACACGTTCTCAAAATAAGGAAATACATACCTGCTTTTTTACCCTCCTCCTTAATTAAGAAATAAATATTTATCATTGACAGTTGATAAGTCAGTGATCGACACACACACACACACACACACAGGCCTGTCAAATTTATTAATCTTGTGAAATTATCGAGAGGAACAAACAGCAGCTGCATCATTTTCACTTAAGATATCGCCCAGTTCCAGATGAGTCAGACTTAGCGAATGGTGCCCACCGGCAAATGTGGCACGAATTTGTGTTCTTTAGCTCCCAGACTCGGATTTCACACAAGTTTGGTAGCTAAAATATGGGACAAAAAGAGTGGCGGATTTTATTGGCATCATCAGGGCTTTAAGATGTTTTTAACAACATTGGCCTGGAAAAGAGATGCACCTGGGAAATCCGGAAAGCCAGAAGAGTTTATTGTATCCGGTAACAGGTAAGATTGAATGAAGTCCCATACATCAACATCTCTGGACACAGTTGATGGTTCAGAGAAAACAGGGACAAGCATACTACATTGCCCAGATGACCGCTTTTGATGGCTGACTGTAATGGCTGGGGCTGTACTTTGTCTGCCTCAGTTACCCCTGTTTGGAGAGACCAGTCCCAGTAATAATGATAGCAGACAGGCTTTGCAGTTTTTCATTTTCCCACACAGTATAAGAGAGATTTCCTTAGTCATGGTGAATTAACCTCTAAAATTAATTTCAAACTGACCGTGGATGATTACAAAATCAAAGAGCATAGTTATTGTTGAAAATTTTGATTTGTTTTACAATTTATCATTGCCATTTATTTTCTTATGATTAAATAAGCTTGATAAATGAAGTGATTGTAAGTAAGCATAAGTAAATAAACCCCATGATTATACATGTTTAAAATATCTGTGAAATACATGTAAACACTAAAAAGATGCTTGATGCAAAATATAAGATTATAAATAAAATTTGTTTATTACTGTGTTTGAGGCTGGATGCTTGTGGTTTGTGAAGAAATCGGATATGTGCACACGTGTCAACAATTTTACTTGGTCAACTTCAGGAGAGTTTTCTATAATTTTTATAAAGGTCAGGCCAGACAATCATTCTTCAGTCAAGAGGTTATGAAGATGGCAGAGACATGAAAAGAAACAAGCTGCTATTACATTAAAAATAAGAAAAGAACCAGTTGCATAATTTTCAGTATGCTTGGAAAGCCAGAGGATGGTTGAAGCTCAATAACACTGCAAATTGTTTTGTTTAGCATTTGTAAAGTTTTTTTGATCACTATTTCTGATGCCAGTGAAGCAACACAAACATTATCAGCCTCAAATGAATCGAAATAACAAGTCTTGGCTTGGTGGACTGGCCTTGCATGAGTGGAGAGATTTCCTTAGCAAATCAATGTTTCATTCTAACATTTATCCTATTTATTACAGAAAAAATCATTCATCTGTAGTAGTTGAGGTCTTCTGCAGAAGATACTTCATCTTCATTTGTTACTAGTGGTGGACTCCACAAAGAAAAGACAAGGGTGTCAGTTTATCTTTTTAGAAAAGATAGAGCCACCTTGATATTATCAGAAGCATGATAATCCCTATCTTTAAAAGTATTCGTCTGTTCCTCTTTCCTTCAAGAACAGCCTTCTTTGGCTAGATTTGTTATAAACAGATCACATCAAGAAACCTGAAATAAATTGGAAAGCAGAACCAGTCATGTAAATATGATTAAAGTTTGGATAGAACATTTTCTCTGCAGTCCACCAGCCTCAGTCTTCTTGTCTGGGTGACTACTTTCAGCAGTAGCGTCTATGATTTCTATAATTGACTCAGATCATTTGAATACAGTATAATTGAAATCTTCAAGAAAGTTACAGTTGTGGCGGCATACGACACCAGATTGAAATCCCCAAAATGTGCACAAATATTCCCCTTTGCTGATACAAGCCATTAATGAAAGAATCGGTTTTGCTTGCTGCTGTGCAAAAAGAACTTAGTTTACTCACTAAGTATAGTAGCATGTAAATGCACGAGTTTCCACACAAATCCTTAAGTAACTTTTGAGCACCATTGCCCCTCCTTGGCATTGCAGGGGCTTCATCTGTTAATTGCCCAATTCATTTTCCTTTTAGATGAGTTTGGTTTAACTATCTGGTGCAATGGAATACATTTATTTAATGCTAAAAGTTTATAACTGCAATGCAATATTGTGAATGTATGTGGAGTATTTAAATCTGTTTCGCATTTGTCTGTCACAGCTCTAGGTTATAGGTTAACCCTTTCCTGTGAGAATCTCATGTTTTCTATGAAGTGGCAGCAGCTTCTAATTTATCCTATTTCAGTTCTATGAATCCAATGCATATTAGCATGCACTCAGGATGACGCTGCAGCCACTGACAAGCAAAGCTAAGAAATCAGCTTCATTTATCATCTGAATAATGGTCCTACTTCTTTATTCAATCAAAGCATTCTTTGCTCCAGGTGAAAGGTAGTCTCTGCACAGGTAGAGTTTTCGCAAGCTCACTGATACTTACCCGTGCTTAGAAAGATGCTGCTGCTGTGAATATGTAGTTTTCTTTAGTTACTTGTTCAAAACGAGAGATAATTTATGGATAGTGGTTAAAGTAACCGAAGAAACTAAGCAAAACTGTATTTTCACAGCAGCTTTATTCAGATCTGTACAGTCTAGAAATAGAATAGATGATTAATCCTATTGTTTAAAATTTCATCCCGGATTACTGTTGCAGACAGACTCAGACATCTATGTGGAAAAAAAAAAAATAGTAGAATTTAGACTCTATTTATGCAAATGAGTTCCAAACTGCATTAAAAATATACTACTGTTAACAGAATTAAGAAAATAAACTTTCTTTAAAAGCATGATTATATATATGCCTATACCAGTTACCTCCCTTTTCAACAATTTATAAGGGAGAAAAATAATCATTAACAATTTATTTATAAAATTTGATCCGATGGAAGTTCTCTAGTATTTCAGATGTGCAAAGAACTTAAACACGTAAAGGGGCAGAATATGCTGACCTGCATCTAATAAATGAACCGTAAAGAAATTAATGAGTTCTCCTTAACAAAGCAAACAAGCATGCAATGGCGTCATGTCCATATAGCTTTTAAACAACATTCTGTTTAGAGCACAGTGCACATCACAAAATTTAACTGGAGATCTACATGTCAACTGATGTTGTTGTCCTCTAGTCGATGATCATCCTCTGTTTGCCCATGTTTAACCCAGCCTGGGTTTCCCCTTTGTTGGACCCATACTGAAGGCTAACAACATTTTTCCCTGCATCCAACTGTTCTTGGGTGAATTCCCTCTTATTTGCTTCTGACATTTTCGGCCCAAGGATCGGGCCGCTGTAGTCCGGCTTCGTCTGTGCCTAAAAGACAGGTGAATGGAATTAAATACAAAACCCCACCAGCACGTCTCTTGATGCCATGTTTAAACAAATGTTAACTTTAATTGAATATTCAAAATCCATAAGCAGTATTAAAAAGGAAATCATTCTGGATGTTGGCCTTAATCTCATAATTGCCAAGACTGATGTGGTTTGGATGAAAAATAGATATGCTAGGGCTACCATAACATTGGAAATTCCTGATATTAACTGTCAATCACCAATTTTTAAAGGACTGCACCATATAACGTTACACATAATGAATTTTAAGTTATTTTAAATATACTGCCAAGTCAACAAAAGAAACAAAGATTTACTCAGTTCGGTTTTGTTTCTTCTCAACTAAAAAAATACTAGCTAAAACCCCTTATTTTGTTTAATCTAAAAAAAAAACAACTGCATTTAAGGAATAAACTTGGCGCAGTGATAGATGAATAACCAAGATATGATTTTCAATAATAAAATAAAATTGTTCAAAATGGCAAAACCCAAAATTTTAACAAAGATTTCAGTCGCTGGACTGGGTGGGGAAAATGTAGAGGAAGTAGTCCAATAAATGATACCTGGTTACTTGTTCTATTTATGAACACCACTGTATTAGGGAAAAAAGGGAGGATCTGTTAGCCCGTGTTTTAGGGATTGCTTTTAACCAAGTAAAACAAATTACTAACGTAAACAAGTTTAATATTTCAGAATCAATAATTCTAACCCTGTTTAACATGCGTGATAACAAATGTGACTTTTAAAAAAACTTTCAATGACTGCTATCAATCTGTACTTTGTGTAACAGCTTTTTGTAAAGATCTTGTGTCTCTACTGTTAAAGTTTTTATATAATATAACTGAACACTGTTCCCTAATTCATTGACATTTATTCATGCCCTTTTGAATTTGGCTTGATACAGTCTTAGTTGGTCAGTAAGGTTCATGTAAGGACTTGGCCAATACTGGTTCATCACAACTTGTACCGATATGGTGTCAATTCAAAATGGAGATGTTTCCATTTAATTTTTAAATAAATATCTTTCTTTCTTAAATTAGAAAAAACTAAGCAAAGATTCTCAGGAAATATTCCAGTTGTTTGCTTGTCCCTCCATTAAAAAAGACAAGTTTCCTGGCCATGCGTAGCCCAGAACTCTCATTCATTCCTATTTGAGTTTAATCTGAACTCCAAGCCTTCATCCCTTTTCAGTGTTATATAAAAACGCTTCTATTAAACGATTGTTGCAGGAGCTTTGTCGTCAAACATCTGATTATGACTTTTCAGCATCAACAAGAACAGATTAATATCAGCATCTTTTTTTAAAAAAAAAAAAATTCTACAGAAACATATATTGAAATATAATTAAGAATCACAACCAACCCACCATTGGTTTACTGACACTGAAGGACAACTATGCTCACCTCCCTCTCTTTACAAGCAGCCACCCATTAAATAAGTGAACTATTTCATCTACTTGTTCTTTTTACTTTTAAAATTTTAGAAAACTGTGTACACGTCTTCTGGGCAGGGGAACTTTAATATCGTCCTTTACTTTTTAAATCTCAAGCAGAAGGAAACCACCCGGTCTTTCCACTTACTACTCTTCCGAGCGCATGGATGCAGAGAGTCACTTGAGGAATATTTTTCCGTTCCCAGAGAGCCACTGTCTGGAACACCTCATCGTTGGGCACGCCATATTTTTTCGCAGCTTCTTGGAATCGTTCAATATTTTGCATCAGCACAAACCCAGTCCCTTTCTTTTCTATTTTTTTCACTGAGCCTGGCTGGAGTTTGTTGATCAGGCTTTAAAAACAACAACAACAAAGGTTATTAACAACAACAACAACAGTGTTTTGGATTAATGAATCACATGACTACATGTAATAATAAAGATAAGAAATAATGAAGAACGAGTCAACCAATTAATGGCCAATCAAGAATTCAGCTTTTTTCCTTGTAGCTTGGTCTAAATTTGCTTTGCCCCCCTAAACTCCAAATGCAACAGTTAAAGAGAAGAACTCCCCAAAACTTGACCATAAAAATGGCGTCTGCTTCCCCTTAGACTGATGATAATCTCCGAGTACTACTCAGATTTGTCTGCCGGGGTGAGACGTTGCCACTCACTTGCAGAGGATGATTCCGTTTCTCAAAAGCTCTTCATACGGCTTCTTCCTGTCCAACGGCTCACCGAGGACCGCCTCAATCCAGTCCAGCGCCTCAACCTCCCTGGCAGGATCACGCTACAGAACAACGAAATACAGAGAGATAAGCTGCTTCATCAGAAAACCAAATCTACTCAACCATAGGTGTCTAGTCCCAGAGTTGTTTCACCGATACCCATAACCACATATATTTATTATATATCGATACTTCGGAGACCGCCATCTTGTCCACGCGCTCTTTTGAAGTGAAAGTAGAACAAGTAATGTCGGAACACCTATATACTGTCTCAAAACCGGTGATTATTGCTCCATAGAAGCTGGATGAGGGGGATAAACACCATAAATAGACATTTAAAATGGTGGTGGCACAGTGGTTAGGGTATTGGATGGCTAAGGCCGAGAGTTCAGGTGCTGAAGTTCCCCGAGATAGTTTCTTCCCCAGCCATGTGACAAAGCTGCCAGGACTGTCTCTTGTAGACTTGGCAGCATACACACACAAATTAAATAATCTTCATTAACTCGAGACCAATTAGCAATAATAACTTAAAATAACGCAAAAAAATCTGTCTGTAGATAACTTAAAAGTCTGATTTAACTTTAGTCCCGCGTTGCTATGGAGTCCTCAGTTGTCAGAGCTGGGGACTCTGTTTATTTACTGACGGTAGAATATTTCTTTCTTTTCATCTGTCGACAATTGTATCCAGTAGAAAAGGTAGTGGACACAAGTGTCCAAGCGTGGTGATGCCAGCCTTGATCGTTTACACCAGTGAAAATTCCAACAAAAGAAAAACCTTTGGCTTGGCAATAAATACCCATCTTCAAACGTCGTTTGTGCCCACCATTCAGGCCCAGAGACAAAACATAGCTCAAGAACAATGGATAAAGAAGAAAGAATTACTGGCATGACCCGCTTATCTAGAATCTAGTTGTTCTAAAGAGGTATTTAAAAACAGGAAAAACGCTTTATGTAATGGTGCTTCAGTTAATCAAATTGACACCATGAATCTCAACGTGACAACAAATGACTTTGTATTTATAGAAATAAGGATAAGTTCAAAATTCTAATAAGAAGTCTATGAACATTAGATCCTTTTGCTTCTATGCTGTTATTTTATTTATTTTTAATGTTATATCTGTTTTGCTGTGGAACAACTCATCCACTGATTCTATGAAATTTTAAAGACAAAATTAAATTATAATCAATTTAGATGCATCAGCTTTAATTAAATCACAACCAATTTTCAAAGCAAGTAGTAATTATCTATAAGACTAAGGAGCATGTCCAGAGTGAGAATTACACCTGTCTACCAGTGAGACTTGGATCTTTTCACAATCACCAAGTTCCGTTTGAGATTTCTCGTACCACCCGTCTCTTCTGAAGTTAACGGGACTGATTTCTGAGAAGTTAAGGGTAATTTTACAGCGAAAGTTGTCGGACTGATAATTCCTTTATCTCACAGACAGGCGAGATGTCTCGCGAGGATAGGAGCATTAAAATTAGTTGTTAACAGGACGGTACTGTGCGGCGGCGATGAGTCATGAATGGTGCATTGTGAGAACATCTCGCGCCGAGTGGTGAGAACGACCAAATAAACTAGAATGATATCGCTGAAAACAATAGGCTTTTCTCCATTGTCTGCAATACTTCAAATCTATTATCTTTGGAGATGCTTATTTAAATAAAAACCTTTTAAAATTAACTACCATTTTTTTTTTTTTATAATTGCGATTTCTCCAAGGAAAACCAAGCGCAGATATTCAAATCCAAAAGATTCCCTTTCTTCAGCCTCTGTAGCAATTGTTTAGAAAAAGATGAAAGTTATAAACCTGCAGGTTTATAGCTAACACCAACGAACGCTAAAAGAATCCCGCCAGACATAGAAAGAAAACGAACCAGTACAATCTTTTTTGGCAGATTCCATAAATAATTAACCGAAGGGATACCTTGGAGAGCAGAAAATTCTAATCTGATGATCAGGGAAAATCTGCCGACCTTTTCTCTATCTGAGATGCTGGTAAATGATCCAGGGTTGCAGTGTTGGCATGAAGTCTGAAATCAGATTCCCGAGATCTCCCATCTGCCCACCACCCCAAGACGAATGCCAAAATAGCCACCTGGAGATCATCGCTGCAGTATAGATGCTTCTCCTCGGTCTGAATGGGCGCGTGCAATATGATAAAATAAGCTCGGTTTTTCTTTAAAGATTTCCTTTTAACTCAGTGAACACCAAGCGTTGTAAAACCTCGTTATTAACTTAAAAAAACAACAACAATAAGACTTGGAAATTTAGAAATGTGCTAGAGATCTGGAAAGACAAAATGGTAATACAACACAAAAAGAGCTAACGGAAACATTGAACAACTGTATCAGGCTTTGATTAGAATAGAAGTCACGCTTAAATTAGATTGGTTAATGGTATACGATACATCGACTCGGTAACATCAAGCATTTTTAAAAGAGAGTCATGGATGCACAAAGCTCTTTTGTGTAGCTATTTTCAATGAAATCTTCATCTCACAGGCGAGTGCATCTGATACAGAAACTAATAAACTCCCTGGCCTCCAAGCTATTCTGTATTATCCCTTTTTATTGCCACCATCTCTTTAATCATTCTATTTCAGCTCAAGCCATGATACATAAATCCTGGTTTATAGGGAAATTTGCCAAAATTAGAATAACCAGTTGGAAGATCTCTGGTCAACCAAATGTAATGACTTCCTTTGTATTTTATATGGAATAAAAGCAGAAATAGACACAAAGGAGGCTCAAGGAACCCAATGCCACCATATTTCCAGGAGAGAACTACAGCAGTGTAAACGTATTCTCTCTTATAGTTTCAAAATGTAAACCTTCAATACCATCAGCAACATGGGAGATGGAGGAGGTTAGTCAATGGCAGGGTTGGTGGCGCCCCTGGTGGCCATTTCACCTGGGAGTTTTTTTAAAAAATCAATTGACACCTTTGACTTTAGCTAAATTCTCCGTCTCCAACTCAGAAAACTGTACATTTTAAAGCACAAACAGAGCTAATAATTAAGGTCCTGCTCGGGATCTTCCTGATGACCGCCTCTCGTGGCTTTCCAAGGCTGGTATAAAAGGGCAAGCAAGGGGTTTCAGACCATCCCGATGAGTCTGGGACCCTTACACTTCAAACTCTTGAATACAAAGGATGCAGAAGCCGGACGTACAGAGAAGGGGAAGCGGGAATCATCTAACAGTAAACAAATAATTTGAAACACGCGTGGGGAAAGAAGGGGGCACCGGGTTAAGAAACAAACATCTAAAATTAGGGTTTCCAGGGCCCGGTATCCAAGCGCGGCGCACTGCCAGATGTACACACGGTAAAGATGCCAAGGAACCGGCCCCGCCCTTTCCCCGTCTGCTTGGTGTAAAAATCTTCCTGTTTCGGGGAAGGAGGGATTTCCGGGTAGTGTCTCCAATCTCAGACCTCTTGTCCCTCACCAGACCCCCCCCAACAAAGGTCGCGCGCGGCTTAGGCTTAATCTCAGAGATCACAGGCTGATCGGACTAAGCTAAAAATAATAATAATAATATATTAATTTTACACAAACTTCTGTCCTGTATCAATTTTAAGGAGGAAAAACAATTTCTTTTCGTCTCGAGTTTCCGCTTTAAGACGGAGTAGCCGAGATGGCCAGGTACCACCCACCATTAGACAGACCGGACCAATCTCTCTCTTCACCTCAAGTGTTTACTTAATTCCTCGATTTTTCAGACCGTTAAAGCTGAAACATCATTATACAAAAAATCTCCAGCGCTTTGACCGGGGAAGATACGTTTAAATCTTACAGCTTTAAACGAACCCATAAATGTACTTTAGTTACCTTATTTCGAATTTGACGCGGCCCCGACTCGTCGTTAATTTAGCCTCCCCGTTTTTTTTAAGGAAATTAACTTGATTTAAATTTCGTTAATTTTTCCAGAGTTGAAGCCGAGTTCGCATCGCCCTCCTCACACCAGCCAGTCTCGGAGGGAGGAACAAAGTGGAGTCTTACCTTTGAACTCATTTTTGCCGCCCAGGTACACAAATTCAAAACTCCCCGTCAGGACGAACAACTCACCTCGCCGGCGTCTACCAAGCTCTGGCAACACTCGCGCGTAAGGGGACGCCCCCACCAGCCCGAGGGGGGATGGCCGGGTCTCGTTAGACGCTATAGATGTACTTTTTCCTTTCCTTTGATAAAAACTCGCATGCTGCTGCTCATTAATCAGATACATCTTTAACCAACTCTTTCTTTCTCCTCCCATCGTTTAAATTCACGGAGTTAACATAAATTAAGCTTTCCAAACCCTGACCCCCTCCATCACTTGTTTCTTTTATCCCAGTGGACTCTTCCTCTCCTGGGGTAGAAGCCACGAAGGAAAAGGCAGGTGCTTGGCTCGTACGATATCTACTTCACGTGTTGGATTAAAAACGTTCGCCTCCGTATTACCCCCCACCAACCAAAGTGGAATCTGGTGAGCAGAGAAACCACTTGGATGGAAGGGTTCCAACTTGGCACATGGCCAGTCTGAGAGAACCACTGCTGTTAGTGATAGCTTAAGCAGGCACCCATTGAGAGAGAGAACACTGATATCTGATATATCAAATTTTTAAAATCAAGTTTGCTGAGTCCGATCAGAGACCAGTGGGTGGACACCTCCCCCCTTCTCACGCACACGGAAATAACCAAGATAAACAGCTAGGTCTCGATTTACCAAATACCAATCTGTAGTTTCATTTATCACTAAGTAGGTAGGCGGCAGACTTCTGCTGGAATCGCCCAAAGACCCGAGTCGTGGCGAATGCGTATTCAGTTGCAACTCGTAACAAAAGAGCTGACAGCCTTTAGAATGTGGTTTCTAATAAAAGGGCGCACCAGGCAGAGCTTTACTTCCAGGTAAACAATGAGAAGTTGCAACCAAACATTACTTTTAACTACTGATCTGTGCACTCATGAATTATTTTTACCAATGAAAATGAATCATATTCCTTTCTAGCTGTATTTATAAATATAACAAATTCCAAGCTAGACGGAAAAAGGTAAACTTTGACATTAATCATTAATGTCAGCATTTCGACCAGAAAATTCTTCCATTGTCAAATCAAAGTTATCTGTAGTCAGTAGAATACCTGGGAATTTCTACCCTCCCAAGTATTACTGCACCAACAGTGTCCAGTGTTTGTACTTCTGTCTTGACCACATCAAAAGGTTTACATACAGGGCATCTCAAAAAGATAAAGGCATTTTGCATCTCAATGTTCCATTCAGCAGCTTACAGATGGTGGTAACACAATGCAACAATCACTCCTGACATTACGTTTTCAGTGCACAGCAGAGATGAGCAGCTTGTGGTTGTCCTTATATACCGATAAAGAAACTAATGGAAAATTAAATTGGAAAAAAAACAACTGATGTTGGCATGATAGGGAACATAAATCTATGATGCAATTTGTACTGTTATTTCAACATCAGTTTAATTAATACTACATAGAATTTTACTCATTTCATAAAAATAAAATTCATGATAATATGCTGGGCATAATCATCACAAGCAGATAATAAAGTGGTAGTGGAAATTTGAGGATGCTGTTGAAGCAGTGTGCATGGACACAGAAGTACGAATCCCTGCCTTAGAGTCACATGACTGAAGGACTAATTCGAGGCCAAAAAGACATGTAAAGTCTGCTTGGGGGGATCACTCTGCAAGGAGTGAAGAGAACACTGCATTTGCATGGACAAAAATCCACAAAACAGGGTCTCTTAACAGGCTGTTTTTCAATGACAGCGACAGGCATCTATCTCAGTGCCCTTATAAGCAGCATTGGGCCAGCTAGGCCTTCAGAGTGAACCGCAAAGAAAACAAGTCTTACCAGCAAGATGGCTTTTCCCGTCCAATTTCATGAAAATTCAGGTGTATGCCACAAACCACAATGAAATCAGAAATACTGATGGTTTAACAGCTATTCCTGTTGTCAGATGCTGCAAATGTCTGCATAGATGCCAATGGTGGACATTATTTTGAACCTTTATTGTAGTTTGTTTGATGTATATACACATCTTCTTTGGGTGCTCCATGTCTCTGTTGTTTACCTCAACTAGTAATTGTTGGTGATCATGGTTCCAAAAATGAAATGTATGCTAAACTATGTTTTCAATCTTTTGTTTAGATCAGTTTGATATTGTGTTAGTAAATAAGAGAAAAAAACAAACTTAAACCTGACTGAAATTGATCAATGCAATACTGTCAGATGAGTTTCAATATATCCAGTGTAAATCAATTAAATCTATATAAGCCAAACTGATCACAAAGATACATAATCATTCTTTAGAAAATCCTTTTAGTCACTGTTCAGGTCTGGAAAGATCAGAGTTACCATGCAATGCAGTAGGTACTGTAGCATGAACGTGAGGCTCAGGTAGTCAATATGAAAATACTTAATTCTGTAGTATAAACATAAAATGACTTTGAATTTACTGCTTTAAAAATATGCTGATATTCGTGATTGTTTCGATATTAAAATTACTGATTATAAACAGAAAACTTCTTTTAATACATGCATTTTTCTCAGGCTCTTGTTTGGAAAAATGTGATTTTTAGTGCACTAACAAAACGAACATCAAATTTCCCTTTAAGTCTTCAAAATAAAACTTACCCACTGGAACTTTCTGGCATTAAGATCTGCCAAAGGGGAATCAATTAACTTAAGAGAAACTCCTAGTTTCCAGCTATGATTTACTGCATTCTCTCTCTCTGCAGCCCACCATATGTTGATAGGTTTTAATGCAACTAAGAATTAAATGCATTCTTTCTCTTTTCTTTACAACCTCCCCCTTTCTCTTGATTTCTTTCCCTAAATAATTAAGGCATTTACACTATTTAAAGTTATGAAGATCACCGAAAAGGAAATAGACTTCACCCACAAATGCACAAAAATTAGTGGAGGGTTAAAATTCTCCATTCACAGCTGGTTTCAAAAGATAGATAACTTGTCAGCGAAACAACTTTATCTAATGTCAGTTTAAAGAGAGAATGCATCGTTGATATACAATTTTAACTCAAAAGAAAGAAAAAAATCTTACTTCCAACCAACCCAAGCCCAATTCTGTTATGATGGGAATGACCTAAACATTCGGTTCTTATCTTAGAACTTTGTCATATCACCTACAGAAATTTATTGTATTTATAAAAAGAATTAAGTGATGGTTGGCTACCTTGCAGTAAAATAAACAAAACAACAAAGACTAAGATGTAAATAGTAACAGAGCCTGCTTCTCAAGGAAATCTACAGAAAGGAGCAAAACAAGGACAAGTGAGGGGTCCATGTTAGAACTCCGTCAACAACCTTAGTTACAACAGTACAGAATTGAAAACTTCAATTGTCACTAGGGCAACCAGTTATGCTCTTCTGATTTTCTCAACTGTCAGATAATAAGGCTGCGATGTCCATCATTCTCTAGAATGAACTCTCTCCCAATTTGCGCACTTACCTGATATTTGTACTGGTAAAATCCAAAAGTTACTTTTTAAAGGATAAATAATTTTCCAGTAAAACACATTCTGGAGCCGTGAAAGTTTACGATGTACACATTATATCAGACAGACACAATATTTAAATAAAATAATGGTACTTTATTTTTCATGCAACATTATAAGAGAACAACAGCCTTTTTCCAATATTTATTACAATATATATATACACACACACACACACCATCCATCATTTCCCACCCCCCACCCCCAGCAAATTTTTGACAGGCTCCCTCCCTGTGCACTCTCCTGACCCCTATGTACCAAGTTGTCCCCAACATTATTCCATTTCATGGTATGACTTAACAATGCAGTATGTAGAAACAAAAAACAAACAGAACATTAGTAATTATAACGAAGTCATCATCTTTTTTTTAAAAATGAACTACAAAATGCAGAGAATTCACAGCAATGGAATGAAAAAGTACATGCTTGCTAATCATAAGATACCAACCAGGTTCTCAGTTTTAAGGTTAATTAAACTTCATCATCATCCTCGTAATTCATAATAATAAATAAAAAAAAAAACCAAGCAATAGCCACCTATGAAACAAGAGCCTTGCAGATCACTCGGGTATACTTTGGGCTTCCCATGCTAGAGAACCCACGACAGTGTTGATGGTTGATGATTTAGCCCAAGCTCCCATCAATCTCCTCCAAATCTATCTTTGCTTTGTTCATTTGACAGCCTGCATTCCCAGCATCTACCATTAACCCTGGCTCCGCAACGTTACCCTCATTTTCAGCTTCAACAGGCGCACAATGGTTAGCTGTTTGTTCCAGTTTGCTGAGAGAGAAAAAAGAACAAAACTTTAGAGAAGCACAGTAACAAACAAATATAAAGAACTAGTTTTCTTAATCAACCTTTTTTTGATCACTAAAGGTTTAATAAAATTTATCATCATCATCAATATATCAACAACAGTGTAGAAACTTAATTTGGTCAAATCTTGTATTCTACATAATCACCAGCATCTCTTACTAAAAAAAAAAAAATTGACTTACAAAAGACACAGCAAACACTGTGCAGAAATCAGCCAACATTTCTTTATCAGTAGAGCATTGATTATCTAACTGCTGATTGTAAAAGAAAAAGAGGAAAAATCACTTGTCACGCGAATGTGCGGCATCCAGATTCAAAGTAAACAGAAGCCACACTGTGCTAACACAGCTGGGGCCTGCAGGAAGAAACTGCGCTGGCGTTACCCATCACCCCGCAGGTCCCAGAGAAATGCATGGACCTCAGTGACTGGTTTTCAAATTTTTTTTGTTTGTTTTTTTTTTGTATTATCTGAATAATTCAATTTTTCTAAACACCTGAGCCCCTTAAGCAGTTCAGATAATCAAAACTCTGATGTAACTAACACGAAAAGAACTCCCTATAACACGGTGGTGATGATGACTGTGTTAAGTAAATCATGTCAATCTAGCAACAACCTGAGCCAGGTGACTGAAAACCATACAGGGTCTTTCGCATGCAAGTTACGGTTACTAGAATCTGCCTCCGAGGAACGTTTTTTTACATAAACCACAGAATTACTAACAGCATAATCAGAACACTTAAGCTATATTGAAAAAAAACCCCCATTATTCCTCCTCACAGGGAAAAGGTTTGCCTGAGATTGAACAACAAAGAAAACTGCCTTCGTTTATCTCTTGGCTCAGCTGGGACGAGTTCTGTAGTTTGTGTATGTAAAGTGACAACATGAACACCTCTGCCTTTTGGATCCACCTCAGGCTATGACATTTTAAAGTTTTCTTTCAAATAATGTCTGCATATATATAAATGAAAGAGAAAGCCAGAAACAATTCAGTACATGCCCTTTATCTACAAGCACATGCTGGTGGTGACGAGCAGGGAAACCCTCCCTGTCTGCGATGCTCACAAAGCAGTTTTGAATGTTTAATCATAAGACAGCCCTCTTGGTGTCCCCTGGCTCCTCAAGGCCCTTTTACCTGGTCCATCTTTTAAAAATTAAAAACATCTGCCTTATTCACTTATGGAGGATATATGCCTCATTCCTCCCTGACATTTACAAGATGCCAAACTAGGTGGTCCCTTGAAATTTCTGTTCTGACAAAACAACTGCACAGTCTAAAACAAAACCACCTATCAAACCCCTGCCTCCACAGCTATCCATAGAAACAGATTTGGACACAGTTGCTTTAGCCCATTCCATAGCTAAAGTCTAATTCAGTTTTCTGTAAGTGATTGCGTTGTATACCAATCTCTTTGACAGCAAACATCTCCACCAGAGAGCACTGCCTCTATCCTAAGCTAAGAAGGGCCCAGCACTTCCAACTTTGGCAGAGAAATCCCTGCTAGAAATCTTCAATTTTAGATGTGGAAGTAACTACATGACTGTCTAGTGACCAGTAAACACTGGCCACCAGCTGCCCATGGATGTCTCATGAAATATCTGAAAATAACTTGCATCAACTCATTAATAAGGAAGTCAGAGCTTCTCTTGTATGAGGGCTCTGGCCACGAAAAACTTGTGCAACACACAATTTTAAAAAGGTTTCTTTTTAGCTCTTAACTCAAACTAATTGAAATACAAGCTCCAAATTCAGTCTCTTTGATGGATTGTTCCTGTGAAGTCTGAAAACAACATAAAATGTGATGAAGTGAAGCATGATGTATCATATGCTGGTTTTCAAAATCTAAGCAACAAACAAAAATATTTCCAAAATGGTCAAAGTTCTATTCACCAAAAGTTTAACAAAAACTCTTCATGCAGCTCAACTTTTATAAAAAAAATAGTAGTAAACAAGATCTGGTAAAGACCGGCCTGTGTTCGTTTCAGTTCTGGCCCTGCCAAGGTATTCGTGTTGAAGATGATGTTACCAATGAGAAGTTCTGCTTGTTTAGCAGGTTCTTTAAGTGGGAGGGAGAACTGGTTATTGATAGAACAAGGGCTGGACAGCCACGGAGCCAGGTGAAAAAATGGCTAAGTGCGAACAGAAGTGCAGTTTCTTGGTCACGAAGACATTTTTCGAATGCACTGAGGTATTGTCTGGAGACCAGTTCCAGGTCGAGTGCAAACTGCTGCCCCAGCAGGAGATCGCCAAGGGCACTTTTAGCTTGATAGAGTAGAACTTTAACACCAACCAAACTCGCTTCTGTTTTCTCTGCAGCCTCAGGAAGGTTATCAACAGCTGCACGTCAGAGAACTCTATACGAGATGTGTATCCCCTTGGTCTGCCACCACAAATGGCAGCAGATGAATTGGCATTGAGAATGTGTTGCTCGGACACAACAACTGGAACCACGTTTTCTTTACTGATAAGTCATGTACTCATCTGGAAAGAATGAGGGATATACAACCAGCCCGCAAACATTACAGAAAAGGCTCACAGTTTGGTGCAAGTGCGATGGTCTGGGTAGAAATTTCATTGGGTGGGTGTACATTTGTTTTGGGGAGGTAGCCTGAATGCAATGAGATATGGGGATAACATTCTTGATCCCTATGTCAGATCATATGCAATTGGAATTAACTATTTTAATAAACAGTAAGGCTCATCCACAAAGAGCACATGCAATGATCAGCACATTCTTCTGAACTAAATTCTATTCAGAATGTTTGGGATGCTCTAGGAAAAGGTTTTCTCCCTCCAACCACCTTCTGACAAGATGGACTTTAATGCCTCCTTATCTTGTTAATAGAGTTATGAGCAGCATGCAATGCTGATGAGTCACATACTAACATCAAGGATTCCCTAGTGACCATCTCTAATTAATTTCTGTTTACATTCTTTAAGTCAGAATCCCTCTTGTTTCTCTTTACATCCCCTAAAAATAATTTTTAATTCACATAATTCTTTAATGGAGGTTGTTAGGGGAAAAAAGAGTTTGTTTCGATCATTTGATGAATTAAAACTTTGACCATTTTGGAAATGTTCTTGTTGCTTGCCTTCTGGAAACCAATGTACTTTACAAGTTACCACAGGTAGGAGGAAATGTTTCTGGATCTATTCCTACCCAAACAACACCTAAATCAGTGATACCCAACCCCTTTTACTATAGGAAAAAGACAGTGATTCATTAGGCACTTAACTTATTGCTGAAAAGTCCCAGCTTTGAATCATATCTAAAACTTTACCCACCTGATAACAGCATCTCATCCCATTCATCGGCCGCCTAGCTTACACGTAATTTTGTCTACTTGAGTGGTAAGCATACATTTTGAACAGGAAACCCCAACAGAAATCCTACTAAACAAAGTGGGGAGAAAAATTATTTTTGGCTATGGTCTACTTACAGTATGGCAGAACTTGGCCTGCCTTCATTACTGAGAGCTGTCAGAACAAACAAACTAGAGATAACCAAGCTACTAACCCCCAATCAATAATTCTTAAAAACACAAGTACGTATGGTATAACTACACGTCCACACAGGTCTTAATGGATGCCTGAGTTAACACTACACTTGTAATGCAATCTTACTCTGTCTAAAACATTTAAAATTATTTATTTTTCTCCCTCACTGAATTTTAATTACTTACTAGAAATGCAAAAACATCTCCCATATAGATTTTCTCTCTATGGAAATCTAAAAAGAAGGGAGAAAGAGAGCAAGTCTGCAGATGTAAGATCTCTTTCAGGCAGTTCTTACCAGTTTGGGGGTTCATGGAAGCAGGCAAGTCCTTTGTCTACCAGTGGCTTGTAAACAACGCTGTTGTCACTGAGAGCAGGAACTGAAGAGTAGAGTTCGATAGAAGGAGGGGTACTCTTGTCCTAGAGTGGTCCAAACAAAATTAATACAGCATCAGGGTTGAAAGCTAAATACTCTTCCTACACCTTCCTCAAAAAAGCAGGCATCTTCTAAAAACATTAACCCCTTCCATACAAAACATTAAAACAGATTTGATGCAGTGATTTTCTTTTTTTTAATAGCTACTTGAAATTTTAATGTACAAATATCACCAATTAGGAATTATTGCACGAGAGGAGAGAAATTGTAACATTTTAAATACATAATTTTCTCAGCATATCTACAATCAACAAATAAACTGCAGTAACATGTGATCTCCTGGAAAAGCAGCTCCAACACCTAGAATGTGCATGAAGCATTTTCCAGCAGCTTTCTAAAAGATTACGTGTGTACCTGCTTCATGTCAAGGGTTTAAACTCTGAACAGCTGTCACTGTGTCATAAACAAAGACTGCTAGAGTTGTAGACGGGGTTCTCAAGTACACACGTCACATATTTTGATGCTGGTGAAATATGCATTTCTAGCAAACAGAAGACGCTAGCTTCGTGAATAAAGAGTTTTTTTTAACAGGCAAGGAAAGGTCAGAATTAGATAAAGAACAGATGCCATGCAGAACCCCTGGGTAGATCTGGGAACGTTTTAAAAATGGTTAAGTTAATATTTTCAGGCAGAATCTCACTACATTGGCACCGAACGTAACTTGTAGAGGCTGCAACTTATCAAAATGTCTGTTTTGTTTTAAAAAAGTGGTCACTTGTAACCGAGGTGGGGGCTGAGAGAAAACCTCATAAATACAGTAAAACTGAGGCACCGTCCTGGAGATAATTTGCATCTGTGTCAAAAAAAAACAACAAAACCAAGTGTTTTCTGTTTGGTCCCCTGTAACCGCAGTTAGGCACATTGCATCTGATTTGTTTTGACATTTTTCTCTTGAATGACCTTCTAGCATCCTATTTCCATTGTTTTTTGGTCTCCTCATTCCAAAACATGCAAAATTTTTCTTTTCTTCTCTTTCTGTCACAAGTTCCAACTCAGCAATAAGACAAATGGCTGATGGAGACAGTCTTCTCTTTTTGAAATATTGCAGTTTACATGGCAGGAAAAAAAAATGCTTTTTCCTCCCAATCATTACTAAAATGACGACTCAGCATATGGAAAGCAGACAATATTCTTCTTCACTTACCAAACTGTCCCAAATTTGTCTATCTGAAAATTTTAAAAAAACTTTTTGTGACTTCCAGTTCAACTTGCCAAACACCTGAACAAGGAAGATAGCTAATGCTAAGAAAATAAATATTTTAAATTAAACTCCTTGTTGCAGACTGCAATTTTCTTTTCAACTTTCTGAATGTGGTGTTAAAATTTTCTATTGTGCACCTTTTCCAGTCAGTTCAAATCACCATATATTTTAAACTGATGGATCTTTCCTTTCAATTTCCCTATTGTTTCAGCATTTAAGACTAAAAATGGCAATCAAGGCCATGGGAATCCCTGGAAGCAGTTGTGCCTGACTATCGTAAATTTGTGAACTACACCACTTGATCATCAATCAGTAAATCCTGTGAGAGCTGGTAGCAGCAGTGAGTTAAATGGTGCTGACCAAGATGAAACATTGCAGATACAGGAACAGTGCTGGGTTGCAAAATAATTTTAAAAATAGCAAATTCTTTGGTTTAAAATTAGGAAATGATAATTTTTTTTTTGAAAAACAACATAAATGTCTCTCAATAGCCCGTTTTATTTCTCCAGACTGAACGCACTTAGCTCAGGGCAGACAAGCACCTAAACAGTTATACTGTTTACCAACATTTTTAAAGATGAAAGATGCCTGGTTATTTAAACCTATTTTTAACTTCATTTTGTCATTTAACAGCTTAGAAATGGTGAATTAAACCACCATCCAAGATCATTCTTCCTACCTTGATGCATGCCACTAATTCTTTATTTGTGGTGGTTTCAATGATGCAATTCATTGCCTGGATGCTCCATATCTTCGCATTCTCTGGTGGGTGCAGAGCATAAAGCATACAATGCATGGCCTGAGCTGGCAAATCCTGGAATTCTGGTGATAACTTTTTTATCCTAAAAAAATGGAGAGAAGTGGGGGGGGGTGATGAAAATCTTTGCTTTAATAAAGTGACTACACACACACACACATAAAGGTGTCCTGAAACAATGGATACACACTTTCATGTGTTACTACACAAAGACAATTTTCTTTCAGCTCACAGATGGCAGTAGCACACAATGCAGCATCATACTGCTGACATCACGTCTCCGCTGTGTGGCAAAGATGATGAGTGAGAGATTGCCTTTCGATCAGCACGAGCAGGTAATCATAAAGTGGTACTGGCAGTCTGAGAATGTTGCTGAGGTTGTGTGTGTATGGACACAAGAGATAAAAAAAATCACTACCACCAAAAACCTTAGAGTCACATAATTGATCTGAAGCCAAAAGCAAAGTATAAGACATGTATAGGGTGCTTGGGAGGCCACAGTGAAGAGAGCACTCGGCTGAATTTCAATGATCAGCACCGAAATTCACACTGCACTTTCAGTTTGGTATGAGCAAGTCAAGTATCCACCAAATTCTGAAGGATGCAAACTAGAAACTGTACATTCCACTGTTACAGGCATTAAATAAAAATGACCCAGACTAGGAGCTTGAATTCTGCATCAAAATCTGACCTTTGTAATGATTGTGTGATCAAAAGAGGCAGGCTTTAAGTTGAATGAAACTGGCTTACTAAAGAGATAAACCAGCCACAGAGGTCAGTGTGGATAGGTGTCTGGTCCTGTGATCTTTTCTGGGTCATTCTTTACAGAAAATAGCTGGTACTTCATTCTCCTTATAAATAGCAAATTGGATGACACATTCAAGAGGTGAATGAGATGACAGACCAGTTGAATACCTGCCAGAGTTTCCAGATTTTGTCCTGTGGGATGTGTGTGTTGAAGAAAAAGATCAACACCACAAAACCAACCAGAAGCTTCAACAGCTAATCCTGTGAAAACATCTGCCACTCTGTTGTCAGGCACTGTAAGGCCTACATAGATGCTGAAGATGGATGTTTTGAATACCGATGATTCATGTTTGAGCTGTCTGATGTATAAAGCCAAAATTCTAATAAGCATTATGTCTTTGTTTACTAATATCTTTTTTGGGACACTCTGTATATATGTGTGGTGACCAAACTTATTACATCACGATTGTTTTTAATAAAATACTGAGCTTTCACCGCAAGTTCGAAGTTAGTTAAGCATTGTTATGACAGCCTTGATACTAAACATTTGTAAGCCTTTTATAGCACTACATTTCAGTATTGCTTTGAATAAAATTATTTTATCAAAACAAATACACAGATAATAAACCAGAAACAAATCAACTGCCTAAAAATCACATTAGTTGTATAATTACATTAAACAGCAGCAATGAAAAGAAAGAACAGAATTATTTTTGGTTATGCAATAATTGTAGTCATCCCTGTTTATTGGAGGAGAGAGAGCAAGCTGACTTACTTGTCGAGAGAGACGTACTCCGATGTCCCATAATCAACATACAGAACCAGAGCTTCATTCATTATATCACAGCTGATTACCAGGCCTCGGTACCAACAGTGGTCAAAAGTAAACTGAGCACAACATATCTGACCTGCAAAGAGATCAAAAGGCTCATTCAAACACGAAATGGCAAGCTAAGGTCCATTAATGAAAGAGAAACTTCTAACACCACAATGCTTCATCTTTGACTTCTGAACAGTCTGGTCCTACATCTTTAGATACACGTTTGACATTAGAGACCAAAAAAGTGTCATTGCTGATCAGTTCAGGAACCAGGAATAACCCATGATATCAGTTAGTTAAAAAAAAAAAAAAATTAAAAAATTCTCTTAATAAAAAAGCAGACCAACAGAGAAAGCTCAAGATTACAATCCAGTTACACCATCCCAATCTTCCTTTATAAGTTCTCTGCCCTTTAAATCTGAAGAGTAACTCCCACTTTATTTCAAGAAATAGTAGCCACTTGCCAGCACGTATAGAGGAAGATAGCCCAAAAAAGGATAACTAAAACTGCACTCACCTGGCTGAAGATCTTTGAGGATTGCAGCATTGGGCCCAAATGTGTTGAGTTCCACAGACAACTGCTCAAGTTCCGTGAGCTGGGCATTCACCACCTGGCTCCAACTGTCTTCTTTTGGTGTGTGAGCATTTTGAAAATATACCTGTGGTGGAAGTCACAGACAGGTAAACAGAACTTGCAATAACGAGCAGAGCAAAGTCTAAGATTTCATTAATACTTCAATATCAGCGGTTTTTCTGAAAGTTTACCTGGCTTATTTATTTCTGCAGAAACCCTCATGTAAGAGAAAATCTGATTTCACTCCAGACATTTTCTATCACCTTTAAAAATACTTACTATATTGGGTAGTTCAATGTGTGTTATTAATACTGGAAAATACTCGCCAATCTCAGGAAGATGTAGCAACTTGTAAGGATTGGAATGCTGAAAAAAAAATAAAAGAAATGTTCTACAATGTGACAAGACAAATTTCATACCATTTTTTTTTTTTGGAATTACAAATATTAGATGGAGACAATTGCATGCTTTTATTTTGCAAAGACTTCCAGTTACGTGTAGATTTAGTACACAAGAATACAGCAGTGATAAAAAAAACTAGTGCACCCCTCATGTTTCTTAGCATGTTTTACAATGTAAAAAAAATGAATTTTTAAGATAATGGTAAAGCCAATCAACTGACTATTCTGATACTTTTAAGGCTTCTATCCAAAACATCCTCGATGTAGCAATTGCTTCTGAATGCTACAAAGTGCAAAGTAATAAAGCAGTGAACTTAAACAAATACACTCTTTGTAAAACTGTCCTAGCAAAAAAAAAAAAAATATATATAAATGATAAATAAAAAAACAAAACAAGAGTTTAAACACAGAATCAATCATGGTAGGACTATACTTAAAAAAATTATTAAAATTAATTTTGGTAAGCAATAATTTTTGGCACCATTATAATTGTTTACTTTATACTCTTATTTTATGAAATGAAGAATTCCCCAAATTCCTACTTGCCATCAGGATTTTAAATTTTGATACAGCAGCTAAAAACCGACCAACCAACAAGCAAATACTGCCCTTTAACAACAGGAGGAACCAGCAATGAAAAGACAGTAAGACAAGTAACACCACCCACCTTCAGAGTTTGACAAATCTTTTGGCTTTGCTCGGCTAAATGCAACATGTTTTGCTTGTGGCAGGCATTGCCCATCTTGCACAGGCTAATCCCTAGCTCTCTGTCTTCACCAACCACCAGCTTCACCTCCACAGCACCAACTTTGGGAACTCTCTGAAACAGCAAGAATGCCATGTTGAAGAGCACTGCACAAACCAAATAAAGAATGACAACTTACACGAGACAATGTAAATGGCTATTGAAAAAAGTATAGTTGTAAAATGCATGATGTTAGATGCATTAGAATTTTGAGGTTTGGCACTGTTGTCCATGAGCACTGATCTAGTAGCAAGCAGATAATTATCAAAGCAAAGAATGAGAAACTCAGAAATGTTACCTGCTGATATTTGAGGTTCCAGGTGTAGCCATAAGATCAAATTTATAGGTCATAACATACATATAATTTTGCACTCCGACAGATGAAGTAACAATCCAAGCAATGTTTCCTACCAGTAATATTGATTAACACAATGTCTAGTTTGCTTCTGTCAACCTCCTGGATGCTTTTTTCTGTAGGACACCCTGTTGCAATATTAATAATTTTACTGGAGCATCCACTGTGTTACGAGTAGCTTAGTAACACTGCCATTGATAATGAAGGGATGGCGACAGATTTCCTTCCTATGCCTCTGCAAGAAAGCCCAACATTTTAGCAATTCCAATTATCTGCTATCTCTGGGCTTCTGCCTAGCATCTCCATGCCATTCTTGCATACGATGACACCTTTAGACACAAAACCCAAAATTTATATTACCTATTGCATGTATAAATTGTGATAACACTATTTTTACAAACCCTGAAATGCATGGATGATCAAAATTGGCCAAATCCATGAAGCATATGCAAGAGTACAAAGAACACCATCGAAGACTAGACACGAATCCACTCATCAACTGAAAAGGCTTTAATGCTGCTGCTCAAATGTTGAAGTGTATATTTCTTTCTGGTCTACTGTATTTGCAGATGAAGCAGTCAGCAGCAGTGGTTTGGTGGATATATTCCTTCCTTCTCTGTTGGTGGGTGCTGCACTGAAGAGATAGTTGCATTATGGCAGGATAACCAGAGAGAAGAGGCAGCTGAAGTGGTCCAGTTAAAACACAGTCAGGCCACCAGTTGAAGTCATCATCAAGCTGTTAATGAGCTTTGGGGAACCCTACTTATATAACGAGAGGGCAACTCTACAAGAAACTGAACATTTGAAAGCAAATTTCAATCACTTCTAAAATCAAGTCAGGGCCAGGCAGGGGCAAGTCTGATCGGACATCATAACAGCAGTTATGGAAAAAAGACAAAACCGATTCTGTTATCTAATTTGTGTCTATAGGTTTTTTTAACAGGTAATAAGGATTCCATAAGCAGGGGTGTTAAGAAAGGTTAATTTCTCAGAAACCCCCACACAAAATGTTCTCTTTCTTTATGTCTGCCACAGCCAGTGACTTTAATGAATTTTAAAGTCCACTCAGCAGCAATTTTATGAAAGAAACCCTTAAAAAAACAAAAACTAAACACAGGTTTCCTGCATTAATTTTCATGTAGGAGCAACAGGGCATACCCAGAAATGTCTAGGGTCATTGGTCATCTTTAACTGGTCTTAATTTCTTTTCCCATAATTGTCCATTTCCATTATTCTAAGCCAGTGCTCGGCAACCTGTTTTTGTGTATCGCCCACTTTCAAACATTGTAAAAGTGGAACACCCACCAAACTCACAATAACTTTAGAATTAACGGATTAAACTTAAATGACATTTATTAAAGTTTAAATAGAAGTTTAATTAATTACTCATTAAAGTTTAATGATTAAAGTTTTAACTACTCAAACTCTGAACAAAGATACAAGAGAAACAGAACTCCTTCCTTTCTACGGATATCCATTTATTTGTGGATTATAACATACACATTATAACACACTAGAAAAAACTAAGCACACAAATCTGATGCTAATCAGTGCGTTCCCTGAGCTTGATGTTCTTTTTAGCAAGAGCCAAAACATTTGGAGAAAATTTTGTTAATGAGAGATGTAAGTCTCCTCTTTCTGTAACACTGAGGCAATTTTGTGATTTAGTCAATATATTATTCACCCTAGAGAACACCGTCTCAACAAGATGTGAGGTGGGAAAGGAGAGGAGCAGGAATTCAACCTTCGACCACAAATTCGGATATCTGGCAGCAAGGATCTTGTTATCCACATGACTTTATAACCCTGTTTGTGCACCATTTTGGCTTCAGTATCATGTCACAACATGAGGTCTTCAACTAACCTTGGATCCTTCACCTGATCCACATCAATAGCGAAGGGGTCATAGATCCAGTCAGGCACATCTATGTTAATGATGACCACAAATCGTGATTCCCAGTCATCTGAAACAAACTTCAAATGTTTGCCAAAATGGACATAATCACTGTCTAATAATTCCTCTGCAACACCTGCCAGTTGTGGGAAATCATGCAAATCCTTGCATAGGACATGGTGACGATAAAGTTGCATTTTCTCATTAAAAAAAGAAATGATACGTCTAGCATCAATAAGGGGTCGCCTTCTTATGCTGAAGCTGCAGATTAATGTCATTAAAAATCTGGAAAAACCGGCTATGTAGAAAATGTTAATTTTTGATCCTTTCAAATCATTTGCCATTAATTCTAAGTTCTCACTCTGAAGAAATTCTAGTACACTGTCAAATAATTCCACAAGTCGGCACAGCTGCCCTTGGAAAGACATCACACTTCTGTATGAAGGGGTAAGTTATCAAATTCCTCCTCGTTTTCAGCACACAGTTGTTGAAATATTCAATCAGATTTTGCTGAACGTTTGATCTTATTGATTATATTCACTGTAATCTGGAGCGATTGATGCAAGTCTGGATTTAGGTGTTTTGCAACGAGATGTTGCCAATGAATTATGCAGTGAATCGCAATGGCATTTGGAATTTCTTTTTTTAAATATGAGATGAAGCCCCAATATCGACCAACCATACTGGGAGCTCCATCGGTTGCACAAGAAATAATGTTATCAAAGGGAATATTGTTTTCAGTAAAAAACTTATTGAGACAATTAAAGATAGACTCACCCTTTGTATCTATCTCCAGTTTCTTGGCAAAAAGTATTTCCTCTTGAAATGCATCATTATCCAAATATCTCACATATGCCATTAGTAATGCGACACTAGTACCAACGGTAGATTCATCCAGTTGTGTGGAAAATTTCCGTTCACGAAGCTTTTCAATTAGCTGACCTTTTACGTCATATGTCATTTCATCAATCCACCTTTTGATGGTTTTCGCACTTAAAGGAATAAGTTTCAGTACATCACTTGCATCATTATGCATCATAGTTGACAAAACCTCACTCACCGCGGGTATCACCAACGATTCGCCCATGGTATGCAGTTTGTTGCTTTTGGCAATCAGTGCTGATATGTTGTATGATGCTACCAGACTGTTAAAGGCAGATTGGATGCTGTTGGCAAACATCATCGTAATCGTAATTGTGTTTCTTTTTCTGAATTCTTCCTTGAGGGTCTTAAAATATTCAAATGGTTCCATTTTTTTGTCACTGTGAATTTTGGTTAAATGGTCATGCAGTCTTGATGGTTTCATAGCCTCATGTGATTGTTGAATAAATCCCAATGCACGATAATCGAGTGAGTACTGGTGACAAACTTTTTTTTAGACATTATGCCTACTATAAAAAGATAATAGATATTCGGCAATTGTGGGTATATGCAGAACGACGTAAAAGCTGATGTGAGAACATGAATTTTCTTCATCTTTCGTTTCTCATATCGCAGTTTTGTGTGCTACAACTTTAGTTCAGGTGGGCACATGTATGGAAGGAAAAGATGAATCACTCTGTATGCAGTAAGCCTGTTGTTTTTCATACCGCTGACACACGCAATCTCACTGGCTTTCACTACACACAAGCCACTATCTCGTGAAAGGGAAGACCAGGTCAATGGTCCCCGGGCTTGCATGTTTCTCGCATGACGTAAGACCGTAATCCCCAATATCGCTCTTGCGTCTTAAGCAGCGAGCACCTTGATAATATAGACTTCCTCCACTCGCTACACCGTCCGCTGGTTTTCTCCTAATCTCTCTCTCTCTCTGGGAGAACACAGCAGTCGCTATTAATTTTAGTGAAACAGTCAGTCAGTCTTGATGGTTTCATGGCTAGTTCTGCCATTACTAAAAAGTTATGGGTGTCAAGTCAAATGTCAACCAATTGCTCCAGGGAAGCTTGATGCCGACCCATCGCCCAAAAAAGGCCAAGTGCCCAGGTTTCTCACCACTGTTCTAAGCCATCTCCATTTATTCCAGTGCCTTTGTATTAGAATTTTCAACTCAAAATATTGGCATTTTGAAAAGCAAGGCTATGACCAGCACTGTACAAGTGTGGTGCCAGCAATGGTCCTGTGTTGCACCTGAGTTGGTTTATGTATCTGCTTCTACAACATGAATGCAATCTTAGAATTCAGTGTTTTAAAATTTGTTGTGGGGCGAGGAAGGACTAAAAGTAAAAAAAAAAGTGCCTTCTTGTTTCTACAAGGAAGTCAGGTAAATCGTGTACTGGCAAGGTGTGTGTCACTGGGAAAGTATGAAGTCAGGTAAATCGTGTACTGGCAAGGTGTGTGTCACTGGGAAAGTATGAAGTCAGGTAAATCGTGTACTGGCAAGGTGTGTGTCACTGGGAAAGTATGAAGTCAGGTAAATCGTGTACTGGCAAGGTGTGTGTCACTGGGAAAGTATGAAGTCAGGTAAATCGTGTACTGGCAAGGTGTGTGTCACTGGGAAAGTATAATAAACACAGGAAAAGTTCTTGATTAAAATATTCTTTTTTAAAATGGTGCAGCACCCACTTGAAATAATTTTGGGAAAACAAGGCAGTGTAAGCTGAAAGTGTAAATGATTTTAAAAAGTAGACTAGGTGTATACTTCTAGTGAAAGGGGCTTTTGTACGTCAAAAAAAAAACAACAACAACAAGCAATCTTTGTCTATGCCAGATTTTGTATACTTACAACCACCTGCACAGCGCACACATTGCCCACTATGGCATCATGGATGTACTGGATCACCTCTTTTGGCCACTTTCCATCAACACTCTTCTGTAATTATAAAAGAACTAATCTAAAGCACTGCATTTCAGACAGACATTTAACTTAGATGTAAACATAAGAGAAGACAACTTACTGGCACAACATCTAGTACAAGCGTCAGGGTTAGAGGAGGAACATCTATCACATGATGAACATCAGCTCGTAATTTGTCTGCAGGTAGTAACTGACTGTTTCCATAATCAATGTAATGCACCTAAAAATAAAATAAAAAAGAAATTGTTACACCTTTAAATATAAAACAGGCATGAAAATAGAAATTTATTTTTCAATCATTTATCCAAGATAAGATGGTTTGAAAACCTGTCTTCAAGAAACTCCAAAATACTTTTCAGAAAATTGGGACCAGCATCTATCTATCAAACAAACAGCTGGCAGATGCAACTTCAATTTAAAGAAAGACAAAACAATTCATTCTACTTTAGAAGTTACTTTCCTTGTAACTCCATTTTTAAATGAAGGTTACAGTCTACAATTAAGAGATTTCTGGGAGCAAATATCTTAGCCAAACTTAAACTACATCACTCCCTTAGTCTGCCACATTCCTGTGAAAATAGTAAAGAATTTGGTTAGTAAAGTTTTCAAATAAATAATGACAAACAAAATAACAAAATAAAGTGAGAATTAAGCAGACTTCCAGTAATGGTATCAGGGTTTAAGTCAATGTTGAAAAGTTACTCTAATAAAACCAGTTGACACGATGAACAAGATTTCTTGTTTGCATGCCCCACCCTTTTAAGTAAGAATGGTCAAATGCTTCCAGGGCAAAAGTTCAGTTCACAAGGGTAGACGTTGATTGTGATGTAGGAAAAAAAACAGAAAAGGCTCTTTACCTCAATTTTGTCTCCAATGATGCGCTTTACCGTGGCTCGCGCCCATACCTGGTCAGCTTCAAAGTAACCGAGACATGACTTGCCAACAGTCCACTGATAGTCGTCTGGTGGTCTGCTGGTGTTCTTGTAGTGCAGCTTGATCTTGTTGCTCAGAGCCTGCAGCGCATCCTCACCTACAAAGCACATTCACCCATGTGTCAATGCATCATGACACAAACACTTGAGCATTTTAAAAAGACCTACGAGTGAGACGGTCCTCTTACCTTCAGAGTACTCCATAGCATATATAATGCCAGTGTCATCAATGTAAGAGGGAACTACGTAAGTGATGCTGGATGATGGGATGGGATGTGGTTTCCACACTGAAGCTGCTGCCTGAAATGATGATTGAGCCTTAACAGAGCCATCAGCACCATCAGAGGTCTCCTTTAGCATGCTATTTTTCCTGAATAGAAGAAACAGTAAGAGACTGATCCCTGAACATTTACAGATAGAATAAATACATTTATAACAAAATAAATAGCATGAAGTTTTAGATTTCTTGCGATGGCTACCAGAAAACTTTCAGGATGCTACAGCACGTACTCAGGCTGCTCTGTTTGGTATACAACTTCAGTGTTCATCTGCAGGCACAAATGAATCGATAAATTAAATTTCCCTAGTACATCCCCACCCCCGTGTTCTGACAAATCTCAATCATACTTTAATTAATATTTGAAAGGTCTTTATGATTCTCTCAGCTTCTAATTTTTAAAAATGACCCCTCAAATGAGCTCTAGAGGTTTAGCTTACCAACCTCAGGAATTTTACTTAAGCTAGTCCCATCTGCTGTTTGACTATGACAGACAGACAGACAGACAAAGCTACTGCTATGACAATCTAGCCGGTCTACTTCCTCCCTATCACTGTTGCCAAAAGTTTTTTTTTTTTTTTTATTTCTTCTGCCTTATAAGCATTTAACTAACCAGGCTATCATCAACGAGCAGACAAAGCACAGGCTAATTATATCTAAAGATGGCTTACCACTGTTGAATATAATTAACTGCCAAATAAGATATTTATGTATTTATGACCAAATATTGACTCTGTTCATGCATCCAATGAAGAGAGAATTTCAGAACAACACTACACCAGTAGTGAAGGAATGCTGGTGCTATTAAAGACAGCATTGCCAATTTTAACTATACCCTACATTTAATATTAGGATAAAATCAAAAGGGGCATTTACAGTTAATTAAATTTAAATAGCATTTCATACATTTGCATGATTAAATTATTCAAATCAAGAGTTACAATTTTAAAAGTATAATTATTGAGTTATCACCAGAAAGATGAGTATTTTTTTTTAAATTTACATTTGTTTAGAAACAACAAGGCTTCAAAACCCTTTATTTCTTTTAAGTATGTCTACCTAGACAAATGGTAAAGTGTTTTTTTTAAGAATGACCTGCTGTTAAATAGATCAACTTGTCCAACTTTGACTCTTTACTGGACAGATGGGTCTTTTCTACCATTGAGTACCAACTAAAAAAATACAGGAGATTGTCTTTCTATAAGCCATGGTAACCTACCTTCTCAGTGGAATGGCCAGCCCTTGTTCTTGGATTTTCTTGCCCAAGCTGGAGTAGATTTTAGATGAAGGCTCCAAAGCTGTTTCTGGAATCTCATCCTCAATCAGAAGATCCACAGGAAGTGATCCATCAGTTACATCTCCCTAAAATAAGTAGTTCATTACTATTTTTAAATAATAAAAAAAAAAAACAGAAGCACAGAATCTATGCAAGTGTCTTGAAGAGAACAGACCATTCTCTACACAGCTTCTAGATCTAGAAACCAGATTACACAAATCAAATCAAATGAAACTAAGCTGCCGATCTAGCTGGTTAGCTGTGCCTTTGTAGGGGCAAGGAAGAGAAACAAAGGTGCTACCAGGTTTGGCCGAACACAACACCACCTTCTAGAAAAATCAGCTCATTTATTTTCCAGGTCACAATGAAGCCTGGGTGACTGTCGGACCAGCTGTGAAGACAGCATTCTTAAAGCTGAAAAAGTCACTACAGTATTCTCTTGATTTACATGTCCTTAATAACGACAAATTTGAAGTCACACTAACTTTTTTTTATACAAAAAATTTCTTAAGCACAATTTTATAATAAGGTTATCTTTAGATCTGAATAGAAAGCAGGAATTGGAGCAAAGGAGATTCTGTAAAAAGCTTTTGCGATCCGGTGCCGTCCTCTATGGACTCTGACTGTAGTTTGCCAGGTTTAGAGACAGGAAGAGTGGTGCAGAGAGCCCACCCCCATCTTGTGGGGGTCATCGTCGTCGTTGGTGGTGGAAGCTATGAACGAACGGGTAAGATTAGTGCCGATATTTACTAGTACTAGTCGAGTGTGCACTAACTGAAACCGTAACTAGTGGAAAAAAAGTTTAAAACTTTTGAGAATGTTGATCTCAGATAAGTTAATGTGGTTGGTGACAGGCTGTGCATTACTATTTCTCTCTCTCTCTCTTTTTTTAAAGTCAATATTATACAATATGTATATATAATGTATGTGTGTATGTAAATAATACTACATAATAAATAACGTAAATTTTGAGTTAGTCGCTTATTTTGGCCGGGTGAGGAACCAACCCTTTTCTAGTCTTTTTTGTAGAAATTAACGAGGCTTCGGCGGGAATGCTGCTGGCTCGTATCGAGCGGATGGTGAAGAGGTGTCTGGCCGTCGGGGGGAGCGAACCCCCCCCCCCAGTCGGCTGTTTTTGATCTGAATCTCGGTTTGTCAGCAATTTTTTTTCTTTGTTTTTGAATTGTAAAACCTTATTAAAGCTGATGCGTCTTTTTATTTCGTAAAGTTTAGATGCTAAAAATTATGTAAATTTGTGGTGAAAGGAGAAGGGGTAAGGGTTGTCACTGCAGTGTTTTTTATCTCGCAGGTTAAGGCGGGGGGGCTCCCTCGATCGATAGGAAGAGGACCGACCCGAGAGGGTGTGGTCCAGCGGATGTGCGACGCTGAAGTTACATAGTGTGTGTGTGTTGGCCATCCCGTTATTGAAGCGAGCAATGAGTACATGCGAATATTTAGTTGAAAAGTTGGGGCTTACTGAAGGGGGGAAAGGGCCGGTGTGTGTTGGGGGGGGGGGAATGAACTGATTGTTTCTTTTATGGCTTCTATCTACAGTTTTTCTGGGGTTGTTGGTGATGCCTGGTGTAAGTTACTGACTGTAGTGGTCCACCGTTCCGTTTGGCTACTCGCTGCCCCTTCCGTACCTTCCTGATGACTGACCCCACGTGCGGAAGATCGGCCGCCAGCCGCCCTCACTAATGGACGGTTTTAAAATAAGTAACTTCTCGTGAGCGCTACGTCGACAAAGCTTATATTTTCAGGTACGCATGCTGTGAGGAAAGGAGCTACAAATAAATAAGATAAATACATGCTTTTGTTTAACTAAATTCTTTCAACTCCAAATTTCTGGGTGGGAAAACACCTTTCTACTGGTCAGAGCATTGGGACAATCCTACCTCCCCCTCCCTCCAGAGGGAGTAGGGTTGGGTGGCCGGCTAATGTTGGACATCTTTAATCTTTATCAATAATATCTAATAAGAGACAAGATATGACCAAAATTGTTTGTATTTTTATATTCACTAATACCTTTAAATGCTCTTGCATCTGAAAACTATGTGGGTGTTGACAGACAAGAGTCCATCTGTCACCAACACAAATGAATAAGTGTAATTAATCGTGTTTCCAACAGCTGAACATATATTTAGTGTTGAAATGAGAAAACAAGTGATTGGAGGTGGGGAGATCACTTGTCATCACAACAGTCGATCACACTTGGCTTTTGCCGCAGTGCTCTCTCTCACACACACACTCTCTCCAATTTCTTCTGTAGGGTGTGAATCTTGTTTAAATTCACCAGATGAGACCCCACATGAAGACAAGAAAAGTTCAATACAAGAAATTAAACTGGAGATACTACGACAGATTGAGAGTGGTAATGCCCCCCCCCATACAGGTGGGTCACATGCTCAACCTAAATGAGTTGACAGTACATACGATCAAGAGGAATACTACAAAGATAAAGGATGGTTTCCCAATCAACATCAGCAGCAGCAAAAATAACATCACAGGTGAAGAGTCCACTCATGGAAAAGATGGAGAAAATGTTGGCCATATGGGTGGAGGAACCGAAACCAGCTCTACAATCATCCATGCAAAGACCCTCAAGCTCCACAGACAACAAGGATGATAATGAATGTCAACTGAGTCTTCCGTGGCAAGCAAAATTTGGTTCAATGATTTCTGAAAAAGACAAAATCTGTATAACACAAATTTACTGGTGAATCTGCAAGTGCAGACCATGCAGCACTACTTGCACCACATCACAAGTTTAATGGTAATAAAACAGTTTATGTTGGAAAAGGGTGCCAAGCAGGACCTACATACCAAAAGAAGAAAAGACAGCTCCTGGTTTAAAGTCTCTAAAGATAGACTATGCAGTAATGCAGAAGGGGACTTTAAATGTAAACCCCTGACAGTGTTCCGTTTCCAGAAGCCTCAGGCCTTGAAAGGTAAGACGACCATACCAGTTTATTGATGGGTGAACAGAAAGGGATGGATAACCAGCTGTACCAGAGGACTGGTTCCTGAACTGCTTCTATATTGAGGTTAAGCGATATTGTCAGGGGAAAAACAGCATTTAAGGCACTGCTCATCATGACAACATACTAGGACAACCTGTGCATCCCATTGATCTACACTCTAACAGAGAAGTGATTTTTCTGCCACCAAACTATATCTCTGGTCCAGCCAATAAATCAGGGAGCTTCAGAACTTTATCACAACTTCTAGATGCTTCCAACAGATCTGATAAGCCATCAGTTCATGACCTCTGGAAACAATACAACAACCTGTTGGCTTCGAAGACCTGAATGATGACGACATGATGTATCTGATAGCTCCTCTTGATGGGAATTATTTGGTGGTGAACTCACTGAACCTGACAAAACAAGAAAATGAAGCAGAAGAGGAAGGAATTGCTGCAGAACATGCACCAAGAGGCTTGTGAATTTCTTAAAGCTCACTGACCAGCTGGCCCAGGAAGCAGAAGACATAGACCCAGACACGATGCAAAATTTGCAGTTTGGGAGGAATTTAACAAGTAACCTGGCATCCCACAAGTTAATGAACAGGGAGAAACAATATTTGCTGAAGCAATCTAGTTTTAATGCAATTTTTCAAGACTCCACCACCAGCCCGGTGGACCTTACTGATGACCCTGACAAAACTCCCACATCAGAATTGACTATTGTGTTCTTTTACTAATGATGGATAAATGTTATCTTTACTGGAATCGTGTTATCTTTTTGATAATGCTACCTTGTGGATAATGGTCTTGTGGGTAGATTTCTTTCTTTTCTAAATAAACAAAGGATACAAACAACTAGAGGTTTAGCCAACAGCCTTTATTACTAGCGTAGTTTTTAGGTGCCTAAATACCGTACAGGGTTAGAATGAGAGAAAAACCCAAAGTGTTTATTGTGTGGTATTGTAATCCCGGTGGTGGCAGGCTGGGAAGATGCGTCTTGAGTCTGCTCAACCACTGCAGCTGTGTGGTAGCAGGATCACAGTTTTCAGCCAGTGAGGACTTGAAAATACTCAAGTTATCTAGCAGCATGGAACATAACCCCCTTTACTGTGTAACAATAAGTTTGAAAAAATGAATTGATCTGCATGGTTTTCTAGGAATGCGCCCCCTATGTAAATCAAGGGAGAACTCTGTTCAATGAATAAGTCAAAACAAATCTTATGTGCACCACAGTAGTAAGATTATCTTCACACACGGTAAGACCTGGGTCAATGGCAAACATGTAATCACAGATTTTAAAAATGTATAACTGTTGATGCTACACAACTTTAGAATTAGGTAGTAACTAAATTTTACTTTATTCATTATTTGGAGATTATCCTGCTACAAACTAACTACATATCTGAGATCCTCTGAAACGTTTTACAGAGGAAAGTTATGCACAAAACATTCCAAATGTGTTATTTCCCACAGAAATCAATCTAGAGATAGGTATCAAGAACCACAGCCAGTGTGAGAGACCATTTTCTGGCAAGACAAGGCAGTAATAAACAAACTTCACAATTCTAAAGAAATAGGATTACTAAAATTTTTAGAGGTAAGAGTTAATATCAAACTCACCCGTTTGATAATGAAGTATTTCTTGTTTCTAAGCTCCTCTTGGATAAACTCACATGCTGTCTGCGTCCATTCTTTTTTCCCCCCAGCAGGTGTATAGCTGGCAAGGTGACACGTGATTGCAAAACGCGGCAGGATTGAAAACTGTTCCTTCAAGGGGCGCAGACTGGTAGTGGACACTTGGAATGTGTTGCCAAAATCAACAAGGTAAACCTACAACAGAAGTGCTTCTTAAGAGGAGACCAATACACAAAATCCTTACTACAAATCTTGGTATGTGGCACCTACGCATCCAACAAATCAAAACACACAAAGTACCTATCAACTGGTTCAAACTATTGCTAAGGTAACAGTGGCCACTTTAGATTTTGGGTGCATACTCGTTACAACTCCCTACGTGAAATGAGATCATCTATTCACCAAAACTTAATATATAGAATTTGTTCAAAGATCTACTTACTGTAATTATAATAATTGGCCATGCCAAGTACCAGCATTAAAATCCCATGGAATTCAGTTTTGGGCAACCAGATCCACAAAATTGAACAAACAATTTTGCTTGAACACTGTAAACACCCAATGTCCATTTTTTTTTTAAGATAATTTGAAAGACAAACTCTATGACATGAGTGATTTTGGATAGGGTACTTAAATGACATGGCCATGAAATAGTAGACCTATGATGGAATTAGGGCTCTAGAGCGGTGGTTCCCATCAGGGTTGTGAAGGGTTGTCAGAAGAAAGTATTCTTTTGCTGCTTTTCTAATGCAGAAAAGTGCCTGAAAGTATCAAGGTGGCATGGGCAGAAAATTTTAAAATCCAAGCTGTGGATTAACCAGTTAACTGACGTGGAGTTTACAAACCCCCAGAGCTTCAATGTTTATCTGTTTGTGTCTAATTGATATCCCATTTAGATAATGCCACACTGTACCCGCTAACTGGAGCAGTAGTGGACACAGGTGCCGTTATGTACAAGACTGAAATACACCAAATATTAACCTGTCACAGAAAGAGAGTCCTGTTAAATGTTAGAAGTGAAATAACCCTGAGAGAAACTCCATCTTCACCAAAATGAATCTTTTAATAATCAGAATAGCTCAAGAGCACAAACTCTGGCTAGTAAATTAGCACATAATGAAGACCAAGACTTCCCTTCTGAATCTTGTACCTTAATTACCATTAAAAATACTTTATAATAATACATTTTTTTTTTTTTTGCATTAGTCTAATTTCATGACTTTTTTTCCCCATCTTTCTTTCTTTCTATTATTTGGAAAACCCTCTCTTCCAGAAGCTAACACGCAAACCTGCCAATACATACGACCTTTTGTCCAACTTGAGACATCCAGCTGAGAGAAACAATCCAAGATCATCATCTATACAAAAAACCAAACACTGCCAGGCCTAATACAAAGAAAAGCTTCTAAAAATAAAGACGCCATTTAAAATAAATAATTTACCTCGATCAGTTCTTTAAGAATCACCTGGCTGATCTTAGCTCGGTACCACTGGTCAGTTTCTGGGCACTTAACAGCACAGTACGTTCCGAGCTCCCACGTGACCCACGATGGTTCACTTTCTGCGTATTCTGCAGCTAACTCCTCCAACAAGCTATCAACAAGTAAATACATTTCTGGCTTTAGCACTGTTATCATCATCATCATCATCATCATCATCTAATTTCATGGAATTAACAGTTGTTTTCAAACACATTCTATGTGCATCAAGAAAGTGCATAAAAGTTTGCTTTCTTGTAGTGGCTAACAAAATAAAGTTGCATGTTTTCACGATATAGCACAACTCCTCCAACACCAAATTTCTAGAAGAAAAAAGTATCATCATTAAATGGGAAGAATCACAGCCTGTCTCTCACCTGTCGAGTTTTTTAAGGTCAAGCATCACCTGTACAAAGAATTTGGCTGGACTCTCAAAATGGGATAACTTCACTTCCACAAGTGGCTCCTTTTCATCTTGAGCATTCACAGCAACAACCTGCTGGTTTGTCTGGGTCCCTGGAGGTGGAACTTCACTGCTGGCTTCTTTCTTCATCTGCAGCATAGTGAAGACTAGATCTAAAACATCATCTTGATGCTAAACATGCTCAGCCATACACCACAGAGATCGGGCAACATGGCAATATCATAATTAACAACTTCTGCCCAAATACTAAAACCATGAAGGTAGGTTTGGAGGGGGGGGGAGAGAAATTACTTTCATGATATGATGGCCCAAAACTGACAATCTGATCACTGCAAATAAATAACAAATGAAAGGTGCTAACTTAGCATTAAATGCAACTCCATATTACAATTACGGGTGACCTGTCAGACAATCCAAGTGCTGGTTAATCGAGTATAACAATGTCTCTGTTTCTTCTTTTTTTAAAAGTAGTTTGGCTCACTACAATTTAGGAAAAACAAATTCCATTTTTTTAAATGCCAGCAATTGTAATGTGTATTCAAAATAATAACAAAAAAGAGAGTCTTGTTTGGAGTGTGTTCAAGTAGTAAATAATAATACATGTAGAGAGAGAGGGAGGGAGGAGACCATGGGATGGCGGGCAGGACACCTACGTTTGCTTCACACCTGCTGCTGCTGCTATTGTTTTTTAACGGGACACACTGTTTTTCGAGAGTTTCGACTTTTTCTGACCTGGAAGAAGAAGAAAAAAGAACAAATTGCCAGCGTAAGTGCAGCAGCAAGGTAAAGCTGGAAGTTTGGTAAACTACATATTAACAGCATCATCATTCATGATAAACAGCAACCACAAACTTTTTCTTTCATTCCAGAGCAGCATCTCTTAGTAAACATCTCCACTTACCATTTTCCTGTGCTTTTTGCAAATCCTTTCTTAACCAACTGATGATTCAAGCTGCTCTGCATGGATGATTCATAAGCGACCACAGCAATATAACTGCCTCCTACACCTGCAATCAATCAGGTGCTGGGTTAGAATCCCCATCATCACTGAAATATCTGCATGAATTTGATACTAATAGAGGAACAGGTAGACCAGGTTTGTTTTTCGTGTCTCAAGAATGATAACCATCCATAAAATAGGCATTCTTACTTTAAGACATTTTATTACAGCCTTAATAGAAATTTCCATCTCTACACAGCATCAGAGCTCATGCTGGCTGAAATGGGGGTATATATATTTTTATTAATTGCTGTAACTTAAATACACACACACACACACACACACACACAATAAATACACCAATTAAGTTATTGGTGGTCTCCAAATATACATGAAAAACATTTAATTTCGCAGTTGATAATTTTTTTATCATCTCCAAATCAGGCTGAAATTCTAGAACATATAGTTGTCCCATGTTTCAATCGATCCAACAGCCTCAATGAGTTTTTTGTGGTGAGCAGGAAAGGCTGGAAGTCTGTCTACCACTTGCTCTTCAAGCCAATTAGAAGCTATATCATAAGCAAGATCAGTGGTGATGATGGTTCTCTTGGAAGTCCATTTCAACCTCAGCATAAATGGAACATAAGATGCACTTATGATGTAATCTAACCCTTCATAGGTACATTGGGACCAACTCCATGCCTTCAGCCCAGCTTCAGCAGTTTATTACAACAGATACAATGCAGGCTATCACCAAACATTTACCCTTGTAAGTGTACAGGCAGAGTTGTCAGATCATATGATATACTTCCCCAATAGTCTTTGCACCTTTCTGTTTGCAGCAAGGATAAGCAATTTGCAGGTAGACACACAACTACTAAATCTCTCATCCACAAGTTCCTTATGTATTGTTCTTGTTGAAATAGATGTCCCAAAACCATTTTTCATGCATTCCTTTAAGAAGTGTTGGACTGTTCAATCCTTGCTAATTGCCACTTGTTCCTATCCAATAGTTTTATATCTAACATTTTTGTCAGTATTTACACCTACCACAGTCAAACTGGTTGACACATGGTTAGCTAATTTGCATTAGCAACAATTGGGGGAGAAGTTACATTCATAAAAGGTAATGGACTAAGGCTAGGAAATGTACAATTATTCTTTAATATATATAAATCTCAACATAAGTCAAGCACCACTGCATTTTCCATAAACAAATCTCTAGCAGAACTGTATTATCTAAAATACACAATCTCTGCCTAAAAAGTGAGCTAATGTGACAAAGTACCAATATTTTGAAGAGAAAAAGATTAAATTATGGTATTTGTTTATTTCTGGCACTATACAATGGTTTATAAAATTAAATACTGATTATTGAAAAAGTCATTGTACAAAATGCATGTATGGATCATTGTATTAAAATAAAAATGTCATTTAATGTCAATTTTGAGTGTAAATTCCCCTCATCTCAATGATTTTGTCACACCGCCTTATGCTACTCTTGAGGTCGAATGTGTATTCTTTACCACTCATTATGGAGAACCTTGGTTAGTTCAGCAATATTCTGAACAGAATTCCTCCCCTCCTCTTCATAACTATCTATGCCTGTGATATGATCCTAAAAATGCTGTCTGACACAAGTGACTCATTTGTATTTCCCTGGGAATACTGTACCAATGCTGCTGATCATCAAAATGAAGAACCAAGAATGGTTTCACAGTAACTGCTGGCATTTAGGGTTTCAGGCACAGTCACAAGATCACACTTCGCCACACCATGATTTATCCACCACCACAAGCAATAGTGCCACCAATGTTTCCTTGATTGTGAACTTAGCCCTGTATCCTTAAACTCAACCAATGACAGTGCAGAAATCAAATTTCATCAGCTAATGTACCTTCCTCCATGTCAATTAAGTCTAGTTTGCTTATGCTGATGTAACAAACTTTAACTTCATAGAAAACAGACAAGCAAACTAAGAACATTCAGTCTCATGGTCACTATAGACACCTCTCCCCTGTTGTTTCTCCAGCTCCTTGACATGGGAAAAGGGACTGCACACATCTCATAACTGCCCCGTTTTCACCAGGATGTGTTTCATGGGTACACCACTGTGCGCTCTGTTAACAATAGTTTTTAGTGCTGTAACTACAGATGACAATGTGAGGCATGCCGATGTTTCTCCCCATGTCTCTGCAGAAAAACCAAGCATCTTTTCCATTTATTTGCTATCATTGGGCTTGTGCAATATCTCCATGCTGCACTTTTACTCAGATGCTATTCTAGATATGCAACATCCCGAATTTATACTGTTTAGCTCATGCATAGATTGAGAGATACTTAGCTTTCCAAAATCAACCTCAATTGTATGCATAATCAGTGTGCAAATATGGGCTGCACAGAACTTAGATTAAATCAATCAATTCTGAAAGTGCTTTACTTACATGTGTGTGTGTGTGTGAAAAGAATAATAAACTATATCACTTTAAAGATGTGATATGCTGAGCTGAAGATATGACATATCACCAGAGAGAAAGGTTAAATATTAATGCTCATACTGCAAAAGGGCAGACCCTCTTTTGTGATGATGTTACTAGAAACAGATATGCCCCGAAAAACTGGTGAAAATGTTTTTAATATCACTGCTGTTAAAAAGAGAAAAAAACTTACCAACAACCTTGACTGTATGCTGTTGTAACTGCAATCTTTTTTTTAGCCAATTATTTGCCTATTTAAAACAAAAATGCACTGAAAAAAAAATCTGTTATAGAAACAAATCTGTACTAAGCAAGATTTAAGTAATATTAATTTAGTTTCAAGGAAGCTATCATGATTTAATGGCACCAGGGAAGAAAATGGCCACCAATACAATTTTAAAATCATTATTAAGAACTTCACCAAATCTGTGCAGTATATTCCAAATGTAGACAAGCTATGCATCATACAATGGAACTTCTTTAGTTTTGTTTCATATTCCATTTAATTACTTCTAACATTTTATTAAACTGGCTTGATAAATTTTACCAAATGGTTGCAGAAAAACATTTGCTAGATGTTACTTTCACCAACACCTAACCCAGCCTTTCCTTAAATCGAGATCCTACTGCTCAGAGGTATTGTAATGAGAGAAATATAGATAACACTTTTCCAAGATTCCTTGAGTAGACTCTGCTTACACTGCATCCCATTATCTCATAAGTTTTTAACTCCTGAATACATTAATTCTTTCACTTATTATTTAAATTAAATGAATACTGAACCCCAAGTACAAATATAGTCAATTAGTTTTCTATCTTAAACACAGGAATGGTGGAGTTTAGGGGCACATCTCTCCCTCCAGTGTGAAAACTCTGAATTCTAAAACCTCAGATGAATTCTGGTCCATTTCAAAAATGAGCACTTTAAATTTATTGCAAATGGGTTATTAAAAATATTTAACAAAAAAGTTAGCAAGAATTATTTTTGTTTGATGGAAAATTAAAAGCTTTTAGTATTCTTTATTCTCTATTCTCATTATTAAAACACTAAATCCATCACGTTTGCATGGCAGATGCATTGTGTGCATAGAGTAAATCAATCAAGTATTTAACTACCCCAACCAGGTTCATGACACCTGTTTTATCTGCTATACACCAAGTGCTGCAAATACCTCCACTTCCATAAGCTAATTACCTCCTTCAAATATCATGAGGCTAACTTGGAATCCTTATTCTGCTGGGAAATTTTCTTTTCAGGATGTTTTTGTCTCTCTCTCTCTCTTTGATCCCTTCTATCAGCTCCAAATGACCAATTCTTTTTGAAGGAAAAGCTTTTCAAACAGCACTCTTTAAATTGGGCACTAAACACAAATCAAAATCTTTGCCATGCCGCTAGTCACATTACACCACCCTGACTTTCATCAATCCATAAAATTTTACTCAAAAATTGCATGTAGTACAGGGGCTGGGCTGGTCTTTCTCAAAGGGACAGTAATATTTTCTCAGGTGTTTTAACCCAGCGTTATTACAATCTACCAAACCCTTTCGCTCTAAAGAGAACCAACAAACCTCCTCACACCAGCCCTGAGTACCATCCAGTGGTTCCACATCGGCCAGTCTGCAATGAATAGCCTGGAAAAACATAAGACAGACAGACAAAACCTTTTAGCTTTAGTGTTTTTTTTAAAATTGGTATCAAAATGAAGACCTTCACACACAACACAACACAAATCAAACACTCTTACTTCAAAGTAAATTCTCTCTGAAATGTTTTTTTTTTTTCTTTCTACAAATTAATCTGTAAGAACTGGATAAATTCACAATGAGAAAAGCTGTACATAGTTTTTGCATGTATACCATCAAACCATCCCCTAATACACAAACCAGATGAAAAGCTCAACACTATTTCTGTAAACTGGTCAGGTTTAGGTGCACGACAGAAATTACCAAGTCTTTTGAGCAACCAGTTGTTTTTCTTACATCAATATTTCATAAGACTATAAACCGTTCTTTAGAGTAAGAAAAACGTTCATGTGTAGAGCCTGATTACTGACTGATCTCTCCAATATATCGTCAAGTTCTGATGCCAATTTCATCACTAGAGAACAGTATGTGTCCTCACCATACAAACACAATGACTTTTTGATTTGGCTGTCATTAGCATTGACAGATTACAAACTTTTGGAATGGTTTATAACAAGCTAACACATTCCAGAGTAGTTGCAGTTTTCAACCAAAAACTCTTTTATAAACTACTTTGATCTTACCTGGACTGGCAGAATCAAGAACTCATCCAGTAGCTTCCGTAGGCTGGTGTAGGAAACATGGGAGACCATACCAAAGTCGACGAAGCACACTTCGACCTGCTGATGGCCTGGTAAGCCAATAACTTTCACTCTGTACCAGTAACCATCCTCCTCACACAAGCACGAGCAAATCATATCTGAAAAAATTTCACCAGTATTTTTAAAAGCAAACTTCCCAAAAGGGCTTGGAAGCTTCTTGGCTCTACGATAGAATTTTTAATTTCTCTTGTCCCCATTCACCATTCACTTAACCCTTTTCTGGTCAGGAAATGCAATATTTAGTATGCACAAATGTTTAGACAATTTACAAGATGGCTGCACAAAATGCACCTACCAGATTAAAATCATGCAAATGAAATGAAAATATGTCCAGAAAATGAAAGGAAAAATTCAATTTATAGAGCAGAAAGTTAAAAAAATACAAACAAAAAATTAAAGTAAAATCATCTGACTGTTGTTACAGGTGCCAATACTAATTCAAATTTTTTAAAATCTCCTCAGTCATTATTTTTGGCACTAAGTCTGCTGTCCTCTCTCCAAAACCTGTCAATGGATGGCATTGAATGGAGACCCATCGTGATATTTGCTGCCAGGAAAGCTTTCATCTCCCTAATGGTGGTGTTCATCCAGATGCTATGTGATGGAAGGAATCTTCTGGTATCAGATCATAGAAGGAATCCACTGGGATGGCATCATCATGGACACCAATCTTCAAGCAGTGGACTACGATAGTGCTGGCACATTGAAAGGAGACATATGACTCGAACTCTACTCAACGACCTCACTCTCCCTCACCACATCTGACCATTTAACTGATAGAGAAATCCATGAACACTAGAGACTTCCACATCAGCAGAATGAAAGGATTCAGTGTCTGATTCCTTCATTTATAAAATAACAACACAAGTAGATAACAACAGGTAATCCAAGTCAGTCATGCAAGTAGCTTGACAGGTAAAGTCACTTTCACAGGAAAATGAAGTTTTATATATTTATACATAACCAAGGAAGTGACAATGTGGACCAGCATCCATCCTTCAGTATCATGTACAAACAGAAGCTGAATGTAAAAAAGACCAAGGATCCTTACAGCAAGTTGGTGCCAGAACATTTCCTAGCCTGATGTAGATACTGATAGGACTTATTCAACTACCACATCTAACAACTAGAATAAAACTAATCCATTTGGAGTCCAAGCGCCACAGGATCACGACTAACTTTGGTGCCCCATTACATAACATTTTCTTGCTTTTTCAAAAGTTTATTATAGCTAAGAGAAATTTTATGGGTGGCATATTTCTTATAGAAATTAGAGGATTGGTTCAAGTACCCCCTCATCATCTGCCTAAGAGGACAGTTCTGGTGCGTAAGTTGAAGCCCTTTCTATTTTTTTTTTTGGGGGTTCTCTAACAAGTGTCCTAGCTAGTCATAAAACTGCAACCTGTTGACTGAATTTTTTTTTTGCATATTCAAGAACAGCTCAGGATACTCCTTAAAGAATATGGATGACTACTGGAACTTGCAACTCAAACTGTCAAGATTAAACCCTGAAAATTGCACCAGAAAGGTCAAAGAAATGCAGGAGCAAGGGTTAATTCAGTACCATCATTAAGGTGATGGGCTACTTAGCCCAGCCAATCCACCAGAGGTTTATTTGTGCAAGAAAAACAATGCACAATAACTTGTAGAACTTTTGAGGTCTTGACTGATGACTTAAGTTCACTTTAATGGTTCTGTAACACTAATTAAATTCTAAAAGTAATTTTGTCTATCATTTTGTTAGAAACCCAACAAAACAAGCAGGTACACCCATGCATTCTTGTCTCTAGCAGCTTAGCACCTACTACTTGCTTTTAAAACAACTTTTAGTTTGCACAAACAAGGTTTTCCTACTTCAATCAGGCCACCAACCAAACAAAAATAAAAAGGAAAATCCAGGTATGGCAACCAGTCTACTGTGTAAACATGAAGCTGATTTATGAAAGCCCACCTTTTTGAGGACAATACATTGCCCAGAGATCATTGTTGCCTGTGTTGTACTGCTTCTGCATCTTGGCCATTAGGTTTGACAGGTACAGATATTCTTCCCCAAGCTAAAAAACCAAACAATACTAATAAAATTACAAAGCATAGTCTCTGTTAATTGTATGTTTTGACTGAATACCTACAAAGTCTATTTATGAGTTTGCCATTATCACATGCCTGCTACTAAGTATTTACTGCTTTCTCTCATAATATATAAACTCTCTTCCTACTACTAATTTTTTTTTTAAAAGCACAAATAACCACACCGATTTCTTCCTGGTTTTCAAGAAACCAAAATCTTTAATAATCAGAAGACAGTGTGGGGGGATAAGATCATCCAATCATCATTTACTGGTATACAAACCAATCAAAGATTCCCTTGTTTTCATAGTAGGATTAACGAAAGACTAACAACGAATCTCTCTCATCAAAAGCAGCAAAATTAAATTTAAAAAAAAATAAAAAATTTTTTTTTTTTACCTTCTGAACAAAAAAATCATCAGGACCGTTCAGGTAAGTGGTTATCACATCCAGAACCTCACCAACGCGTCGTGGCTCAGACTTCGGGTAGCTTCTGCTAGGTATCAGCTTCGGCCCTGTACACACACACAGTGTTCAAAAACAAACAAACACCAAACTACTCTCTTTATTCTTCTGTTCAGGTTATTTACAAAATGCTAATATTGTTCTTTATTAGAGATTTTCTTACCAACACTTAAAAACTTTTAAAAAATACCATCAGTTTCAGACCTCATATCAGTTTCCTGGACATCCAATGGCCTGACACAGTATTTTGTCGTCAATGTTGTGGCTATGGATACCAAAGGTCTAAACTCACTTGTGCATAATTATCTGAAAAGCCACAGTCTGTGAAATAAAACTGTTATTTGACTTGAACGTACCCCCAAGTAAAGGTGCAGATGCTGCAGTGATGAACTTTGCATGCTCAAGGAATATCAGTGCATCTCTTACAGACACTGGCCGATCATCTCTGATGTAGCTGTCCGGAGGCTTGCTCAAGTCTACATGGTAGACATTGTGTATTTCTTTGATTACCTATTAACAAAATGTGTTTAAAAATGAACAAAATAATTAAGCAGTGATCAATCAGTGTATCTAGCCCATTGAGAGTGCCCTCTACTACATCCATCCTGGACTTTACGTATATCAACAGCACTTACTAAGTAACCATTATAGTTGTCAGTATTGAAAAGATGTTAAGAACTCTTACCAGTAGCATCTCGCATATTTGGAAAAGATAAAGATATAGTTCAGGTACAATTTACCAGCTGCCCCTTTAAAATTTACATTCAATGCATCATTTCCTTTTCCACATTTACTTAACTTTGTTAGACAATAAATAAAAACAATTTTAAATAAATCATCAATAATCTGGAATATTAAATTCAGCACAAGGAGCAGAATTAATATGTAAACAAACCATCAACATCTTGAGTAGTAGTACAAATTTAAAGGATGACAGCTAGTCTTCAAGACTAGAAAAATAAAACTGCTGCAAATAGTGCTAGAACACAAATCTGGAATTTAGCTTACATCTATCAAACTGCATCAAATGTCTTCCAGTATCTAATTACTTAACATTAACGACAACAGTTCTGTAAAGATCCTGTACAGATCAGAATGGGCAGGCATTCAGCAATCCTCTAATCTTCTTCAGTGCACACAGTAAGATACCTTCAACTGTACAAGCACTTCAGATGTTAAAATATGGACACTTCACTAGAATTGGAGTCATTTAGATAGCATAAATACTAACAACTAGCACACCACTTTTAAAAGCAGGAAAAATTCAAACTTAATCCATTTTTTTTGAGGGCTTAATAGGTTCTAACTTTTAAAAACCAAATTAGTTGTAATATGCAGACACATTCACACACATGTACTGCCATCATTTTGTCTGACCCCGGTCTGGTCAGCAAGGCTATATTCTGCCTAAGACAGAAGATTTCTTCAGTAAGAGAAGCCAACAAATAAAAACAGAACAGCTACCCACAAACAAATGCAGGGCTCACAACAACGCAGGCCACCAAGCTTATTCCATACCCCAAGACTCCCCTGACCGAGAGAGAGAGAGGAGAGCAATAGGATTACAAAAATCTCCAAATAATCTTTTTTGAATCACTGTGAATGAAATAAAAATACATACCATCATCAGAAGTGGTTTTTTGCTTGTCATTTTAGCAAATAGTTGCAATGTCTCTGGTGACCACGTACCATCCTGAAATTGTGAATTTTGCTGTCAAACACTTACTGCTTACCGCAGTCCTAAGTTTATTAATTACCAGTGCAGGTGATGAACAGCTGACAATAAATGAAGTTGTTGTTATCACTTCTATAATTTAAAATTCTTAACCAGTTTTGCGCATACACTGCAGATACGTGCAGCATCACCTTACAGTCGCTTGAAATCAGAAAAAAAAAAGTGCTTTAAAATACTCGAGGGTGGATTGTTATTTGAGCACGAGTAGTGTTGTTTTTTTTAAAATTAAAATATCTAATGTCGTGTCATCACGGAGCCCGTCTCAGCATGCGACAGGTGAATGACAAACCACAGGCAACCAAAATATGCTGGGTTAGTCTGTAACCCGTGTTGTTTTTTGGTGTATTGTCAGTACAAGGTCACAATGGCAGACAGGACTCGGCCAAATGATTCCCTAATTATAATTCTAGTATGGTGCAATTTTCCCCCTTGTTCTTGAAAGGTAAAGGTGACTGGCCAAACACTAGAGAAAAGTAAAATAATGGCTTGATTTATTGGCATGTCCATCTGTTGATTGTCCTAAAAACGAAATCCATCTGCCTGCAGTTGGAAGTGAAAAGAATCATATTTCACACTGGCTGGTTTAAAAATGTTTCCTATATTATAAAACCAATTCATTTTTCAATTTGTTTGGACAACAAAAAGTCAGTGAATAAAAACACACAACTTTCCCTTCTGCCATATATATTACAGCAGGAAGCTGTGACGAGTCATCTGCTCCATTCAATAGAGAGCATGCACTTATCTTTCTTGAGCCAGTGCCATCAAATTTAAAACACAGCTCACAAATGGGAAGATGAATTTAATTTTAAAAAATTACCTCTACTATTATTGAAAAAGAAATCTGAAACACAATATAGTGTCCTGTGGCGGCCAGTGTCCATGCACACTGGCATCACTTTTACACCACATGAGACCTTTAAATATATTACAAGTCATGAAAGGTTCTTCTATTAGGTGAAATTCTCTGGGAATTAGACCATCTGACTAAAATTTTCAGTTAACTGGTACTATTACCTGAAAATTTCTGCCTTCAATTTTAATCTCTGGAATATTTTGGTTGCCAGAATCTTAGGAAGAAATGAAAACAAAACTAAGCATTCCTTACATTAATACATATTTTAAAAATGAAAATTTGTACACATCAACAAAATAAATATGAGGGACTAATACCATGATCATGTTTGGTAATGGTTTCTCCATGTTCACCGAAGTAGGTGTCTAAATATTTATTATAAATGACTATTTGACTTCATTGAATTTCATATCAACACAAGTTATTTTAAATAAAAAGTGAACTGCTCTAAGGTCATGCAAAAGTTCATCTTTATACGTGTTTGCTTACTTGTTGGTTTCCAACTGATAATGCCAAAAACACCTGTGATTTAACAAAAGATCATGAAAGACTAACTTTATTATACCTACCTCTAACGCAGATGTTATATCATAGAGAGAACATTCATATGCAAAGCCACTGTTTTTCATGTATCTTTTCTGTATCTTCAACAACCTGAATACATATTTAAAAAGAAGAAGAAGCCTTAAACAGTCTGCTACAGATTAAACAGAACCTACCTCAAACAGCGTGATGTGCTAACTTTCAGTCCTCTCACATCAGTGAGAGCCACCTGTAGAAATAAAACTTTTAGTCAAAAACAGTAGATACATAAACCTCTCATTTTCGTGTGTCTTGGTAAAGATCCAGATTCTCAATCTCTGCTCTGCCCCCTCCATTTTTCTTGTTAAACATTAACAAATACAGAATCCTGACACAATATCATGGATTCTCTATAGCAGGAATCATACCAAATACTAACACGACGAATAATGGTAACTATCCCAGAAAGGTAAGTTTTTGTGTTACTAAAGAGAATTTAGAGGATCGGGAGACATGATCGTTTAGGTTGCACTAAAGTGTTTTTTTTAGAATACTGCTGGCACTAGATCTTTAGGAACTACTCAGAAATTCCATACCTACCTGTCCAGAGTCTGGATTTCACTGTTTCCATAGTCGACATAGAAAACTTCAACACTCTCTGTATTCTGCCCATCACCATCACAATCAACAGTCATCCTAGGAAGTACTGTTTTCACACAAGCCCGATACCAGGTGTTGTCCTGTGAGTACTGAGCTAAAACATAATCACCTGGAATGAAAACAAAGCATGCATGACAAATCAAAACCAATTAATAATATATCCTATAAAGGAAAAATGACAGATCTCTGCCAGAACAACCAGCACTACAGTTTTAGAAGGCATGTTTATTAGGATCTGAATTTTGTGTGTACACAAAACTAAAAGAATAGAAGGTTAGTGCTTTGTAGAATCACTGTTGTGTCTGTATATGAGTTGAGTGAGAGCAGTTGGAGATGGACTTGCTCATGAAGGTGATACCAATTATGTTTAAATTGGTTCCTGTGTGGGTTTTGTGGAGTGTCGTTAAGCTACAAACTCTGCCTTGTTTCCAGCTGTTATTTTTGCAGTGGGGCAAGCCTCACCATCTTGTAAGAACTTGTCTCATGATGCACTGAGTCTCCCTTTCTTGAATACCAAATTTCTTGCTATTGTATCAAACTGTGGCCCAAATAAGTACACATTCATCACATTTGACTGCCAGCTGTAGATGTGAAACAGAGACTTTTCCAGGTTTTCACCATACCAAGGTCTGTTTGTTGGCCCAGAGAGCAGACCAACACTATTGTGTCCACACTATTCTTTGTTCCCTTTTGACATCAAATGACATTGTGGCTATTCAATGGTTCGTTGCCTCAAATTTAAAGCATTTCTGCAAGTGCTGGATGTCAGTTGCAGTAAAGTTGGCAACCACCTGCACTTCTGGCAGTATAGTAGACAACAATCTTCCAGGTTGATGTTATGAAGCAGTCTCATGAAACTGCAAAATGATACGGCACAACCATTTGACAAATGATGATTTTTAGCAACGTTCCTCATTCACATTTCCACCCGATCCACTGGCCCTATCAGGGCCATCTCTCTAAAAGAAAATAATATGAGCATTAAAACTGAATGCTAAAAACTGCTGTTCCACATTTGTCCTGTAATTCTGGGAGATTTTTCAACTTGTTGAGGCAGGAATCCATGGAGTCCCTTCCAGGAACTGTTCTTGCTTAGCAAACAAACTTTCAACTTACCTACCTCAACTGATGTCACAAGATGCTGAGCCAGATTTTTGTTGGCTATACACCAGGAATTAATCTGCTTTGATAAGTTTTGGATAGCAATGAAGTCAGCACACTTTTGTATCATGAACTGGCAAGGATTTTTTATGTGCGTCACAACCACACGTTCGTTATGACCTGCAAAATATAGCAAGGTATATTATATTTTAATACAAGTAAAGCCAAACTGTTTACATCACCAAAGCTAATTGTATACATAAAAACCAGCCATAAATTTTATTATTTTATTTGAAAATATCCAATTGGGTATGATAAGTTCAGTTTTCTTCAAGGAAGGGGATAGAGGAAAAGACTGGATGAAGTAACATACCTAAATTCTTTCTCCTCAAGAGGTGAGGTCTGCACAGGACTTGTTTTCTGTCTGCATCATCACTTTCTGCTTTCAATGACCTCATATCAGAATCTATCTTTTCTGGAAGAATTTATTAAACTCAAGTTTCACTTCCTTTGATTAGAATGGGTTCTGATAATCACAAAACTTCTAAAGGCCTAGGGAAATAAATTATGCTTCCAAAAATCCTCTTTTTTAAAATGGATGTAGGATAATTCTTTAGAAGAAAAACTTAAGTCCTTTTTGAATTTTAAATTTCAAAATGTTAAACCTACAATTAAAGACAACTTTAATAAAAATTAATAGTTGTAATATTATATTTTGGAACACAGTCCAACAGGAGGTACCAAAATTATTATACAACCCCATACATATTTAATAAATTTACAAGTATAAAGAAACAATTAAAATGAACAAAGGCTTCTTTCAGTTCATGGAAAACAAAAAGTGTTTGCATCTGGTTTGAAAAATAATCCTTTATTTATTTTTTTAAAATGATTTTAAACAAAACAGACTTACGCATTTAAAATCCTTGTCCAATTAACAAATCTGATAACTGTTACTGTGTATAAGATATTCCATTTTTAAAGCCTCATTTCTTTAAAGCTTCCCCCGAAACAAAACCCTTTTATTAAGCCCATGTTTTCTGACGCCTGACTAACTCAAGTACAGTGACCAAACCAGAAAATCTTCTTTTTTAGAAACAACAACTAGCTACTGATAGCTGGGTCCTAAAAAAACAACTAGACGAATAAAAAACGTGAAACAAATGAATATGAGGAGATGAAAGTCAGCAGAGATCTTCCAAAGGTGACTTGAACACATCAACTTACGATGTCAGTTAAATATCCATATATTTCAACAGATTTTCAAAAAAGTCTAAATACATCTTCTGAGTCATAGAAATATATAATAAAGTGACAGCTACATTTATCTTTCTCTAAACAAAGTCTAAAGATAATATGGAAACATTTTTGATCATTTAAATTCAGTTTGTTTTTTTTTTAAATTAAAAAATTATTTTTAGGAAAAGATTCCACTCAAGGGGAGGAAAAGAGAGAAATTTGAAAATTTACCAAATAAATAAATGCTAAAATTTTATAAATTAAATTTGACCAACCTTCAAAAACATCTTCAGCAAACAGCTGGTTGTTTTCCGATGTATATGACACTGAACTCAGGGTATCTACATCTTCATCTAGCAGCTCTTCAGAAATTTCAGATAGTGTATAAAGTATGTACCTTGGAGAAAAGAAAAAATGGTAAAGTAAGGACCAAACAATGTAATGATTCACATCCTTGAACAACTGACTGCACTAAGCCTCATTTAGCTAACTCAGTACATCTCTCCTTTGATACACTTTTCCTGCCTAAATAAATGGCATGCTAGTCCTGTTGTGAAATAATACTACTAATAAAACAGAACAACTTACTTGCTCTTTGGAGAACCAACAATGTCTCCATAGCAGTTTATCTTCTCTGTCAATAGCTCTCCAGGCTCAAATCTGAAAGAGAGGTCAAGCCCTTCTTTTCATTATCAACATCAAAGCTGTTCAGATCTCACTCTTTACAGAAGAATATTTCGTAGTTAGGTAATTCCTTCATATAGAAACAAACTCTTTATAAAATTTCCTAATTTTTAGTAAATACCAGTAACCCAAAACTATGAACCTCGCTCCACGTGGGAATATACCAACCCAACAAATGTATAATGTTCTTAATCTAAAACATTAGAGATAGACAAGATTCAGTAACATTATTTAAGATCCAAATGAACCTTAACAACTTTATAAATTACTGTAAGGAAAACATTGTATTGCTGGAGTTATTACTAGGTCTTAGCGACAGTGTGCAATCCCACCTTAAAGTGGAAGTTATTTTGAATCAGAGCAAGATATGTTAAAAAAAACAAAAAACAACTTATTTTTATACAATAATTGTGCTATTAAAGGAATGGATGCTATTGGAAAAAAAGTACAATCCACTCAATTTTTAGTGTTGGTAAATTAATACCTTTAAAATATGATAATACTTGAAGACAGTCAAAGGAACGATTATACATTTTAATAGTTAAGTGTACTTGCCACCTACTTATTTTACAAAACATTTACATTAGTGAAAAACTCTTTAAGAAGAAAGTGAAAATAGTCTAGAATACAATAAAGAAAACGCAATTTTACTGGATAAATATACTTGTCTCACCAATTAGCCAAAACACGTGACTCAAATCCTAACATCTGATTGGCTCATTTAACTTTCTCATGCATTCTTATTATTAAATTTACTTTCAAAAAATAAACACTCACAATTCAGATATTTAAAAACAGAACAAACAAAACCTTTGTAGGCATTTTCCATAAATTAAAAAAGCAGCTATGCAAAAAAGCATAACTTTGGGAGATGACTAGATGAAGCAAATGAAAGATCATTAATCAGCTGTCAAAATTGTTCACTCTGCATAAATACTGGCCTCTGGTGTTTGGATTAAACTCTTTAGGTCTGTGTGTGTTTATGGAGAGGTGTCAAGAACGAGGGAGAAATATGTAGATGTCTGAAAACTTGGAAGAAGCAGAATTCATGTGGATGCTACATTAGTTGGTATGAATGTAACAGGTGGTTTGTGGCACAGGACAAAATCCATGGAATCTCTCGAGAGGTACAAAGGGGAATGAAGAGTCAAAAGGAATGCTAGCTAATAGTTTGGAACACTTAGGCATGTTGTGTGCAAACCCATTGCACAGAAAGCACCTCGTAGGCTACTTTTATTCACCATTCAGCTGAAAAATCCATCTAAGGTTTAAAATACTTTACCCCATGTTCCCTGAAAACAGTCATTTGTATTTTGAAAACTCGGACATTACTATTTGGATATTAATGGTTGAAATGTTAATCTACGCCAAATATCACATACACTGGTCGCCAAAATTGTTGTTATCCAATGTTTTTTTTTTGTTTTACTGTAGTAATCACATGGTGCAATGTTAAAGCATTACTGATTCTGATCGCCATCTGTTACTTCAGTTGGTGCAATTCACTGCTTCATTATTCTACAGTTGCACAGCCAAGAAATGACAATATTAAGGTTGTTTAGCAGAAAGACACCCTGAACATCAAAACGATGCTTAATTGTCTTTATTTAAAAGCATAACACTAATTTGTTTAAAAACATACAATGGTGTCACTTGGCTATAACCGCAGGTTAGAAAGAAGCCCATAAATATAAATTAATGTGTAGCTGCCTTTACTGCATTAAAATGTACACAATAAATGCTGTTCAGAGATCATGTGATAATTTTCACCAGCAGTGTATTTTTTTTAAAATTAAAGCAAGCACCTACCTAAAACTGCAGTCATCTGTTACAGTGTCATCGAGGGTCAGACAACATGGAATCTTGTAACTTCCTTGAAGTTTGTTGCAAATTCGTGTGGCGTTCACAGCCGGCTCAGAAGACTGGTTAAGCAATCGCTGGCCAGCTGAAAACACAAAGTGTACTAAAGTCCACACCACTAAATTAAATGATTTATGGTTTGCAGGAAACTTCTAAAAACCCCAACAAAATACAAGTGATAATTGTCAACTGTTTGAAAACAAAGGAGTCATTTATCATGACACAGAGAGAGAAAAATTACTGATATTTTGCACGCCTGGATTAACCAGGTCAATAGTATAGGTAAGGCAGCTTCTGCAAAACAACTCTATAAACTTGTAATTTCTTCGTCTAAAGACCTGCTGCACCACCCTATTTGCATGTTAATTTATGGTCAAGCTTTTGTGCCGCCCCTTCTCCATCTCAAACAGTGCAGTGATTAATGAGTGCGCGTGCGCACTGCCTCACACATAGAATTGCCACCCTTCTTTGTAATGTTAAAATTACTTTTTCTAGTTTATAACTTTCCAAAACTGTTTGTATATTTTGAAGAATGAACTGTAACATCAACAGTTATAGTGCAAGTTTTACATCTATAAGTTACTAAGATGTTTCTACACAATGTGACACCTAGTGTGTCTTGGCCTTTACCTAACCAGTGAGAATGAATTAACCAACACTAATGGCCTAATATGCTATTTGAAGGTTTTACTGTAATTGCTAATACATTTTCTTAGCCACATTCTACTATTCTAAGCAGTAAATGTATTGTATCTATTGTGTTAATGATTCAAAATTACCTTTTATTTAGTATTATTATTATTAATAGTTGGAATTGCAATATTTATAATTCTATTTTTTCTTAAGCTTAAATATGCAATATCAATTACTATAATCTATCTTAGCATACACACAAAACTCATATCTTATGCAATAGTAAATACCAATTCTTTAATTTTTACCATATATGGTTATGGGTAGTGTCACGCATCTGGCAAACACGACCGGCCCTGGCATGGATTCTTTCTTTTTCTTTTTGTTGACAATCTGGATGATTTTTTGCCATATAATTTAGCTTTTAATTTTACCAAAAATTCCAGATCTGCTGTTTTTATATAAACTTTAAATGCCATTTTTTTTTATAGAAAGGGATATTTAAAGCTTTGTATCTGAAGTTGTTTCTGAGTACCATTGTGCTCTCATTTTCATTTATCACTCCATGATAAAGTTGGATTTAACACAACAGGAAAAACTTCAACTCCTAACTCCACTATTTGAAATTTGATTATTATTTTCATCAGAAACTTTAAACTTATTTAAATGAATAACAAGATTACTGCCAGAATCCCATTCTACTCAAAATACATCCGTTGTAAATTATCTACACATTTTTTGTAAACATCATTAGAATTAACAGGATTAATATCTATAATTCAAATTATCTCATTTAAAAAGTTTAATGTCTTAAATCAAAACTTATTTACACCCACTCAAAACTTAAAATTAGATACCTATGCTGATTCTATGGATTGCTTTCTTAAAATCTGTTTTGCTTTTTTAGTTAAAGAAACATTATGTGAAATTATAGAAGAGTATAACTTAATTTTTCAACTGATTTTCCATATTATTTTATACCTTCAATTTTTTTGATAATATAGACAATATTAATGATTGTGACATTCCAGTGACAACTGCACTGCATCAAAGACGGACAAAAATAACAATGCTAACCAAATAAACCATTTTGATGAATTTCATTTCATTTATTTAAGCAGCTGTTACAAAAATGTGATCCGTTTGTAAACTTACAAAACTGACCACAAATAACTGCTTCTATTTTAAATTTCAAACTTGTGATAAAAAGTATTCCCTTATCAACAAAACTACCTACTAAACAAATATTTTACAAACTTTATACCAATAAGCCCAATGTATAGGTGATACTATTTTATTAGTGTTTCACATGAAATCTCCTTTAAGTGTCAATTATTTCACCATAAGTTTGTCAGAGAACTTTCCACCCAATTATTAAAGAATAGCTGATAGAGGGAGAACTTTTTTAAATGGCAAATGAGGCCCAACTATTAAACTTTCACCAATAAATCTAAATTTTCACCTTTTCACACTTACAAAGACCATTAAGTAAACATTTTTTTGTTTCCTTTATAGTTTCAGCTGTAATATCAACTACACAACATGTATAACCTTCACCCACAGCCTTTTTGCCCACTGGCATGAGCCAGTTCTCCAAGAAAACATGTAGCCATTGCACCTAAAGATGGTAAAATTGTTCCATGAAATCCACCAACTTTTTTTTAAACCCTTAGCAATATTTTTGTATCTCTTCATTAATCTATATAACTGTTTTGGTTGGAATGATTCCATAACACTATCCACAAATTCTGGTGCACTGATTAAAACCTCTACCAGAAAATAGTTTCACTAGTAAACTCCCTAAAACAGATCCAATAAAAGCAGTAAATACACTCCTTGCTTCCTGATACATTTCATTTGAGATGTGCTGAGTTTTAAATAAAATCCATTGTTTTTTTTGTCTCCTTGTAAGAACAGGAAAATCCCCACATACCGTATTTGCCGGTGTATAAGTCGACCTTTTTAGATCAAAAATCGACATAAAAAAATCGACCTCGACTTATACACCGAGTCATGAAATTCAACTTCGTATTCATCGCTTCAAATGTGATGGTAATTACTACACTCTTCACAAAAAGTTATTAGCCAGTAAGAGCAGAATAATGTGGTTGCCCTTACAAGGCCAGATATTGCGTTCACTGCCCTTAAAAGGACACATTATGCGTTCTCGTACGTGGAAGTCGCTCAGTACTTCGTGTGGCCGCCGTTCGCATCGATATCGGCTCGAACTCTTCTTGAGTTCCGAAGATGTTGCGAATCGATTCAATCTGCAAAGCCGAATCAGTCGTCGATCGGCCCTGGAACTGGTAGCTCTTGGACGACCACTCACGCTGAGTCGATCCAGACATCCATACTTCCGGAACTTTCTCACCCAGAAGCCGACAGTCGCCCTTGGCACTCCAAGAAAGTCAGCAATAGCGTTTCGGCTCAGGCCAACAACTTCTCACATCCCGATGGCTCGGTAACCAAGGCCGTTTCTCATGCATCTCATTGTGCGTGGGTGTGCGTCCGTCAGGCTCATCAAACAGCGAGAAACTGAATCATTATAAAGCGTTCGTCGCATTGACACGCACCCTCAGCAACAATTTCAAATATTTTCACCTCAATCACGGACACCGAAAGCCAGGCAGCGACGATGACTGCTTCGGGGAAGTTATTGGCTGGGTAGCTAATAACTTTATTTGTAGAGTGTAGTTATGGTACGTGCAGAATACGAAGAAAATTTTCTCCCCTTTCTCGTATCTCATTTGTTGTCTCTGCGTTTGCCTTAACAAGCAATCATTTGACTAAAAATTCTTTGCAAAGATCAATCTAATTATAGAAGTGAATGGTATAAAATGATAACTACGTAAACATTCTATCATTATACTTACCCATGTCTAAACGAATGAAATACTCTGCGAAGTTCAAACTGCAAGTTGTAAACTTTGCCGAAGAAACTAACAACTGTGCTGCCTCAAGAAAGTTTGGCGTAAATGAGAAACTCGTAAGAGATTGGAAACGCAATGCAACACAGCTAGCAGTGATGCCAAGAAACAAATGTGCTAATAGAGGAAAAAGCTGCCAGTGGCCAGCACTTGAACAAGAACTTGTATGCTGGGTCGAGGAGCAACGAAAGTGTGGGTTCGTCGTCACAAGAAATATGATTCGTCTGCGAGCTTTGGCTTGTGCCAAACAAAGCAAGATTACCGATTTCAAAGGAACTATAAGTTGGTGTTCACGATTTTTAAAGAGAAATGACCTTGTGCTACGACAAAGAACTAAACTTGCTCAGAAACTGCCTGAAGATTTAGAGGAAAAGATAACTCTTTCAATCCGTCGTAATCAAGATGAGAAAAAAAGAACAATATGACTTATCGCAAATTGGAAATATGGACGAAACACCGGTATGGTTTGATATGCCTACATCGAAAACTGTATCTGCCAAAGGTGAAAAAACTGTTCTCGTGAGAACAACAGGCCACGAAAAGTCTAGATTCACTGTTGTTCTTTCCTGCTTAGCTGACGGTACAAAGCTGAAGCCGATGGTCGTTTTTAAGAGAAAAACTCTACCGAAAGGACAGTTCCCTTCTGGTGTAGTAATTCACAATCATCCAAAAGGATGGATGGATGAGGAGGGAATCAAGATCTGGATAGAAAAAGTATGGAACTCTCGACCTGGAGGAATGTTAAAGAAGAAAAGTCTTCTCGTATGGGATTATTTCAAAGCCCATCTAGTGGACTCCGTCAAAAGAAAACTTAAATGCAACAACACTGATGTCGCCGTTATTCCTGGTGGACTAACAAGTGTTGTGCAGCCACTTGATGTTTCTTTGAACAAGCCGTTCAAAGACAGATTGAGAGGAAATTGGAGTAATTGGATGATAGAAGGCGAGAAGCAGTTTACTAAAGGGGGAGCCATGAAAGCACCATCGTTAGAAATAATAACAGGATGGATTAAACAGTCGTGGGATGATGTGTCGCTGTCTACTGTGGAACGCTCCTTTAAGAAATGCTGCATTTCCAACGCTCTCGATGGGACAGAAGACGACCTTATCTGGGAAGAGGAGGAGGAAACTGAGGATAAAGAAGACCAAGAAGATGCCCTTTATGACGACAGACTAAACGAAAATGAATGGAACGAGCTTTTTGGAAATAGTAACGATGAAGACGGATTTTGAACTCTATGTAAGCACTTTATAATTCTAATTTATTGTTTCTTAACTAAAAATAAACCACTTTCTAAGAGTGTTCATTGTTGTTAGTCTCTCTCGGCGCGTAATATCACAGGGTTACAAAGTAAATAGTATTCAAAATGGCGTATAGATCGCTCGCTACAAACTCGCGAATTTGAACACATTTCGTCAATAAATTTCGCATATTTCTGGTTGAATTTTAAAGTTTAAGATAATAAAACAATTGAGCTCGACTTATACAAAGGATATATCATAAAATCGTAAATTTCCGTCGAATTTTAGGGGGTCGACTTATACAACGAGTCGACTTATACACCGGCAAATACGGTAACTGATATTCATTCAACCTCAAAGTAACTCCCCAAAGAGCTCTCATCAATTTTTGCTTTTGGTGTTCACTTAATACAAGCCTGAGTCTCTGAAGGACAATTTTGGTTAAAAGCAACCAAAAACATTATATCAGCTAATCTATAAATATTTTTAACCTTTCTGATGTAAGTAGACAGGAAGTAAAGTTCCCTTAAACTCTACAGGTAACTTTATTACCAGACACCTGTTCCTCAGAACTCATATTTAAAGTCTACCATTTCTTTATCTAAAATCCAGATTTAGATCAAGTATGGTGGTATCTATAAGCATTTGTAATTGAACAGCTATCAAATGCTGTAAGATTTGTTTCTTGGTTTATCTCTAGCAGTTTGAAATCACAACACAATATATCCAGGCTTTTCTGTTTTAGCTGAAAGTCAGCCTTCAATCAAAGCCAGTACTGAGGAACTACAATCAAATTGCAGTCTATTTTACAGGTTTCTATTTGCTCTTCATCAGACAACTATCTGTGGCATATATAGTGCAGTCTTCATCAAATTAACTTTTGCAGCATCAACTCCATTTGATCTAAAATTCTATCATTATCTACCTTCCTATTTAAAACAAATTTGATTCTTCATTCCATATGCCGTTGTTTAGTTTTCACAAAATCCAAGGATATGGGTTAGGAGACAAAAATTAAAGTGACCTTTGACACTTGTTTTAAATGCTATATTATCCTCTGTATCAAGACAGCAGCAGCCACAAATACGGATTCAATTTCTGGGACTTACTAAAACCATCTGTATAAGTTATCAGTCCTTTCATCATTCTTGCCCAGATCTGAATAAAATATAGTGTCAATTTCCTACCACCAAAAATATATTTAACTTAAGCAAATGAAAAATGCCATTATTTGTCCAACTAATATTATCAACCTCAACATGATCCACATTAACAGCTTTTAAAGTTCTCCTTCAAACAGCAGCTCAGTTTTATCTAGCAAAACAAATCTGGTTTTGAATTATATAATTAATTTCTGTACCAGGATTATTTAGATTTGTCACACTAGATTCATACTCATATTTATTTATAGTTTCATCAATAATTAAGTTGCTATGTCAACATATCCCATTAGCATTTTAAAATCTCTAAACCCAGTTAATTTCACAGCAACTTAAGTTGATCACATTGTGGCAGTTCAGTCGATTTTATAGCAGTTTCAGCTGATTTTCTGAAATCCTTTCCAGTTTTATTAGATTAAAAATTTTTTCTATAAGTATTTTAGATCTCAGCAGTTAAAGCCGCTATGTCCTGAATAGGATATTTAATTTGTGAATTACTAATTGTTTTGGGTTTATCTTTAAACTTCAGTAGGACTTTCAGCACCATCTCCAATAGCTTTTATTGGTTTTGGATTATTAAAAACATAACTAGCCACTCTATTCAAAGTATCAATCAATCCTCTCCATATAACACAATTTCTTTCTTCTTTCTTTTAAACAGTTCATTAAAAAATATTTTTTTCTTTTAGACTTGTCTCAAATGCAATCTTAGAGATAAAACTTCATGTTTTTGTTTTTCCAACTATATTCTGGAGAAAATGAATGCACTATGTCTATTAATATATGAACCTTTTAATAAATAATGTACAAGAATGAAATTAACTGATAAAAAATTAGCTGTACTGCTATCACTTTCATTATAACTGGACAAAGTCTTAGTGTTAAATCCTAATATTGAGTTCATAGAACTAACAGAGAGAGATTTGAGAGTAGCACTATCAGCTTTAATAGTGATATCATAATATTCTTTATTGTTGGCATCCAAATGATTAATTTGTATGTCTGAATTTCACTGCTAACTTGTGAGTTCATACAAACCATATTTAAAGTTATTATGCTCCAAGTAGCTCGGTTATCAGCATTATATTAAAAAATACTATCATTAACATTTTAAAAAGAATAATACTACAAAGTCTCAAGATTAATCAGAGCAATTTAATATTTTTTTTTGCTGAATCTAAATTTAGTTGTATTGTAGTTTTTGATGATCAAAACTGTAAACATCTTTGGGTTTTACTTATTGTTCAGTGATTTTTGCTATTTTAGACAATTCTTCTTTAACCATTTGTCTCTGAATAATCAGTTTTATCTATTAAATTTACGTTAAGCGATTGATCACCAATTTTCATCATATTTCCAGCTGTCTGGATAATTAGAGTAAACTGAGTCTTTCAAGTAACTGATCTGGATCTGACAGTAAAATCACAAGCTATGGTTGTCTCACTCTGTAATCCAGATTAATCTTATGCTATTCTTCTCATCTTAGCTCAAGAGTAATGTATTTGTTCCATTTATAATTTCTACTTAAATATTTATTTTGCACAGCATCACTGTTGTGGTGAGCAGCTGAACTGTACATCAAAATTTAATACTTTTTTGATATCTTCTTCAGTAAGAATGTTTTTGTCTGGTTTTGTTTTAGTTAAGTTCCCATAAACCAGGATTGGGGTAAATTCTATAATCATCATCATATCAAGCCTATTATGGATTATTTCCATGCTGGATAATCCAATTTAATTTTTGTTAAATTCTAAGTGTTTTGGAGCAAATGTAGGCTGATCATCTTTACAGGCTGAATAATTTTCAGAATCTGCATCCATTTCTATTTTATGACTGCTGTCAAGTTTTAAATATGGAATAACTGAAGATGTTGATAAAGAAACAGGTAAATCCTACAATGATTCTTTTATTGGTATTCATTTTTTAGGTATTAAAGGTACTGCTGAGACATAGATACTGGAGCATGTAAAGCTAGTTGCTTATTCAAAGTCAGCTGAAGTAATTTAGTTGATGGCATCAAAATTTTGCTCACCTATTTTCCATCAAGAAACTGTTTCTTTAATTTCTTTTTGTACGAGATCAAATCCTTTAATTTTCTCTCTTTTGTTTTTTTTTTTTAATTTTATAAAACATTTAATTTATATTTAAAAAATCAATCAAGCAAAGCATTCTACAGAATTGTTAGGTGGGATAATAAAATGTATCAAACTTTAAGCAATACCTCTATTATATTTATCAGATGATTTGTCCATAGCTACAAATCCATAATCTGAGACTCCAAACATCTAAACTCATCAAAAGTCATCATCACAAACCAAGTCTCATCTCAAAAGTGATGGAAATCTTTCTTAGATGAAGAACACTTGAATTAGTTTGGATGGTTTGTCTGGGAAGTTTGTGATAGTTCTGAGAAATATCAACAGTATTGATATCATTATTCCTACCTATTTGAAGTTTGTTTGATTTTTGTCACCCAAAAGGTCATCAAAAATAAAACTTTTAATTAATCTCTCATGGATCGGGAAAATTATTTGGGTATTCAAAGTACTCTACCCCTATTTCTTGTTAGCCTTTTGTTTCTTCACCTATTATTTCAAATATTTTGTGGCCTAAATTTTCATTTAGAAAATTTTTATTATTTATTGTTTATTAAGCTTATGTATAAATTGTACAAAAATAATCTAAAAACCTTGGAACTAATATCATACACGTGTAAAATGGTTTTATAATCAATCCAAGTATATTTATAGGTAATAAAGAATTATCATCTTTATTTCTTTCTATTTCCTGTTGTTTTAAATTCATTCATTTATTTAGTTTCACTTTCACTTCCTTCTGTCAAGTATCAGAAAAAATCCAAGTCCTCATAATCACTGTACCAACCATTTTCACTATCTATGGAATCTTCAGTTACCTCTAAGCAGAATTTGAAGACTCTCACAGGATTCTGAATTTAGACTTATTTATATATTAAAAATTGTTAAAATTTATTGTTTAAAATGTAAAACCAATACAAAAAAATAAATAAAGAACAGGTTATTAGTAAGAATATTAACTAATGGTAAAAAGAACACATTGAATTTGTGGAAGAAATAAAAATGCTTTTATCTCAGGATTCAAATTTTCTTTGGAAATAATACACAGTCACCTTTAAAAAACTTCCTGGTAAAAACCATTTACCAGAATATTACTACTGTACTCTGAGAACACAAATTTAAGATGAAGTCTGGATAATTAACCAAAACTTGAAGAATCTATTAACGAAGTCTATCAAGCGAGCTATATGACTTAAGATCCCACAGGCAGCTTCCTGTCATCATCAGCAGACAAAAAGCTGATATAGATTAAGGACTGAGATGGGAAGTGAATTTTTAAAGAGAAAACAGACCTTTATCACACACACAGCAGCATGGTTGAGATCTAATAAAACATTAAAAAATAATGTGGAAAAGGTTTACAGATACATCAATAATTGAGTATACCAACAAATCTATTAGCACGTCACCAAAAGAAAGACGACAAGAAATTAGAAGGAAAAATAAGAAACATTCAAATGAAAGTAAATGATTTAGTATGAATATGTTAAGAAAAGAAACTAAAATCTGAACTGGTGAAATATTAAAAATTAAAGATTCATAACACAGTTTGTTGGACATATAAATGAAAAGTATTAGATGGAAAAGAAATATTAGGATCATCTTATGAGCAGAGGTTACAAAACACACACACACATTAAAGTTTTACTGAATAATGAAGACCAAAATCTCCGTAAGTTGATCATCCAGTAGATACACGTATCACCAAAAAGACATGGCGCACCTTCAGTGAGATCATTTGAATATCATTTTTCCAATCTAAGTTCATATTTTTTCTATATTATATAAGGTATCTATGTAATTTTGTAGTTTTAATTCTTTTTAAATTTCTCTATAAACTTTTTTTTTAAATATTCAAGATCTACTGCATACATTTTAGATCTGCCCACAAAATTCTTATCATTTTTCATGTCTACTCATCTTTCCTACAACTTTTCTGTCTCATGTGTCTTTATTTTAGAGAGATGGTCCACTGAGTAACCAAAGTGTCACAGAGAATCCATATCTGAAAATAATGTTAGATTATTTTTGTATTTTGATTTCATAACATTAAAGTGAAAAATCATACATTAAACATTTTGAATAATCTAAAACATACATTCCTAAGTAAAGTGTGTAAAGTTTATAGCTTTATTTTTCATATGTAGGAGAACTCAATAATTTTGTGGCGATTGATCGAAAATAGGGGTATGCTATAGAGCAAAAACTCGACGTGATAGGTAAAAACCAATGTGATATTTGAGTTCAGTGCCCCCAAAATTAGTCAGAAACAAGTCTCAGATACAAGTCAGCAAAAATTGTGTTGGCCAGTGTAACTGTTTTGGCTTCAGATTTGCTCCTAACTTGTTTTCATATTACACAAGTTCCATCAACAAATCGATTTATCCACACTAATACAACCATTGGCATCGATCTGGCCCCAGGTTGGAGGCGGTGGCAGAGGTAAATCATTCACTCAATAACTCCCTCCCACACAAATATAGCCTATATGCATCTTAACACAAATCGGGCGGCGGGGTGATTATTTCCTTCTTCAGACCCCCAACCCAGAATCAATGTCCCCGCACAACTGAGAGAAACCAAAAACACAAGAGGTAATATTGGTCTAAATGCATAATTCAAAATTTAAGACGAGACTTAAGTTTATCAAATAAATAAAATTTTGAAAAAATCAAAAACAGTAGGAGAAATTGAGATCTTCAAAAGTTTAGTGTTACCTAATCAGTGTAGGTATATCCAAACCCCAAGTAATACACAAGTAGCTGAATTTAAAAGCCAAAACATTAAAAAGCTGCAGTGTCCCACAAACAGATTCAAAACCAAGCACATTTATTAAACTTCTAAAGGCTGTCAAAAATTATAATGAAAATTTCCTGGCTGAATCAAAAACTTAAAGATTTCTGTTAAACTGATGAGCATAAATACGAAACTGTGTGAAAGCTGGTGACTGACCTATGTCATAGAGGGGTGATGCAGAAGTCCCTGTTCCCCATCTCTATACTACTGAAGTGCCTAGTAGCTCTGTAATAAACAGATTTTAATCAGCATTGGTCCAGAAGCCACGCAGTTATAAAAAAAAGTATTAACAAAAAAAAAATCATCGAGCAATTGAGAACGAGTTTTTTTTTCTTTCTGAGGTTCATATTTTATCTGATCATGTGGTGTTCACAACCTCTAGTTCTCTCCCCTCAACCTTTTTTTTTTTGTTCAAAATATTCGATATATTTACTTATTTTTTTAAAATCTGTTATGATTTTTCTCTCTAGTTTTGTTTAAGTAAATTAGGTTCTTAAAAAAAGTATTTATACTGTATTTTTCAGCATAATGGATATTCTAGTTCTAGAAGGAAATATTTAAAAGAAATTTTAGTGTACATGAGAATTATATTATAAGTACTAGTATTAAGTTTATAAGCCATTATGCAGATTCAAAACACAATAACTACAAGTATTTGTTTATAAGTATTTAGTATTTGCTCTTACGATTTTGGAGTAACAATTTTATAATACCTTTTTCTTGTAAAACTCTAATTTGGTCAATAACTGCACCATTAGTAAGTGATAGTATCAAATTATACATTTCAGAATTTTCTGTCATTTATAAGTAAAAATTTTAGGGTGTATTTAGTATCTGGAGGTAAAATCACCTTAACACAAAACTCTCTGCAAATGGCGCTGATGCAGTTCTAGTCTTGTCACTCATATTTTCATTAGTCTTTCAATAAAATATTGAATGTGAACATAATAAATGATACAGATAGGTGGAAGCATTCGCGAGTGTTGGGAAATGGGAGATGCAGCCTTGTGCTGAATGGACCCAGCTTAGCCCCACCAACACCCATAGGCTCCAGTTATTACCACCAGCTGTTTATAAATGCAGTTTTTATGATTTCACTTGCTCTCTTTTTAAAATAAATTATATTCATGTTTTTAGCAACAAATAGCTTGTGTATATTTCTTTCTGGGTTCATCTGAGGACTGCACTGGACCATCCACCATATTTCTTGTATTTTTGGTGTGGAAGATGCTGGCTGACTTTTTGAAACTTTTTTTTTTTTTGTTTGAAAAAGCGTCTTTATTCTTTTACTGAACACCTTATTTTTTGGTATACTGTAGTGTTATGTCTCACCCAGCTGAGTATCCTTCACAGTTTCCAATATATTTACCTTTTATAGCTGCTTCAAGTTCTTTAAGCTGTTCACGAACCACTGAATGCTTAAAAAAGGAAAGAAAAAGAAATATTACAAAAAAATTAATTAATGTAAATGAGAGAAAGCTTCTAGCTCCTTCACTTACTATTTTACGAGGTCTGGTAATAAAACATTTTGATAAAACAGCAGCAAAACTTACCATATCTTCTTGAGGAAGAGAGAACCTGAACATTTCATATGCCTTTTCTATAAGTCTTCTCTCTCTAAAATAAAAAAAGTAGTGAAAATAATCAGAGGTTTTGTGTGTCCTTGAATATTAATATACTAGCCAATCTGACACTATATTTTTGTAAGTTAAGTCTTCTAGGTCTACAGTAGCTACCATAAATTTTCAGTGGCTGTTCAGAAGTATGGTCTAAAAACCAGCTTAAAGAAAACAAAAGTCACGTATCAGCCTATCACCAAACAGCCATATCAACAATAATATGCTCAATAATCTCTCAAAGTTCACATATTTGGGTAGTGCAGTAAGTTTCAATGACTCACTAAAAAAAGAAATCACCTACAAAATAAAAAAAAGTTGAGACCTTCAAAAATTCGGTAAACCAGTCAAGAGAGTATGGAAAAAGCACAACAACAAATGAAAACCAAGACAAAAGTCTACAATGTTGTTGCGTTAGCAGCACCAACAATGTCACATGCATGCCATACTAAAGATCAAGTGGCAGGACTGAGTGTCTTAAATAAGCCAACCAGCCTACCATTCAGTTACATTTGTTAAAGCTCAACAGCATCGTGCTGGCCATCTTATCAGAATGGACTTTAGAATACCAAAGAAAGTGTTCTCTGGTTAGCTGTAAGTAAAAGAAATCAAGATGACCAAAAAGATAATTTGGAGAATATGTTTAAACTGTGTAAAATTAACCTTGAAACATGGGAATCACTATAAAGGTCAGGAGGCCATTATGAACTTAAATCCTTTGAGGCTGTGTATTGGTGTGAACAGAGGAAAGCTGCAATAAAACAAAGTTTGCTCATCACTCTGTAGTTCTAAGACTGCTCACAGATGATGTGATGTGGGTAATGACTCACTTCAACAAACATGGTGAACACAATACTACTCGTCATCACGAAACGAGAGATCAGAGCTAAACCGATGTCTCCCCCCACCCACACACGCAGACTTGTAGCCTTGAACAAGAATTAGACAACTTTTGCTAGCCAAGCACTATGGTCGGACTTTTGTAGAAATCTGCTTTAACAGTTTGTAGAAGGCTTCTGTCATTCCACTTCCATATACAGAAATGCCCAAAGCAACGATATTGTAAAGTATCCGCTCTCTCTTGTTAGCTATCCTGCTAAACTTTTCAAATGTTTAGAAACACTACAGATGTAGCATAAAAGTAGTTTCAATATTTTAAAAATACTACATGAAATTCATTCAAGATAAAACAATGCTTATCTTATACAGAGATTTCTGGATGTCCATTAATTTTAACTTTCATAATACCTTACCTCACTTGAAGCTGTCCATGGAGGTGGTGGAAATGAGCATGTATCTCCTGCACAAGTGTGAAAGATTCTTCACAAATATCTGGAGATGAAGTGCTGAGAACCTAAAATATATATGAAATAAAGGAATAAGCATTTACAAAAGTCAGTATAGCTAAACATAAAATATTGTTTATTTGAAACTATGCACATCCCCTAAACAAAGCAATATGGGCACAAAATTAAGAAATATAAGAAACATGAGAAAAAACATCTTAACGAGTATGTGAATTCGTATAACAAAATGACTTGTCAAATACTTCAGTCTCATTCACAGGAAAGAGTTGTATGTAACGATATAGCAACAAACATTCACAGAAAGGAACGTGGTCTATGTTTTTGCTGAGGGCACTACAGAAAGTGTGCTTCTTGTAACTGTCTGTCATCTCAGCAAGAATGAGTTTCTCAGGAATCTCTAGTGTCATCAAAACTAAAATGAGGTATACGTCTGACAGAGGGAACATTCTACAGTGACACAAATCTCAGAATCCTCCACTTCTGGAGCAATGATGACAACTGCAGACTAAAGGATTTCAGCAGCAAATTTTACCCATGCCAAGATGTCTTCCAATGTCTCATTGGTTATTTTTGTATCTACAGACCATACTAGAATTTAACTTATCAAAAACAAGGTTTGACCAGAGAATTCAATTTTAGAAATAAAAGGAAAAATATTGAATTTCAGAACTAATAAAAGTTGAAATGGTAATTACATTTAGGTATGTTAATCTTAGCTCGCATGATTCTCGTCTCACATAAGAATGTTTTATTAGCTAATACACAAACAAGACAAACCTTATCAGTTCTTCTTAATTTCTTGGCAACAATGACAGCTGTCTGCATCGCATTTTCAATTTCTATCAAAGTAGATCTGTTCTGAAGGAGTGAGAATATTAAATACCTGTCACAAAAGTTCGACCAATTTTCCAAGCTGAAAAATACTGCATAATGATCAGGGAACTGATAAGAATCACAAATTTTTTTTACAATATATAAAATTCAGCTGCACTTTACACATTCATAGCAAAATTTCTGTGCACAAAAAAATGATTGCAATCTTGATTTATAGCAACACTATATGGAAATAACTGTTAGACAACAATTAATTGATCTGTTTCACCAGCCTGTATTTTAATGGCATCAGAAAACTAACCTCAGTTAATACTGCAATGATCAGTAGAGAGACGTGCTGATCCAATACGAGGCCATACGTTAATAATGACAAATTAGACAATGGTCTAATCTAAAATGTCAAATCAAAATTGTTTCCAAAGTGCATTTATTTTTTTTGTTTATCACAGATCAACCTTTAAGGAAACTAACATTAATTGTGATAATTGTTTTGTAAAATAATTATGCAATTCCTGTTATTTTTCAACTAATTAAGTACATACAATAATAAAACCAATCGAAGCATGCATAAACAGCAGAATAATGTATGGGTAATCTCTATAAGTCATCTTAAGATTTAAAACTAAATTTTCCATACTGAAGTCCGATGCAAACTGTAACAAGCTTACTGTATAGAACAGGCATGTCAAACATGCCGCCCTTTACAAGCATACCTGCGGCCCGCACAAAGGATACTAATTTGCAACAAAAATATTCTGCAATAAATTTTATTAAATGACTTCAATTAGTGGTAATGTGCGCAATTGGTTGTTGTGTGTGGCCCTCGGGGGACCCTCGGTTTGACATGCCTGGTATAGAACACGTTACACAACATAGATGTCACCCGAATAATAAATAAAATTGAGAAAAAAGATTTTGCATTCCTCTTCTTCAGTCAAGGGTAAAGAAAAATTGCAGTAAAATGTGTGCAACACAACAACAATCTTTGGGTATTAAAATTTTTCACATATTTTGTGGAGAAAACTAGAGAGGCAAGATGGAAAGCAGCACATTTTAACATCAGATACTTGGTACAAAGCCTCACCACATATGGACAAAGTAGTCTTGTAACTTGAAGAGACAGCAATTTTACTCATTTATTTATTATGTTATACCAAAGAGCAAGTAAAACAACATTGCCAGTTATTAACACTTCTTCAAATGATTATTAAAGTTTAAAAGTGAACCTTATATTAAGAAAACAACAGTGAAGTGTATTAAAAAAAGTATGAAAAGAAGAGATAATATATATCACAATGACTTTGTCATCTTGATAAAAAGGTACATTACCACAGTATAAACTATTATTACAGTAATAGTTACTCACAAGGTAAATGATAATGAAATAAATTTCAAACAGCTGCTGGTGACTACAATGGATTTTTATTTAATTTATAGGTGTAAACTTTCATTTGTTTAAAAAAGGTAATTTAAAGAATTTACCTGCTCTAAGTTGTTGGTGTGATAGCTTTTCCTGTTCAGGTATCTAGGAATATAAGGGGAGGGGGAGAGAGAGAGAGAGAGACGCACACATACACTGCTCCGATAAGGAATCACCAACCTTCTCCTCTATAGCAGTGATGCTGTGGCCCTTATGGTCTCCCAGAAGAGCACAGCGTGAGCAGATCAGTGCTGAATCCTCCTCACAGTAATACTCCAGTGGCCGGTTGCTATGCAGCTTGCAGATTGCTGGCTCCATTTCCCTAGACAAACAGGAACAGATCATTCATGCACAATCACAGTTAAAAACCAGTCAGCTGAGATTATCTGACTAGTTAACAAAATTAAATTTTTTACTTTTCATTTTATTTGAAATAGCAACAAAAAACTGAGATGGCACCAACTCAACTTTTCTATCATATTTGTAAACCCACTTTGATAATCTCACATCCATAATTGTAATAAAACCTGAAGGGGAAGAACAAAAAAGGCAAACACCAAAGGAGACATTCTTAATCTGATCTTGTGATAATTTAAAATAATTACTTAGTTCAAAAGCCAATTGAAAAAGCTAAAAGATATATAACCATATTTCCTCTCTCTCTCTGTTTTACTCTTTTTGCTTATGTTCTGATGGTAACTGATTTTCACATCTGCACTTAAAAAAATTTTAATTTTAATGTAACATTAATCAATACAACTTTAAAATCAATGAGCTGCACACACTTTCCCTTTTCTTAGAAGGATGTTACTTTTTACTGACTAATGATCATTGAAATAGGGATTTAGAGAAAAACAAACCACTCTCCAATAACTAATAATTTCAGTACTTACTCATCTTCTGACTTGACTACATCTTCGTTAAGAGTTATAGACTGATGCATCTTTAAAGTCACTGATGAGGAATGAACCTAAGAAATCAAAATAAAATGACAGGTCAAAATGAAATAGTGGTGCTCATCATCTACCCAGCAGCAGAGAAGCTAGTTGTATTTATTGACTTCATGTAAAGTAATAGAGAAAATCCTACTTTAAATTTAAAAAAACTAAATAAGTGGAAATATTTAAAACTTTAAAAAGTAACAGAAAAATGACTAAGACTATTTAATTATGCAGGTTTTTCCAGACCTTTGTTTAACATGGCCCCATGTTACATAATGCAGGAGTGCATGCATGCAGTGGACATCGCTGATGCACCGAATTGGACTCCAACAACAGTGAGGACAATGTATACAAATGCTGAAAAGATCAAGTCTGGTGCTCAAGGTGTTACTAAGATTAGTCGCGCTAGAAATTCCCTAATGAAACATATGGAGCAGTTACACACTATTCAGAGAGAAGATCAAAATTAACAATGCCCCAATAAGTTCTATGGTGATTCAATGTAAAGCTAAAACCTTTTATGGCGACTTAAAAGTCAAAAACAGCAAAAGATCGCAAGAGGAAACCTTCATGCCAGTCGAAAATGGTTTCATCGATTTAAGCAACACTAACTTTCACATCATCAAAATCACCAGTGAGCCCGCCAGTGCTGATACAGCTGCTTCTGACAACTTCCCCATTGAGTTAAAGATGATAAATGAAGAAACTACTCTGCTAAACATGTTGATGAAACTGGGCTTTTTTTTTGGAAGTGAATGACCAATGGAACTTGTTTTTCTCAGGATGAGAAAACACCACCTGGATTTAAAGAAGCAGAAGACTGCTTAATTTTGGTGTTTGGCGGAAATGTTGCCACCAATTTCCTCTGGATGTATCGCAAAGCTAATCCACATGCCCTCAAAGGTTTCTCCAAGGAACATCTTCCTGTTATTTGGAGGAATAACAATAAAGCTTGGATAACTGGAAGCATTTTTTTCTCAATGTCTAACCTTCTACACTAAACCTTCAATGGAAAGAATATTGTGCTAGAAAAAACCTTGACTTCAAAAACCTTATAGTCAACAATGCTCTCTCTCATCTCTCTAATCTCGATGATCTGTGATGATGTGAAAGTAATTTTCCTCCTTCCAAACAACTGCTTTCATAGCCACATTCAAGTTACAGCAAACCTTTGATCAAATCCTCAAGGCCAGTGATGATGACAAAGCATACAATCTGAGAATATTGGAGTGGTACAACATCCTTAACTGTATTAAGAGTATTAGTGAGGCATGGGCTGAAGTTTCTCAAATTTGCATGAATGATGCATAGCGTATGTTGTGGCCTGAGTGCATATATTTTATAGAATTTAACACGGCTGTACCAAACATAAGAACAGAAATTATTAACTTGGCCAGAGAAGCAGTATCCAACAAGTTGGATAATGAGGATACTGATGATGTGCTTTAATCTTACACTAAGGAACTCTAAAACAAAGATTTATAATTACTAGAACAAATGGCTACTAAAGAAGATATCCCTGATGAAGAATCACCACAACAAAGGCTAACAACAAAATGGATGGCTGAAGCATTTTGTCATATTGAATTGGGAATGCAAATTTTGCTGATGAATACTCCAACAGAGAACAAAGCTCTTAAATGTGTAGGGGAGTCAATATTCTCTGATGCTATCATGAGATATTTAGAGAAAAGAAAAGTGAGCAGTCAACTCTGGGTGGTTTTTTTTTTTTTTTTTTGCTGCAAAGAAGGAGGAAAATCAACTTCCCATCCAGCAGAGAATGGAAAACATTGACATCACAGCCAGCAGGGGATGGAGAAGCACCCTCTGGGTCCTTCTGACTCTTTTGTGATCCACCTCTCACTTGCTTCACACCCCCTATCATCGGTAAGTACAGATAACAGATAGATTGTTTATTTTAGCTACTAAACTGTTATCTCATTTACAGGTATCATGTATAATATATACTTTTACATGCATAAGGTGTGAATTTACATATATAAAATAGGTTTCAGGAGCATGCTTTCATTAGACAAAACCTAATTCCCTTATTTTAGTAATTTCTTATGGAAAAAATGTGCTCACTTACTGTTATTTTGCCTAATATCAGACTTTCCAAGAACACAACTACAACATTAACTGAAGACTTACAGCACACTGCTTTATTATTATTATAAATGCTTGTCAAAGAACAAAGAAAATGTCAGGTATAGCTAAAAACAATAAATATAGTGTTTTACCATCACTAACTCTTTCAGTACTTTCTATAAAACTAAATTACTTGAATATATTCTCTTTTTTTTTCAGCACACCTAGGGAAAAAAATCATCTCAGGACCATAATATTTCAAGCTAATCTAATCTCAAGCTTCCCTACAAGTTTCCTGAACCTCTTAACTTCACTTGGGTTGACAGTTCAAAACAACTCGGATGTCGTAGTCTAAAGTGACTCGTATGAATCATTTGATGTGTCGTACCAGATGCATTAGTTATGCAATCAACATTCCCACATATTTTCATAACAATTACTACAATTTATTGTTTCTTAGATTCCTATGATTTTGAAACTATTAGTAATGTTTCTGCTAGAGGCCAGTGTCCATTTTAAGACTAAATTTTGTAGAGAAACCTTCTACGGCACACATCGGCACGGTATTTGACTTACCTTTGCGAAACAGATTCTACATAACGGCACATTGCACTGCATGCATCTGCATGCTGCTCTGTTGCTGCAACATTCTGCACATTTTACTGAAGAGAAAAAAAAAGAAAACTATTCAATACTCCAACAATATATCCGAAGTGCTCAAAATCATAAAATCTTATGTTAGTCTCAAACCTCACCAACCAGCCTACACGATAGAAATGTTAACATTCATCTGACTCAGCAAACCCACAACAGATTTGATGAACATAAAATACTTGATCACTCAGCATTACTTGAAGTCTTCAACTAAATCTAGACAGACAATTCTGTAAACTTAAAATAATCTATTAGTACCAAACAGCACTGCATCTGCAAGCCTGTGATGGTGAAAGTGGCACAATCCAGCGCTTTTACTTGCCCCTAATTTGATTCTGATCATCTGTCCTAAAACTGACAAAAAAAAAAAATTTTTTTGAAACATTTAAAAAAATCTCTATAAACACAACTCAAATTTCCATGATTAATGTGTTGAAATAAAGAAGTGTGTGCACCAAATCTGTTATCTGAAACTTTATTTATAGCAGCTCAATCTCTCTCTCCCTTTTTTTTTAGTTATAGAAACATTTCTGAAGTTTCCACCCCATCAGACAGCAGGAAATGTTGTTGTTGTTGTTTTTGTTGAACTGACGCTACAGATTACCTCTTATAATAAAGTAAAATAAAAAAAAGCGAGTAAATAAATGTCCAACATTTCTTTAAAACAGCCGACCACCAGCTTATCAGATTCTGAAAAATTATTTTTTTAAAAAAAGAGCAAAAATACCCCATTAACCCCTCTCTCATTTTTGTTTTATCTAGTAGAGAATAGCATCAATTATTCATTTGTGATTTGACATGTTGATGCAATCACTCAAAAAGAATTTTAGAAATTGTGTATTACGAAGTCTATGTGATGATCTGATTCAGCACACAGTAGATGACGACTAACAGAGTAAGTTCCCCTTTATCAATAACCCCCTAATCCAGAAGACAAGCTATGTTAATTTATTCAACAAGAGGTCAGAGCAACAGTTGGAGATCCCACAGAATTTTTCAAATGTTTTTTTTTTTTGTCAACTTATAATTAAAATTATTTTGACCTCGAACTTATCACCAACTGAAACTCGCTTTCTATGGTAGCTGAATATGGTCCCACTTTGTGATGAAAATGCAGGTGCAGCGTCTCAGCACGTGGTGTCATAACATCATAGGCACGTGAACTACAGCCTACAGGCAACAGTTTTACAATCGGGAGGAAAGTGTAATATTACCAAGAAATTTGCCAATTGTTAAGGAAAAAGAACAGAATTGCTACAAATTAACAGTCTTTAGACTCTGGCATCTGTCTTTCTTTCCTTGTTACCATAGACATTCTGAATAAAGTTACACCTCATGCTTACCACTGAACCTCTTAGCCTTAGGCTTGTCAGCAGTAGATGCAAAACAGTATGAAAACTGCATAAACAAACATTTCTGGACCATAACCCTCTCCCTGCCAAGGTTTTTGATGTCATTTCCACCAACAGATTCACCCCCCCCAAGGACATTCACCAATGCTTAAACTATCAATATCTGGTGCTAATGACTAGCCCACCTATCAAGTGTCACAGAAACCACATTAGATTGGTGATCTCAGATTCTGGCAATCAGCATGGTGTGATAATAGACGGGAGACCTCTGAATGTGGCAGGGAAAGAGTTAAGTGCCTTATATAAAGCTTGATGCTTCCCTGCTTCCTGGTAACAACTAAATCAACACTACAAAAAAAAATAAATCACCTTTTTTTATGGTTTTCTCATGTGAACTGTTTCTTCTCTTAAATGTCTTATTAAACTGCCTGTGAAAAGAAAAAAATAAATTTTTTAAAATTATATATTACCTTCCTTATGAATTTGGCAACCCACAAATACATGTTTCGAGTATCATCATATACATAAAATGAGAAAAAAAATAGTGGTATTTTGTTGAGACCACTTGTATGACTAGCTGCAGTCACCTTAGAAATTGCAGGTGTTGTATGATTGTTCAACACTAAACCTATAAGTAGCTGCTGGATGGGGTGTGTCTCAGTCAAACTAGCTATAAAACCAGTCAATATTCACATAATGAAGTTACCAAAGTGTCTATGACACTTTGATGACGACTTACTAACATCTAGCCATAGACGGGTTAGAAAATGAAAGAAACATGTGGCTGCCAAACTTGGCATAATAATTTTGTCCTGTCTCTGGCTAGCATACTGAGCAAATGATTGAGTTCATGAAAGACCTAGAGCATACTAACTGTCAAGACAACCATTAGTTCCCATGTCTCACCTAGCATTTTTCATCCAGAAAATAGAAAATGTGAAATGTCCGTGGGGGACCCCATGTCTCTAACTAGACAGTATGTAATTGGCAACCAGTATTTCACATACATCCCTAACACAAGCACATCTAAGATTATGATTAATGTGTGCTAGATTTTGGCAGATTGGAGCCAGGTTCTTTCTCCGATAAGCAAATTCAATCACTTTATTGAGTGTTGTTTATGTTTGGAGAGAACCAGACTTATGGTTTATGGAAGGGTCCATCATGTGAAAATAGTTGTAAAACCATCTTTAAGAAAAAAAAAAATTAATGTCTTCCATGCTTTGTTTGACCTTTCAACCTAAACCAAACAGAACATGTCTGGGATGAGCAACTTGGCACATAGGACATCAGAAACATGGTCCTGGGACCATTCCAAGCTGCTTCAAACTTTGATAAAAAAAGTGGAATGCAGCACCATAGATCTGGTGAATATTATAAAAGGGAATTGTAATGCTGTAGTGCAAACCATGTGGCCATACAAGTTACTAAATGTTATGTGACTTTAGGGTGTTTAGGTAATGACTGTTTGTTGTCATTAAATGCAATCAACAAAGTCCAAATGGCTAGATGAACTGTGTGGATTAAACTTTATGGCCAGTTTTGAACTGTGTGCAAACGCTTTCTCCTCAATACATCTGTATAATTTATATCACAATATTCCTTTGTTTTTACCAGTGTATATTTAGGATGTTTAGTTGAGCAAATTAAGCAATGTGTAACTATCACCATGCTGAAAACAGGTTGACCTCCAACAATGTTGTAATGAAGCCTATTCAAGGTGTGGTCTGAGTCAACATTTCTTGTGGATCTGTGGTCAATATCACCACAGTTCTCTATGGTAAATGTCATAACTGTAGCAAAGCAACTAACCAACGTGTCATTACTTACTGTAACAATCCCAAAAAACAAACAAACAAAAACCTGACCAATAAAACACTTCAAAAGATCTGGCCAGAGGACATTTGTCAAAACCTATGAGTGAGCATTGGCACAGTGTACTCTTCTCTGAAAAGTCCAGGTTTCAGCAATTTATGCTTAGAGGTTGCATCTGAGTTTGGGGAAGACCTTCCACTGCATTATCTTTAACCGACTGTCAGGTAAGGAGGCAGGAAGTGTGGGCTGCAGTCTGGCATGGTGGAAAGACAGAATAAGTGGTTGTTGAAGAATGTCTCAATTCTGCAGGTTACAGTGTAATTTTAAAAACATTTACTGTTGTACCAACAAGACTACTTTAATACCCATTCTCTTTATAGACACTACATTCTATACTGCTTGCATAACCAAACTGGAAAAGGAATTTAGGCATTCAACTTCTTCCTGGAAGCACCTTTCGGAGCTTATGGATTATAAGTTGAAAACAACCCATCCATATTCCGAAAAAGAATTAAAGGAAGCTGTCATGCAGATATGGATGAACATGTGCCAAACCATGGTACAAAGTCTCACTGATTCAATGCCAAACAAGAGTAAAAACTCTTTATACAGCAAAGGTGGCTGAAACACTAACATAATGCCATAACAAACAGCAGAAACAAAAATACATGCTTTTGTTTCTTTCAGGTAACCAACTAACTTTTCTGATAATTACTAAATGTGTATGATCATAATTTATCTTATAAAATCTACTACAATTAAGAATTACTTACTTTTCTAACACATTTTTTTGCTCCAGAATAATCATTCCAGTCATGTAGATGTCTTGGCATAGAGACTTTGTGTTGCTTTCAAAGAATTGCAAACAAATCTCTGCCTACAAAGAGTTAAATAATATACGTGTTATACAACCCAATTTAATAAAGCTATCTCATAATCTGAAAAATATGCAAAATACAAATTTAGGTTATTCTGCATTAATTCAAGAAAGTATTATATAGTTCCTTAATATTTGGACCAAATAAAAACAAAAGCTTGAAAAAAATTTAAAAACAAATAAGATACAAACAAAAAAGTATGGATTCAAAGTTAGAGATTTTTTTACCTTAAGGTAAATCTGACAACTGAATTTCAGATATTTATGAAGGGGACTTTGGATTCCAAAAATAACCAGAAAAATATATTTGATAGTGATAAAAATTAAACAGACAGACAGCAACAGTGATCAAGGAATTAATGGATGAAAGTCCAAAGCATTAACACAAAACCAGAAGCAAGCTGCTCAATAATACACTTAGATAATTATTAAGCCAGGTGGTGACCTTGCACAAATGGTGTAAGACAGATCTCCTGTTTACCTGTGCTTAGAGTTGAAAGGGTTAGTTGTTTAGTTAATTTTTTTTTTACTACCTGCTAAAACTATTGTATGAAATAGCAACTCAACTCTAAAAGCAAATAAATAATACATCTTAAAGAAAAAAAGACGACCTTACTGTTGTTATGACAATGTTCACCTTCAATGTCTCTAATTTCTGTGACAATACTCAGAAGCTCTATGCTGTACCATCCATTGTGTGTAAAAATACTCAACAATGAGTGAAGACAAACAGAGGACATGCCAGCTTGGGATATTCTTCTGATAAAGACAGGAATAAAATATGTTGCAATGCAACTAAAAGAGAACAAAAATCAGAAATGCCAAAATGACTACTTCATGAGAGACCAGTTCATGTCCAATCATTCAGCCATCCTAGCATCACCGCAGTTGATATTGAAGATTCCTAAATCCAAATCCTTGCCACTTGTTCTTCATGGACCTCTCCCCAAATAGACTGCTGCTGTAATTCTCCAGTCTGCACAAATCATCCATTGACACCTGGCTAGACATCAGCATCTTGTGCCATAAAGTATTGAACTACTGCTATTAGCTATTTATCAGTTATGTATTATTTGATGAATATGACATTTAAGTTAATCTGTTTGTTTTGGTCCTCAGTGAGTTTGGCACAACATTTCAAACATTCTAGTTTTATAAAACTGTACTTACCACAAGTATTTTAATCAGCAATTCACCATTATATTTTAGTTTGTCAGCAGTGCTAGTGTATGGGACATACTCAGTGTTAATTTGAATACGAATCCATTCTGCTTCACATGCAAAAATTGAACCTCAGAATACCATGGAAATGCATATTAAATCTACAAGCACTTTGAAAACTCTTTAGAAATTAGATATTAGTAAATAAGAGGTTCAATTTGAATTTAGATTTAAGAAAATAGTACTGGTAGTATTTGTATCAACAAGTAATAGAATATAAATCAGAAACATTTTTAGGGACTTTAAATATTTTGGGACAGTATGCCTTTAACAGTGTCTAGCTTAAAGGATAAACTACTAAACAATGCACCTTTTCAGGAATTTTCTAAATTATTGCCTTTAATATTCATATAGTGTTACTGTTACTTGCAATGGAAATCCATATTGGAGCATAGCATTATCTTGTTTCCATATAAGCTGTGGTCTAAGAATTCAATTCACAAAAATGTAGTATTTACTTCTTACCAGTTTCACCCAAATTGTAAACAAGCAGATTCCCAAAGTATTTTTATCCAAACTATGCTCAGAATCCAACTTCCTGTTTATGGTGATGCTAGTGAAATAGCTTAGTTTTCATTCCCCCCATAAAACCATGATAATCCATCAAGTAGATACTTGGTTATTCAAGCCAATCTGATAAAGGTTGGAATATAGCTGTATGTGTTCTAAGGCCTTAAGGGGTGGGATATATAGGCTAATATAAACAAAAACTATAGAAAATAGTTTATATAAAAATTATAAAATGAAAGCTTTCAGAGAAATAACAATATTAATTTGAATTATAGTAATATGCTAGTACTAGTAGGAACATGCATAACAAAGAGAAAAGTGAAAATCATTAACTAAATTAAATAAAATGAAAATTAAAAAACAAAAAAAACAAAAAGCCACTCATGTTTTACAAAAACGTGCACAGATTCAATTTCGAAAATACAATTAAAATGTGCTTGCATATGAAAACAATACTGACTTCAACCAAAGATAAAATGAAAAGGTTTGAATAACCTGTTGCATTAAGAGAGAATTTTGTAGAAGCATGAGCAGCAGTTCCTGCATGACCCTTTGCATAGTTCTTCAGACTGATTCATAGTTAGTCTATCTTCATCTTTGACTCTCTCTAAGTAGGTTGACTGTTGTATGATGCTCACTGCCATTTCACTGTCGGTTTAGAAGATGGAGGACAGACCTGTTAGTTCAACGATTTTCTGAAGGCTGTTTTCAGAAATTCCAGCAAACTCCAAAACATCCAGACACGCGGCATTTCTGATCAGTTATTTGTTGGAAGAGAAGCATTCATCAATAACATTGAAATACATTGTTTTTAAGCAATAGTCTTTGGCTAATTCTTCAGATAAGTCTTGGAAACTTTTTCTTATCTCAGTCCTGTTTCCACCATCTTGTTCACTTCACTTTCAACAAAATATTCACTGATGTGCTTTGATAATCAAAGTTAATCTTTTGAAGTCTTCCTTTCACAAATCCACCATATTCCAAGCAGCAAGATAATCACTGCTTTTCATCTGCAAATAATCATATGCTCGGCACATGAGTATGTAGGTGAGAAGCTACAAAAAGTATGAAAGCGGCACCATTTTTATAACAGTGCACTTGCCTGAAAATACATGTGACCTCAAATTTTGGTATTCCTTTATGTCGGGGGTGGGCAACCTTTCTGAGTTGGTGGGCCAAACTATGATTTTAGTATCAATCCATGGCCAGTTTCCTTTTTCTAAAGATATTTTTACTATCAACTAAAGGCATGTTAATATAAATTAATTGCTGTATATTTTATTAATAATTATAGTAACATAATGAATATATTTACAAATAATAATGTGTGATGGTTGTATTATTGAATTATTATATTGTATTTTCTATAACATTTTCATTTGCATTGTGATGTATTTCCAACAAAAATACCAAATTTGATAATTGGACAATAAAACAAAAATAGTAGAAAAAAATGCAAGTACAATATGAATGAAGATGTTTACCACTTCAATCACTATTATTATTTCTTAATGAGACACTTGTGTTTGGATGTCCTTGACAAGCCGGTCATAACATGGAGGAATATTTGATGTTGCAATCCAGAGGTTATTTTCTAAATGTTCATCTGTGAGCTGAGATCTGTGACTGGACTTGATAAACTTCATCTGTAAGAAAAGCTGTTCACATAAATAAGTGATGCCAAACAAGGCAATCTTCTTCCTCGCAAATGCAGCGAGGTTTGGATATTTATCTCTTTGGAAGTATTTGCTATAAAATTCCTTGATTGATGTGTCTTGGAACTCCAGGTCCTCCTGCAGTTCTATCAGTTCCATCTGTAGTTCAATAAATCATCCTCAACATTAGCATGGAATGATGTGGAATAAATGTTCATGCTGGTTTCTTTGGTTCTGAAGTCAGAAAAGTGGGACTGGATCTCCTCCACCAAGTCCTCAAGCATATAAGTACAATCACCGCCTTTTCCACTGATGTTGTTTCCAAGGACTTCAAGCATAGTTGGGAAATGCGAAGCATCATCTCTTTTTAGCAGACTCTGCCACAACCTGTTTGTTTTGGAAGGATTTAATGTGGCTGTACATTTCATGAATTAACTGCTCTCTTTTCTGTAGCTTGATGAGAACAAATACAAATGGAAAATTATTAACTCCCCAAAATGTCTCAAACGCACTGAGACGGACGAGATGGCACTACATTGTATATTTTCATGTCCCATGAATATAGAACTGTGGTGTCTAGTCCGCGATTTGATATTTAAAATCAAAAGTCCCCAGAACAAACTTAATTCGTTCTGCCGCATCTTTGGTTTCTCACCTAGAACTAAAAAGGACTGCCTCTCGAACTTCCTGGTTTCTACTGCTCAGTGGATCGCTTGGGATAGCAGGAAGGCTTTAGAGAGCGGTCAGCTCACCTCAACTAAAAAACTCTTCCAAAATTACATAACACTTCAATTACGCAAAAAATATGCAGTCATGCAATCTAGGATACATGACGGAGCGATTTTTTCACCCATATGGTTAATCAGTAACACCCTTGGATACATCACACCACAACACCGTTTAAAACTACACTCAGACATTTCACTACCCTCAATCACTACACTAGACCAACCTCCCTGAGTCAACCCACCCCACCCTCTCTCTTCCTACTTAATCCCTTTGTTTTTATTTTTCTTCCTTTCTTTTGTTCTAGGAGAGGCCTGCTATGAAGACTCTTCGGAACAGAAGACGACTTTATTTCTCTTTTCTAGCTTTGTTTAATTTCAGACTCATAAGGACACTCTGGAGATGGCCAATAACCCTCCCCAGCTGACCTCAAGAATGATCTTTAAAATCTCCTTCCTTCCTATCCCCCTTTACCTTTAAAAATCTTAATACTCCCTCTTCCTTTTCAAATAAAACATATCCCCCTACCACCTTAACCCCACCCCTCCCCTTTTCAGTGTAAGCCTCTATTTATTTATAACTACTACTTCCCTATACACCAGTCCCCACAAATGGACTAACCATGCTTCTGTCTTTGTTCCCTTATAAGTCACAGTCCAAATAACATCTAAGGACATCTGAGAAGACAGTGGAGTGGAATGGGGCACTGGCCACTGTGATGGCCGCCACCACAGTAGCTGGGCTTGCCACGGAACCTTTGGTCCCCCTATGTGGGGATGATAACCTTAGAGGTCATCATTTATAAACATCAGGGAGTCTCGGATTCCCCAGCGAGGGAGGACTGATTGCCATCAATTAGGAAACGGAGGGAGAACGTGACTCCATCCATTTTTGCAAACAAAAACAGAACCCACCCCACCTCCACACTTCTGTTGGACTTAATAAAAATAAAGTGGTCCAAACTTACCCCACACAGATTTTATGGACATATGGAGAGAAAACTCTGTTCTGAGGGTTCAGCCTGGTAAAATCCTACCTCTCCTGCTGTATTCATTACGAAGGAGTTGGGTAGCCCGCCGCTCTCACTAGGAATAGGTACATGTACACAAAACACAGGTCGAGATAAGGCCTCACTTATAAACAGCTGTGGCGGCTGGTTGTGGAACCGACCCAGCTCCCAACACACAAATGGAACTTTACACATACACCCCAAACCATCCCACCCCCACAAAAGATCATTAAGATGTGTTGTAACATCAACCAGAAAGCTAAATCAGAGAGCGACTTCTTATGTAATTCCTCTACTGGCTTCCCTTTCATATCCATGAAAGTTTCCACTTCTTCTCTCAGATCAAAGAATCTTCTTTGCATTTTACCCTTACTAAGCCAGTGCACATCAGAATAATAGGTGAGATCACATGGGCTTGCTTCTTGGTCATCAAGAAAATCTTTGAACTGTTGATGATTTAAAGCTCGAGGCTTAATGAAACTGATGCATGTAACAACTGGGTTCACATGCTTGAAATCAAGTACCTTGCTACAGAGTTGTTCTTGATGGATGACACAGCGGAAAGTTAGAAGTTTTTCAGATCCAAACATTGATCAGACAGTTGTCCTCTAATCCGTGCATGCCTGCTTTTGAGCTTACCACCTGTTTTGTCAGTACTTTCATCAACAGCTATCAAAAAGTGCTGAATTTATATGCTTTTTTTGCCAATGAAGAACCGATGTCCATTGCAATAGCATCAATACACCTGGCTACAGTATTGGTGTGAAAGACTAATATTCTCTATATCTTTACTTTTATTTGGACAGATCAATTCCACAACATCTCTGAGGTAACTTTTCACAAATTCTCCATCTGAATATGGCTTTGAACACTTTGCAAGTTTGTGAATGTCAGCATCATTTCCTGTTTTTGAACGACATTTGCTGCCCAAGCAAATTTCTTTTCATTTCCTGCACTTTATCTCTCCATGCTTGTCTCTGAAATTTGTTATAGACAGCGTCCTTTTTCTTGTAATGTCTCTTCACATTGTATTCCTTGAAACACGCAACACCCTCAGTGGTAAACCTTTTTGTATTAGTCCACGTTTCCTTGAACACTACCTTTGTCACCAATCATTTTCTTACTCGAGGATGTCATGGCCAGACAGCAGTGGAACCAGAAAAAGAAAAAAATAACTGAGCTGCAGGCGAAAACCCATGTAATAATCACACGGTTTGGTGGGTCACGGATTGCCCATATATGCTTTATGTAATCAAAACCTCAATAAGAATGCAGAATGCTTCTCTCCACAGTTCATCAAGGATTCCTAAAATTCTTCTTAGAGCAGCTTGGTATGACCACCAATTCATCTCGCCAATCTTTTGCAGCTTCTTTGTTAGTGAGCCAACACCTATTTCAGTCCAAGCATTCATGAGCTTACAACAAGATCTGATGCAGAGAGGTTCAAAACATGTGCATAACACCAAATGTGGACAGTGTTGTTGTTGTTGTATTTTTAACACTACTGTAATGGCCACATGTTTGCAGCTCCATCAAAAGATTCAATGATATTCTCTTTTCAAGAGCCAACATCAATAGTTGATACAAATCCAAACTATCTGTAATTTTCTGTGCAAAAAAAAGTCACTCTTCACTTCTTACCTAATACAAAATTATGGTCACTTGAACAATGAGCCAGATTTTCACTTTTATCCATCTGCACATTGTATACTTAATCGCCAATTTTCTTCTATTGCTATGTTGTAAGAAAACCTCTCTGACCACAAGAATGTTTTTTTTACCCTGTCTCAACTTGTTGCATCTAATCTTTGAGTTCTATAAAAAATCACTATTATCAGCAGTTTTATCATCTAGACTGAACAGTGCTTCATTTTATCTCCTCCAAATAGTAGTGTCTGTTTTCCAACAAATTTTACAACTGATAAAATCCTTTCCAAAACTTCAATATTTTCAAGAACTCGCTGCTTTCTGAAATCATTCATTTTCTTATTTATCAAAGAACCAAGGTCTTTCTCAGCCTGACAACTGAAAAAATTGCTATTATAGCAGCAGCCTTGTGCAATTTGATGCATTGATGATCATCAATTCTTTGGTTAATGTAAGAATATGAAAATCAAAATTTTAAAAGATCATTTTTTATCTGATTTTATTCAGTATAGAAATTAAAATGCTAGACTCTAAATTCCATATTGACATCAATGAGTTTGACTGTAGATATTCAAAGTTCTCTTTATTTTGTCATATGATTCTCAGAAATTGTAGATTTGAACTATTTAGCATGTTTATTAGTTCCTCTACCAAATTTGTTTGTTTTTTTTTTTGTTGTAATTTTAATCCTGTCATGAATTCTGAATCACAATTTTAACATAATATAGCAATATCTGTGAAATGAAAACTCATCATAATATACAGTCTAAGAGATAACTTTCTGCTTCTGATGAGATAAAAATGTTGAGATCTGTCACAATACAAAGTTACTTTCGTAAAACTCTTCTCTTAAATATCGACTTACAAACAATACATTTTTTCACCACACTTCTAATTAAAAACATTGGCAGGTAATAGGATGATTAATTAAAAATATGATATACTTAAAACCTCAACTCTCTCTTTTTTATTTTGTATTTTTAGTCATTTCATTTAAAAAATTTTAACTTTCAAACAAAATACAGAAAATAGTGATCAACTCAATCAAAAAATTTATGACCTCGGATATTGTATATGATATTACAAGTCAGAATTGGGATGGTCCAACCAAGATTTACACCCCAACCTATTCTGAATCTGCCTCTGGGCTTTTAAAATTTTATGAAAATAACTTGTTCCTTTCCTAAAAATTAGTGATGCTGAATGAATTGAGTTGCTTCAAATCTGCACACATAGAAAGAGACCATTTGCACAAGAATAATAAAAAAAAATCAATAAACTTGTCAAAAAATTAATTTATAATACAATATTCAAATGGCGTAAATTTAATCCACAATTATGGGATCCTCTTTACCTGTGTGAGACTCTTGAGACTCTGACGGCACAGGTACCGGCTAGTCAGACAGACAGTTTGTTACATTAATATTTGTTTAAATGTTTGATTTGATTTAAAAAAAAAAGAAACTATTTTATTCTCTATCCAATGATTGTACGTGTACATAAATTAAATATTTAAATTAAGAAATGAAATTTGAGAGCGATGGAGCTCAGAAGGCACTCTGGAAGGAGGTGTTGTGCATTAGGAAATTTTCTGGCTTTCAAATGAGTCAGACTATCAGTGAAGACAGTAAATGGCCAAGTGCTCAGCACAATTATAGCGTAAGGGCCTGGACTCCAACCCCCATTTGAAAACCACACACAGGTTGATGCACCTCAAATGTCCAGTTTCTCATCCTTTTGTCTCAACTGGATCAGCATTTCCTCCCAGAGCTAAACAGAAGAATGCTAGTAGGGCCTTTGTTAGGTTGATGCAATAGGGGCTGGCAACAAAAATAGTAGATACATCTGCAACCCCGACATTACTCCATGTGTGGTTATAGTTAGCAAGGAGGAAAAAAGTAGCTTTTAAAATTAAACAAATTCAATACAAAGAAAAGAGCGAAATCATGAACTTACCTGACAGGTGGGACAAGCAATAAGTCCCTTTTGGTCTTTCACCAAGTGATTCAGACATGCTTCACAAAACGTGTGTCCACAATCCAGTAACAATGGTCGACGAGAATTCCGACCAGCCTCTGAGTTAAAAAGAAAACAAAATACTAATGCAAAGAATTTTAAAGAATTCTACTTTGAATGAAAACAAGTTACGCAAATTAAAATCTTTTTCTTTTATCAGCAGAAATAATTCTAAAAAAAAATTAAAAAAAAAAAACAATTTTAAATAAAAAAAAACAATCATCATAGTAAAGGTTCATTCACTTCATTCAGAAACAGAAAAGAACCAAGAATCCCCCCCCATCGTTATCAAGAAATAAAACTTGGAATCTAATCTTCCAACAGAATTGTTCATATCTGTATTATTCAGATTCATGTAATAAAACTCTTCTACACTTAAGCAACATTTAGTGATTTCGTGAATTCCAGTTCATATTTGCATGTTATAACATCTCTAGCCACCGTATAACTAAATTTGAGTAATTGACACCAGTTGAAGAAATGCGAAATAAAATAATATGGAATGGGTTCACAGGTAGAGCATACAACAAGCTTCCATCTAATACTAAAATAAAGCTCTATATTAGGCACTTTTTTGGGCTACAAGATGGAAAAATCACATAATACAATAGTAAGTAATAGTACCATCAATAACATTCAATAAGGGTTCCATACATTCCAGTCTGATTATCACCAGTAATGGTTCAGCATTTGTTATAATTTAAAAAATGAGACTGTTCAAAATCTGCAGTGGTATTGCTAACTCGTTTTATGCTTTCCCCCATCAAAGCCACAAGTAGAAATAACTTGGCTTAGAAACCATGAGAAAACTAATATCCACAAGAACTAGCATTATCAAAACTCCAATAATCTACTTAGTAAATTTTAATGAATTTTTAATAGATACACAATTTGAAACCAATCTTAAATTTATTTAAAAATTAAAAGAATGAGATCCCTGAAAGTAGATTAGCAAAATCTTCAGCTAATAATTCACAATCAAGGTTTGTCCTGTACGACATTCTTCATGACATATTAATTTATATCTATGATATCCAGCATGTTATTAATATGATCACAACAAGCAGAAAAGTGAATGTACATAAGATCTGAAAAAAATTCACAAATATTCTTTTGTCATAAAGACTGAAAAGAATCTATCCCAGATAATTTTTTTCTTGATTTTTATTATTTATAAATCCATTTTTACTTCTACAATCAAGATGGGTGATTCAGACAAACTCCAAAGACAGACAGACAGACATCAATCAGGGTAATCTGGTCGATCTTGTTCATATAATCCTTGCAAAAAACTATTTGTGAATTGCACTACAAAATCTTTTACACTGTTTCAGGATACAACAAACTCAACACCCAATCAAACAACACCTTCATCTGTTTAAGGTACAACACCTACTGCTGTTCATGGCTGCCCTGTGATACAATAAAATACCCAAGTCTGCATCAGATAATTTTTTGGTACGTCATTTGCACTAATCCACCAACTGGTAACATGTAGAAATTCCAAAATGCCATTTTATTCACGCTATTGAGTAAATGCCTGATAGAGTTCTTTCTTACCAAAAATATTTATATGGATGCATTGTCCAATATGACCATTTTTTGTCCTGTAAAACACCAACTATTTACATCTCCCTTTCAATATGTCTAGTTTAGCAACCTTTTTGATTTGAAAAATAAAAGCTAAATTTTTTCTTTTCTGATAATGACAAAGAATTTTCATCATATCTAGCAGTTAAGAGATTTTGAAAAGCTCTCAGACTAAACATTCCAATGAGTCCTGCACATTTTTGCTGCCCTATACAGCACACGTGCGGTATACAGGAAATATAGACAAAAATAAAAGCCTCTTGAAATCACAAGACTTGTCAGTTGTATGGTTATTACCAACCTCTTTCATCGTATTGTTCTCATCAAAACCCTATTAACCTCAAACTTGATACGAAACATTTGTGCTGAAATCTGTTGACATTTTTTTCTGTTCTGTACAGTATATTAATATTTTGTTCTGTTGCCATGGCAACAGATACCTAAATAATTTTGTTGAGGAAATCTGAAAGAGCCTTCAGCCTCCTATATTTGACAGATATTAGTTGCTTTTAATTTGTTGGTCCACAAAAACAAAAGCTCACATTGAATATCCCTTGAAACATGTATGGAATTGTCCTTTTGCTTCAAAATAGCACTCTCAAACATTCTTTTGTTATGTAAAAGTTAAACAAGGACACTTTTTCATTTGTCATTCAAGCAATAAACAACATTGGCTACTTAGCAATGCAGAGAATGTTTGGTTTAACTAAGCAAGTATGTGCAGTCCACAATAACACATCATAGCAAGGCAAAAGCAAAATGCAACCTCTATCAAAAGCAAGACAAAATCATTTCTGATGTTGATGAAAAGAAACTAAGTTGAAAATTACAATGAAGTTTGGAATCCCCAATTTAATCCTCTATCATCCTAAAAATTTGTGATAAGATAAAGATGTATCTACTTAATGCACCTTCCAGCCAGGGAAAATGAATAGGAATAAAGAGAGAAGAACCAACCAGACAAAGTGTTGCTTCCGCGGTTTTGTCAGGCATGGGCCAGAGCTATACCAATAACTGGTCCTATTTTGCTTACAAAAACCAGTGAACCCTTTACACACAGCTCTGGATCACTTCAAGAAAAGGGGATCACTTATGAAACAATTGTTGGAGAATCAGATGTTATAGCCAAAATAATGGATTGTTGGTAAAACAAGCTTTGGCCAGTTCTACAAAAATACCAATGTAAAGACATACAGCATGGATAAGAATGGTTTTTAATGACACCTTTGAGAGTAAACTGGCTCTGAAGGGCAAATGTGTTGTGACAAAGACTCAAAGGAATACCTTACCACCTTTTGATGCTAATATGGATGGCAGCAATAAATTGCCCATTAATGACTGAAATATTTTTAAAAAAAAAAACATTTTAAAGACATTACTACCAGTCAAATTCACAAACACTAAAGCTGAGAAGACTTTTTGAGTGTGCTTGTAAACTTGCAGCAAAGATGAAAATAGGCAGGTGGACTAAACTAATTGTAGATAATTGACCAGCTGATCCCACATTTTTAAAGGTATTTTAAATTATGATTTTTCCATCTAAATGTTACCAGTATACTTCAACTGTGGTCAGGAAATAATCCAAAATTTCAAGAGCTGATACTGACATGTTGTGATACAGAAATAGTTAATCCATATCAGGCAGACTGAGAAGTTTCAGATCAAGATGTACTGCATATGATGTATTCAACATGGAACAGTGAAGATAGAGACCATTACCAATTGTTTCAGTCAATGCTGGCTTCAAGACTAACAAAACAGATGCCTGCCCAGAAAAAGAACTTCCTGTCATGTGCTGCAGTCAGCGAGGCAAATAAAGAATTACATCAGCTTTTCCAAAAGTTGTTAGAAGTCAAGAAAGTAGCCAATGTGATACTTCCATGCTACTTACACGTCAACAATGACTGTCAGTGCAGGGAATATCTACTAAAGTTTCGTCTTTGATAGAAGCACCAGTAGATTCAGTTGAGGAAGACAGATATACCCTCTCTACTGTGTCCACCATAAAGTGCAGCAGCAGTTACATCATCAATGCTTTCTGTCAGCACAAACTGATGAAGACTGCTTCATGGATAATATCATTGTAATGAAAGAGAAATGTGGGCCTCAAGAGAACAACACAAAAAATCTACTTTAAGTTTTTTTTTTTTAGAGAGAGAGAGATAGAGACAGAGAGAGAGAGATAGACACAGAGAGAGAGATAGAGAGAAAGAGAGATAGAGAGAAAGAGAGATAGAGAGAGAAAGAGATAGAGAGAGAGAGAGAAAGAGATAGAGAGAGAGAGAGATAGAGAGAGATAGAGAGAGAGAAAGAGAGAGATAGAGAGAGAGAAAGAGATAGAGAGAGGAGAGCAAGAGATAGAGAGAGAGAGAGAAAGAGCGAGAAGAGCAGAGAGAGAGATAGAGAGAGAGGAAAGAGCAGAGATGAGAGAGCGAGAAAAGAGAAGATAGAGAGAGGAGAGAGAGAGGAGAGATAAGAGAGAGCGAAAAAAGAGAGGAGAGGAGAGGAGAGAGATAGAGAGATAGCGAGCGAGACAGAGAAGATCGAGAGATAGAGAGAGAGGAGAGAGATCGAGAAAGAAAGAGATAGAGAGATAGAGAGCGAGAGAGAGAGAGAAAGCGATGAGCGAGAAAGAGCTAGCGAGAGAAAGAGAGAGATAGAGAAAGAGGAGAGATAGAGAAAGAGAGAGATAGAGATAGAGAGAGAGCGAGAAAGAGCGAAGAGAAAGCGATGAGAGCGAGAGATAGCGAGATGAGCGCGCCAGCGCTGCGAGCGACCGCGATAGAGAGCGAGCGAAGCAGGCTAGATGAGAGAAGAGAGAGAGAGAGCGCAGCGAGAGCTAGAGAGAGAGAGAAAGAGAGAGAGAGAAAGAGAGATCGAGAGAGCGCTAGATCGCGCGAGAGCGCGCGATAGGGGACCGTCAGTCCGCAGGGTAGTCCTATTAGCGGAATTTATAAATTCTGTCCGTATTAGTTCGCAGTTTGTAAAACTGTGGTTCGTAATTTTTTTTCTCTGCGAAAAAACTTTGCCTGATTCGACGAAGTAAACAGCTCCTCCTCGAACGGGCAGGTAGAGCAAGGTGCGCAGACCCACGGGCTAACAGCACAGCACAACACATGCTGGTCCCCTCCCTCCCCCTTGCCAGAGTTACACCGAATGTGTGTATATATCTGTCTCTGATGACAGGTCTACCACCGGGACATCACCCAGCCCCGCCGTCAAATGGCCCATCTCTCCTTACAGCGACCTCCAACAATGTGCCATACATACTGTTACTATTCATTCCTGCGGTGATATTGCTTACCTCTGGCCGCGTAAACAAGACTGCATAAAGAACAGTTAGTAAATCGATGCATAGTCCTCTCAGGTGCGAACAAAGTGAGCGACCCGTCTCGCGGGAGACACCGGAATTGTCGCGCGCTGGCCGCCGGTGGGGAGCGCCGATTGCGCGGAAAGAAAGAAGCGGGGACAAGCAAAAGGCGGAACGGGAACTGGAAGGAGGGTTTAAATGCGCGGTCTGCGGCTGATCAGATTAACGTGTAGCTTAATCCTGCCACATTAAAACATCCGAGTACGAGTCCTGTTTCTTTTGTAATTTAGGGGGAAGTCAAAATTTGTTCAGTTGCCCTTCTTTTCTTGTAACATAAGAAAATGTGTAAGTTTGTGTAAAAATGTTAAAATAGTAATATTAGAAAATAACGATAACAAAAATAAGGAACCTCAAGACCCAGTTACAAAGAAAAACAGAAAAAAAGAGATCATTTAGCTTATTGTTGTTATTTTAAAATTTTCCTTTGTACATATGCACATATTTATGCTTCATAAGCTGTATTTGTGCCAGTAAATAACATACAGTTTAAAAAGAAGAAAAAAACAATGAGAAACTTCTGTCTGTACAAAAAACCAATACATATTTATTGTTGGCATTGAGTTTTTAAGTTCGTGATATTAAGTATAGTCCACAACAACAATGATAATAATAATAATAATAATAATAATAATAATATGGAACGTTACAGAAGCTAACAGGTAGATGAAGAAAAAACAGACAGACGATGGATGACAAGCTAGAAAATGAAGTAATTGACACGTGAAGACGACAGTACCCAGCCCAGGCCGAGCTGGTGTAGTCTTAAGTGGGAATAAAACACCATAAATTATAAGGTTTTATTTACACTTGTATAACTTTAAATCGTAAATTATCCGATGTTGGTGACGATAGCCAGCTCCTATTAACAAGCAGGTGGAGAGAGAGAAATTCGCAATGCCCGTTCTAAATTTTTTAATCACCAGAGTTCCCTCCCCACAGCAGTTGCCTTCCCTTAGTTTTCACACGTGCCGCCAGACAGATAGGCTTTTCCGGTTGGAGTTCTGTCTGCTAAATCGGCGATTTGCTCCCACTTATCGATAGCCGGGGTGGGGGAGAATGAACAACTCGGAGAGATCGAACCACGTCACCTGTGTCGTGTGCAAGGCCAAGCCGAGCGAGCGGAGACTGATCCACTCCGAAGCCGGGCAGAAGAAGCGCATCAGCAAGTTGCTGGAGAAGTACGGAGAGGTCATCGTGAAGCGAGGAGTCATCTGCAGGCTGTGCGAGAAGAAACTGCTGAACATCGACAGGAACGTGACGGAGTTCAGGAACCAGTGCCAGAGCCGGCGGGTCAAGCCGTCGATCGGGATCGCACGCTGTCCCCCGCCCCTGGCCAGCGAGGAAAACCTGGGGGCGGCGGCGGCGGCTTCGGCGCACAACAGTCTGCCCAACTCGCGGTACCTGACCAGCTCCACCGCCGCCGGTAGGAAGATTGCGGCGGGGTTGAGGTTTGGAAGTTCGGGGTTCAGCGTTAGTAGTAATGTCGTTGTTAAGCAGGAGAAGTGTCTGCCCCTGGTCAGTTCTGACCAGTCCGTTCGCCCCCTCTCTCTACAGACTCCTGCTCTGGGCGGGTTGGTGGGGGGTATTGTTATTAAATCGGAACCCGTCGACAACGAGACACCATTCGTGCCTAGTAATGAATTGGGAACTTCTAGCACCAAATGCAGCATGCAGATTCGGGAGAGTGACCATCGGTATGCCAAGACTAAGCCGAACGTTAAACACAGCTACACAGAACCTGGTGACCTTTGCAACTGGAAAGGAACGCCAACCCTTTCGGATCATGGATACAGCAAAGCAGTTAATGCTTAGCTTAGCTCTATAAAAATACCAGATTACAGCTTGCAGTCAGGTTTCCATTTCCCTGCCAGACTGCTTTCTTCTGAAAGTGTGGAATCATGCTTAAAGAACAAATCTCTGTCTTCCTCATTTAAAAAATGAATGATGTTGGTAAGTGCTAAAGGCTAAATATTGATTTATTATAAATTTTTTTCTAAATTCAGTTCTGTGGTTATGTATGGAAAGGTTTGGCTACTAACAAAGTGCAGATTTTGACTTAAGACTGGCTTTGCCTGTTAAATATGTCAAAGCTGCCTCTTGATGAAAGCTGTTTCAACCTGTTGCATGCACAACTTAAAAGAATGAAAGTTAAAGTAAAACTGTGACATATAAGAAGTAAGAATTTTGCTTACAGACAGGATGATGGAGCATTAGAATGTTGTTGTGCAAAGAAGGCTCTGTGAATGCAAGAACCAGTGAATGATTGTAGGTGTAAAGAAGACTAGCAAGATGCATTGTTTGTTCTGGTTTCAGGAAACAAGCTGTTCTGCGTAATACTATTGATTGAATAGTAGTATGATTTTCTGTTTGATTTTCTAGTGATGTTGGAACCACTAAAAGTGTTTGAAAATTTGTAATTAGGTGAGATGGTGATTGTAAACCTTAATCCTGCCTTTTGCAGTCTATTTTCAAACTTAGGTGTTATGGGCATTAAGAAAACTGCCAAAGCTAAAAGAAATTTCATCTATTCTGGGAGGAAAATGCCAGGAAATTTTGATGTTTCCATGTGCCCAAGGGAAGTAAAACTCCACATATAAGCTATAATTTACACTCTACTGAAGATGGCTCATGGAATTTGGTGAAACCTGTTGGTCATGATGTTGCATTATACATATTTACCAAGACTTGGAATGCAATGTCTGCAACAGCAAAATGAAGAAAATGTTCTATCTGTGAAGTATTAGTTTTTCAACTTTACCTGAGGAGGTTCTCTGTATGTAGAGGGAAAGTTTACATTCACATTTTATTTGGTGACAGAAGACTGGATTTTCTCCTTTAAAATTTCCCTTTTTGTCTGTAGCTCAGTAGGTTAGGCAAAAAAGGGGATTGATTTCTGCAACTTTTATCTCATGTCATTTAAGGACAGATCAAGCCAGGAGAAGGTGTGGGGTTTGGTGGTCTCTGCTGTTGGCAGCCATCAACAATACTTAAATATGATGCAGATATTGCACTTCTGATTGGATTTGTGTCCAAGGGGTTAGTGTATGTCTCTCAGAAATAACAAATTACAGGTTCATTTTTATATCATAATATCATCACTTGTGTGAATAACAAAATTCCTAGCCAAATAAACATCTTTTACAAAGAGCAAACACATTCTCTCTTACTTTTACTCTTTGAACAGAAGAGGATAGAAATCCATGGCTGTACCATTAATACATACTATCCACTTCTCTTTCCGTGATATTTCTAGGTTGTCTGAATTTCACATTTAGCAACAAGCATATGATATTTTTGTTGTTTTCTTTTTACATAGTATTCCATAGGAAATGTTAATTTTTTTATTTTATTTATTTCTTAACGTTGGGGATCTGCTAGTTTTATCAGCAGAAAATTTAAATGAAAATTGACAAAAAAAGCTAACATAAAGTGCCATCCTTTTGCATACACAGTGCTTTAACTTTTCTCTTCTTTTGTGCCGGAATGATTTATTTTACACTGGTGGATTGAAACATTTGGCTGTGATTCTGATGCAAGGAAAAAGAATATGGTGAGAGATCTGATAAAACCAGAGCTTGGAAGATGAGCTAAAAAGTCAGCAGTAGCCCAAGCACGGTCATGTGATTACCAACTTGTGGACAGAGTTCATCATTGATTGTGAGTTGCGTAACTATAAAAGAAAAAAAATGAGAAAGGTTATTCTCATGGCTCTGGAACTTAAAGATACTGTAAATACATCCAGAGTTTAGTTTAGAGTCTAGGTACATCTATTAAACGATTGGAAGCTACACATTCCAAAAAGTGGTGATATCTGATTGGGCAGTGGGTAAAAGTAGTGGTAAAAGAAACTAAGATCAAAACTTAACAAGCAGTGGGCTCGAGATGAGATCAGGTCACTTGTGCAATCAGTATAAAAAATTAGAAATGCCTACTGCAAATCAACATTAGTGCACTTTAAAAGTAGCTCAAACCCTCATGATGGCAACTGGGAAATCAAGATGTAGCTTTATAAATTTATTTGCTGCTAAGGTGAAGGGAAATTCCAGAACTGACCCTCTACTTTCTGTAAATAGTTCATCACCAATAACTTTTCATTCTTATCTTAACTTTTACAATCGTAAAAGAAAAAAAAAACAACCATTAACAAGAGTTACTTTTTTAAAATGAGTATCTTTTGACCAAGCCACTGTTAACTTAATTATCTTCAGCAATAAAACTGGCTGTCTCTCAAAAATAAACACAAGCAAATTTAAACACCATAATGGTATAAGGGATAAAGGTAATAGGTTACGGGTTTACAGGATTTATAAAGTTTGGAAAAATAATAATAGCCTCAAAATTTAATGCTCTCTTGTTCAAATAAATGATATTTTACCCTTGCTGGTATTCTTTTTGCATCTTTTTCTTTTCTCTAATGCAAATTTTGATTTTCCATTCCTATGCACTGAAGCTGCTTTTACTTTCCTGTTTTGCAGATTTTTAAAATATACAATATTGCAGTTTGATTTGAGTTTTAAAAAGTTGTATACTTTTGAAAGGAGGTGGTTAATTTTAACTTTGGTTTTGCTTATAAATATTTAGTCAAAATCAAGTTGATATTTGTTTCTTGAACTTGAATTTTGACTCTTTGTTGAAATTTTCCAAACTATTGTTGTTGTTGTTATTTCTACATTCCTGTGTTTTTTGGGGTATGGTCACTGACAAAATTTTGACTATCTACTTTTGATATCGAGTATTGCACAAGATAGAGTACCAGTATTAAAAGTGATATTTGGTGTTTTTCTGTTTTCCCATTGTTGGTGTATACTGATGTTTGATCCTCATGCAGGAGCATGGTGCCACATTTGTCCACCAGGAAACTCTGCCATTTATGCACCACATGGGGCTCAACTTTAGATGGATGTTTATCCGTTACTCTAGTCATGTTACCAAAGACAAATGGCTTGGTAACTGTGAATGGTATCTAGTTATTTTTTACGGTCCATTCTTAGGAGTTCTTAACAGTAAAGATTATACTGTCATGGTGTCCATCAGTCAGAATTTCATGCCAAATGTTATATTAGGTTTCCCACTCAAAGTGTTCTCTTGAAACTTATTCTGAACACTAAAAACAAGTCAGAAACACTGCAAAGACTCGTTTTATTTCAGCATATATTTAGTTCAATAAATCTCCAGTTTGGGGCTATGAAGTAAACAGAACTAGTTTTGCATGGATAAAGAAAGTTACTTGCTGTGCTACCTGTCATGCACAACATGATGGATGTATCTCCACTACTTTTGGAATTAAAAGTAAGGATAACCGAAAAACATAAAAAAACAAAAGGTAGTGCAGAAGTAAATACTTATGCAGAATTCTGCTTTGTTAAAAATGCTTGTTTTTTTTTTGCAGAAAATTTGAAAAAATTGCTCTTTAAAAGTTGACATTTTTAAAAATCATTCAGAAATTTACCAACAGTCATGTGAGAAAACGGACGGTAGAATTTTTGGAGTTTTTTTTTTTTTTTGACTTTCATGGTTCATTTTGTTTTTTTACTAGGATGACGAAAGAGTAGAGATGCTTGTTCACTATTATCACTGTGGGCTGACTTATTAATGGGATCTGCAGTTGCTTTAGGAGAATTATGATCCAGCTGTGTTTGGCTGACTGTTAGCATCAATGTGGAGGATGGGTTTTCATCATCAGGTTTTGTGATGTTGTCTAGTTCTGAAACAGTTGATGCCTGGTCATCTACACTTCGTTCGAAGGTGTGACGACCACGCTGACCACTCAGTACCTCATAGACGTGACAGTTCGATGGCTGTAGAGGTGTGTTCATATCTGCATTGCCTGGACTTAGCATGCATTTATTTTCTGGTTCTGTTGATAGCTGTTTGTGATTAAATGAGACCGGCCACTGACCAGAAACAGTATCTGTTTGATTAAGTTCTGTGTCATTTAAAAAGTCCTTTTCATTTGTTGCACATAAAGACTGTGTATGAATTTCATTTTGTTTGCTTTTCTTATCCTGCAACTTACTGGCTGATGACTTGACATTTGGAGATGATGCATTCATATGCATTGTATCAATGTCTGGAGTAAATGGTGGCAAGCCAAAGACATCTAGACCATCTTCAGAATAAAACGACTGATCAGATGGATTACTGTATTCACTACTATCCTTAAAGAGTTGATTGACCGATGGCTGATAACTTGAAGCTGGTGTTTTATCCTTTAGTGTAATTTTTCCTGCTGCTTCTGAAGCTTTCTTGGGCAACCTATAATTGTTCAGATCTGAGTGAAAGGTCAGTCTGTGATTACATGGATCGTCACTTTTATTGCTCTGCAAATCAACTGTTGGCTGAAGAATTTTCGATGACTCCAAATTATCAAAACATGCTTGTCTTTTCTGTATTTCTGGAGTACTTGACAGATGCTGAAAAGTATTCCCATAAATTTTAGAAACATCTGGCTGACTAAATGAATTAACAGTCTGACTACATGATTGACTAACTGGAAATAATCTGTCAGAATTCAACAATTCCTTGTGTGTTTCCAACTCATGTGAATCCAAGGGAAGGTTTGAGGAAGGACAAATATTTTGTGTGCTGCTTAAAGTAGAAGGCTCATCATAAGCTTCATTGTCTCTTGGTTGGAAAAGAGTTAATAATCTGCCAGTGTCCATTCTACTTTGTAGCTCTGAATCAGAGGTGCTGGTTCGAAGACTAAAGAGATCAGGGTCCTCTATTTGATTGTACAGATTGCTGTTTTCTCTGCTTTGCAAATGATCAAGTTTGCTGATTGTTGAGTCCAAAATTGTGGATGACAACATTTTCTTAGTAGTACCTGATCTGCTTTGTGTGTCTGACTCAGGATGGATTGCCGAAGCAGCTTCAAGCTTTTCAGTGAAACAGCTAGAGAGCTCATTACCTTGAGTTCTTTCTGTATGAAGTGGTTCATTACTTTCTGACTGAAATTTTTCTGATTTTATATCAACAGTTTGCATTATTTCTGCAGATGAAGGATATACTGCTCCCATAAATGAATGACTTTTCTCACCAGAAAATGTTGAAAACCCTTTGTTTTCAATTTTTTTCATATGATGCAGTTGGCTGACAGTAGGCTGAGAAGTTACAGATGTCTCCTCAGTTAAATGTGGTGAACTATCTGCATCTAACTCAGTTTGTGTTGGCTGAGCTGACATGACATCCTGTTTTGTTGAAACAGCTCTCATGTGATACAGTTGGCTGACAGTAGGTTGACAAGGTACGAATGTCTCCTCAGTTAAATGTGGTGAATTCTCTGTATCAGACTTGGTTTTTGTTTGCTGAGTTGACTTTACATCCTGTTCTGATATCAGTGACTTGCATGAAACATCAGCTCTCAAGTGATATAGTTGGCTGACAGTAGGTTGACATGTTACAGATGCCTCCTCAGTTAAATATGATGAATTATCTGCATCAGACTCACTCTGTGTTTGCTGAGCTGACATGACATCCTGTTTTGTTGAAACAGCTCTCATGTGATACAGTTGGCTGACAGTAGGTTGACAAGGTACGAATGTCTCCTCAGTTAAATGTGGTGGATTCTCTGTATCAGACTTGGTTTTTGTTTGCTGAGTTGACTTTACATCCTGTTCTGATATCAGTGACTTGCATGAAACATCAGCTCTCAAGTGATACCGTTGGCTGACAGTAGGTTGACATATTACAGATGCCTCCTCAGTTAAATGTGGTGAACTATCTGCATCTAACTCAGTTTGTGTTGGCTGAGCTGACATGACATCCTGTTTTGTTGAAACAGCTCTCATGTGATACAGTTGGCTGACAGTAGGTTGACAAGGTACGAATGTCTCCTCAGTTAAATGTGGTGGATTCTCTGTATCAGACTTGGTTTTTGTTTGCTGAGTTGACTTTACATCCTGTTCTGATATCAGTGACTTGCATGAAACATCAGCTCTCAAGTGATACCGTTGGCTGACAGTAGGTTGACATATTACAGATGCCTCCTCAGTTAAATGTGGTGAACTATCTGCATCTAACTCAGTTTGTGTTGGCTGAGCTGACATGACATCCTGTTTTGTTGAAACAGCTCTCACGTGATACAGTTGGCTGACAGTAGGTTGACAAGGTACGAATATCTCCTCAGTTAAATGTGGTGAATTCTCTGTATCAGACTTGGTTTTTGTTTGCTGAGTTGACTTTACATCCTGTTCTGATATCAGTGACTTGCATGAAACATCAGCTCTCAAGTGATACAGTTGGCTGACAGTAGGTTGACATGTTACAGATGCCTCCTCAGTTAAATATGATGAATTATCTGCATCAGACTCACTCTGTGTTTGCTGAGCTGACATGACATCCTGTTTTGTTGAAACAGCTCTCATGTGATACAGTTGGCTGACAGTAGGTTGACAAGGTACGAATATCTCCTCAGTTAAATGTGGTGGATTCTCTGTATCAGACTTGGTTTTTATTTGCTGAGGTGACTTTACATCCTGTTCTGATATCAGTGACTTGCATGAAACATCAGCTCTCAAGTGATACAGTTGGCTGACAGTAGGTTGACATATTACAGATGCCCCCTCAGTTAAATATGATGAATTATCTGCATCAGACTCACTCTGTGTTTGCTGAGCTGACATGATATCCTGTTTTGTTGAAACAGCTCTCATGTGATACAGTTGGCTGACAGTAGGTTGACAAGGTACGAATGTCTCCTCAGTTAAATGTGGTGAATTCTCTGTATCAGATTTGGTTTTTGTTAGCTGAGGTGACATGACACCTTGTTTTGAAAACAGTGACATGCTTGAAATAGCTTTCATGTGATACAGTTGGCTGACAGTAGGCTGACAAGATACAAATGTCTCTTCAGTTAAATGTGGTGAACTCTCTGTATTAGACCTGGTTTTTGTTTGCTGTGTTGACTTTACATCCTGTTCTGATGTTAGTGATCTGCATGAAACATCAGCTCTCACGTGATACAGTTGGCTGACAGTAGGTTGACATGTTACAGATGTCTCCTCAGTTAAATATGATGAACTATCAGCATCAGATTCACTCTGTGTTTGCTGAGGTGACATGACATCCTGTTTTGTTGAAACAGCTCTCATGTGATACAGTTGGCTGACAGTAGGTTGACAAGGTACGAATGTCTCCTCAGTTAAATGTGGTGAATTGTCTGTATCAGACTTGGTTTTTGTTAGCTGAGTTGACTTTACATCCTGTTCTGATATCAGTGACTTGCATGAAACATCAGCTCTCACATGATACAGTTGGCTGACAGTAGGTTGACATGTTACAGATGTTTCCTCAGTTAAATGTGGTGAACTATCCGCATCTGACTCACTGTTTGTTTGCTGAGTTGACATAACATCCGGTCTTGCTGAAATAGCTCTAGTGTGGTACATTTGGCTTATGGTGGGCTGACATGTAATAGATGCCTCCTCAGTTAAATATGACAAGTTTTCTGGCCTTGCTTCAACTAAGTTTTCTTTTGAAGACAAAGACTGCTGGCTGGAGAATTGATTAGGTTTCACATTATACAGTTGTGTTGTTGTGTGATGAAAACTCGCAGATGATTTTACATGATGTAATATGACTTTTGGTTCTGAAGTGGCTCCTGGTATTGCAGTCACAGCCTCCTTATCTTTTTCACAAGAATAAGTCTCACTTAAAAAATCCTCTTGACCACTGTCCATATAATATAGTTGGCTGACTGTTGGTTGAAATATTTGGGACAAAAATCTCTCTGTCTTTGCCTGAAACTTAATGCTTGTTTCTGACATAGGCATCTTAAGGGAATCAAAATCTTGACAGGAAATTACTCTATTTATAGAATTATCTGTTTGGCTGACAATTGGCTGAAAAGTTGCATGTAAGTTATTTTCAGGACATGATTGAATCCCTGTGTCTGATGAACAGGTCATTAAGTAATTGGTAGCTTCAACACTAGGAAAATCACTTTTGTTCATGTGACAAGATTGTCTAATTGTTGCCTGATGTAGTGTAGATAACTTGGCACCTTTAAGTGGCTCAGTTTCTTGTCTTGAATCAGTTATTTTAAATGCATCTTTTTCAAAAGAAGAATCCAACTGACCAGATCCATCAGACCCATCTATATCCTGGCCTTGCACTTGGTATAACTGGCTGACTGGTGGACATAATAGCTTTGCTGATATGTCATGGATTGGGGCACACTTGGTCTCTGTGTATGAAGTACTTAATGGTTGGTTGGAAGCTGCCTGCATGCACAAACCATCATCTTGACTATTATGTAAATAATGCACTTGACTGTTTAGTGCCTTTTGAGCTGTCAATGGTATGCTGTTGGATGCAGTACTTTCGGTAGGTACATTAGCATTTATTGGTGTCCCCAACCATTTAGAACACAGCTGACCATGAGAATCATCTTCACTCAGTTTAGTTTGCATATCATCAAGCTGGCCAGTATTTGACTGAAAAGTTGATCTAACTATGTTGGTATCATATAGTATTTTTACACCTGGCTGAAAAACAGCTGGTAGCTGATTACTAATGTCATCCAGACTATGAGAACATGATTGAGAAATAAAACCACTATTAGGACTGCTTTGTGTCCTGCACATTTCAGAGATTATTTTGGGAAATGTAGACAGTTGACTGTTAGGCTCATCTTGATCAGTTTGTATTTTGTGAGTCTGGTTCATGCTTGTTTGAGAGAGAGAATGTGTTGCTTCATTATTAGCTTCAGGTTCACTCTGTATGTCTGGTTCAGAACTGTTTAATATTTCAATAAAATTGTCTACATCTTGTTTTGAAAGTATTTCCTGGCTGCATGAGCTTTTAGTTTCACTGCCCATTGGCTCAAAACCTGTAAATGTTTGAATGAATGTGGGCTGAAAAGCTTTAACTGGCTGACTAATTGTGGATCGGCTGACTTTAGGCTGAAAATCTGCAACCGATTGGCTGATTGTAGACTGAACAAATGTGGCTCCTTGGCTTACAGTAGGCTGGAAATCTGTGCTTGCTTGGTTTACTGTAGACTGAAAATCTGATACTGCTTGGCTGACTTTGGAATGAAAAGCTGTTGACGCTTGGTCTACTGGTAAATAGGATGTGGTTAATTGGTTGATTGCTGGCTGATAAACTGTGGTTGTCTGGCTCACTACAGGCTGAAAAGCTTTGGTATCTTGGTTCACTAATGATTCAAAAGCAGTGTGTGCATGTTTAAGTGAAGGTTGAAAACTTGTAATTGCTTGGCTGGCCGATGGGTGAAAAACTGAGTTTGCTTGACTATATTTTGGTTGAAAAGCTGTCATATCTTGGCTAGCTTTTGGCTGAAAAATTGTTGCTGCTAGGCTGACTTTTGGCTGTAAAGGTGTGGTTACTTGGCTTAGTGGAGGCTGAAAATTTGTAATTGCTTGACTGGCTGATGGATGAAAAACTTTGTTTGTTTGACTAATTTTTGGCTGAGAATTTGTTGTGGTTTGTTTGGGTGATTTTTGAACTGTGTTTGTTTGGGTAAATGATGACTGAATAGCCGTGGTTGCTTGGCTAGCAGATGACTGAAAAGTTGTGCTTGTTTGACTGACTTTTGGTTGAAAATCTGTGGTTGCTATGCTATCTGCTGGCTGGTAAGCAGTTTCTGTTTGAGTGACTGAGGGCTGAAACACAATATCTGCGGTAATTATTGGCTGAGAAGATTGAATTGTTCTGCATGTTGTTGACATTTCATCCATGGTATCTAATCTGTTCTCTGTAACTGGTTCAAAAGTGCCTGAAGATGCAGTTAATGTATCCACAAAGTGATTCAAAGATGGCTGACTGATTAAATCATCTTCTCTCCTGCTTTGCTTTGCACATGGTTGACTATCTTTCACAGATTTAATTACTGCTGCCAATTTTGTGGGATCTGAATCTAACTTTTCTGTAGAGTCTTCCATCTGACTGGCAATTTCAAGATTATGTAGCTCTGAATAAAACAAACGGTTAGAAAAACTGCCATACCCATCATGTGCATCAAGATATTTCTGGTTCACTGGTAGCACACTATGTGATTGATCTTCAAGTGATGGCACAGATTTTAACAACACTCCTGATGCATCCCATGACTCATTGTCAACGTTTCCATGCAGGGATGCTGCGTGAATGCATTGAGTGATCTGACACACCTGATTGTTTTTTTTTGGTTTAACACCAGCATCATTTGGCTGGTTTGTGAGTTCCCTTTCATCTGGTCCATAGTATTTTGAATCTGCATTGGACTGGCAAACTGCTAATGACTGCTTCATGGAGTCAACAGTTTCCTGAAGTGAGAGCAGTTGGAAGTTAGTGCCACCACTGGGATCAGTGGATGCATCTGGCTGTGGAAAAAATGGTGGTCCTTCTAATGAAGAGTCTACTGGCTTTTGAACTGTCTCTGCTTCATCAGCTGGGGATAATGTTGCTTGAATGGACCTATGTTGATATGGCGACTTGAGGCTTTCAGGAAATATATTTGCTTGTTGGTTGACCGCTGACAGTGATGATTGAAATGTCATCTCTGTTTGGCATGTGCTGTCAGCGTGAGTTGTGAAAAACATCATGTCATTATACGGTGTCTGGTCAGATTGTAAAAATGCTAATGACTGGCCATACGACTTGCTGTCAGTTTGTAACGACTTCTCTATCTGTCTTGGCATCACCACATTTGTCTCGAAGGGTGGAAACAGAGTTTCAACACTTTTTACAGAAAAAGTTTGTTTCAAAATATTGTCTTCATGGGGCTTCTCTGCAGCTGACTGCAAAAACTCTAGCGGCTGACTTGGACACTCCTCGCTGAGGACCTTTCTCTCATCTTCCATGTTACCATCTTGAGCAAGTATTTCTGTACCACTTGAAACTTCTATTAAGCAAGCATCTTGTTGTTCTTCTTTTTCTCGTATCTCTTCTAAAACTTTGACCACATCCATTAGATTGTATGTAGTTGCTGCATCCTCTTTGGAAGCCTCAAATTTCTCTGTTGCCTGGTTCTCTTGCTCATAATGCTCTTCAGTGTGATGTACAGCATCTGGTGCCTGAGCTAAAGATACACTGGTTTCTGTTTGGCCAAACTCATGCCCAGTTTTGTCATCTGCATATATCACAGTTTTGCCTGTTTGTATGCCCGGGTTCTCCAGGTTTATGGGCAAATCATCTTGACTCTGTTCATCCAGCATGGTAAAAGTTGGGGTGTTTTTCTCCAGACAAGTGATTGCTTCTGATAACCTGTTTTGCACTGACATTTTGGATTCCTCGTTTTCTCTCTGTATGGTGTTTTTCTGCACTGCTGACGGGTTCTCACAGGCCATCTGGGGCCTACTCTTGCTGGAGCAGCCACTCTGGCTTTGCATGATGATGGCTGATGGTTCGTTGGTTACGGCATTGTAATGGATTGCCACACTGGGTATTTCTCTGTGACTTGTCTCTGGAGCAACACCTGTATTAGAACAACAGATATGCTTCAGGGACTGTAGGTCACATGCCACTCGTGCGGTTCGCTGTGCCCAGGGAATCAGGAACAAAATCAAGGCCCCAATTATCGGCATGATACCAGCTACATGAAAAGGTATTAAATAGGATCCGGTTGCATCATAAATAAAACCTACAAAAAGAAAAATGAAAAGGAATAAAAAATCTCTTCAATAATCTGAGAGAGAGAGAGATCCAGAGTGTCAAATGATAAAAAGTATTTACCTTCAAAAATATACAGTGCATAATCTTTTCAGCAATAAGATAATTGCTGAAATGCTCCTTAAAATTTAGAAACACTAACTGAATCAAGTTTCAAGATTTCTGCTCCTAAAGAAGTTATCATACAATTTAGATTTGGGACATAACTGTTTTGGGGTCCAAATGTTTGTAGGTATCAAATTCCAGGGAATCCATCCATTTCCAAATATAGTTGCATTTTCCGAAGATCAAATAACCCATCAAAACAAAACAGAGTGATTAACTCTATTCACAAATATTCCAGCCCCCAACTTCTATGGAATGGAACTAAAATTTTTTAAAAATTTGAAACCATGAAGAATAAAATTTGGAAGCAATAACAGTAGATTCTTGATTTGTTACAAATTAAAAATAAAAATTCATTAAGCATTTTAGAATTTCATGAAGATAAAACTTAATAGGGAGGGACTCATATATATCAAACTAAAAAGAGATTTTGCAAACTTCTGACTTATCTTTGTGCATCTCTTTGAGAAAGAACAAATTTGAGATGAATTTGTAGATACAGGAAATTTTTGTTTTTTTATAGTATATGTTGCTAGTGGATCAACATTCCATTTCCTACATACACAATGGATGACTTATAATACATTAACACATGCAACAGTACACATTTATTTTACTATTTCTGTATCAGTGTGTTGATAAACTGATCAAGCAACAAAAAAAATGTGTTGCCACCTTGTGGTTTGTTTATGAGTAACTAAACATTTTTGTGTACAATGTTTGTTTAAATTTTTAAAGTTTAAAGTGAGATATCTTTTGTAATATTGTAAGTAAAATTAAAACTGGTCTGTAAATACCCAGCATGCCATGCACATTAAATCATCTGATGTTAGACTGCTTTGGCAATTGACTGGAAAAGAACAGGATAAATCATTCACTTTTTTAGTAATGCATCAGTCAGGCTCAAGTTGATTTGTATGCTTCTAGTGTTATCGACTTTTATATATGAAACTTAGCTTTAGTCTGACATGAACAGTTAAGCAAAATTCTCACCTGCCACTGGTGGTCCAATAGTGAAGGTAATGGATGCTATACCACCTAGGAGACCCCACGCTAACATCGCCTTATCTTCTGTTACCAGGGAGCAGGTAAGTAGTGGTAGCAGCACTACATAGCAGCCATCCACAAACCCAATGAAGAATACATAGATGAGAAGCCCACCAAAGGTGTGGATGAGTGGCAGCAGCATGCTAAGACTGCCTGTGATGATGATTGACATCTGGTGCAGGTGCAAGCGGTTGAAAAAGCCCACCTGAGCAATCTTTCCAAACAGCAATCGTCCAAGTCCTGTGGATACACCCAATCCAAGGAGAAGTATGGAGCCTTTCTGATGGTTGAGACCAATATCAGCAGCATAAGCAACCTGTTTGAAAACAGTAAAACTACATGTGGAAACATGACATTTCACATTAGAATATTCTGGTGAGCCTCATGTCCCCCAATCTCCAACTTCTAGATTAATCACTTTAAAGTCTTAAAATCATAATGGCTGCAATGTAAAGTTGTAAAGTTAAAATTTTACTCATCTCCCTGAAATAAATAGAATTTTCTTTCCAATTATCAAAGGAGGGTATGAAATGAACTGTTTTGTTACAAAAAAAAAAACCGATAAACATTTTTCAGAAAGAAAAAAATACTGATAGATATTCAGATTTAATCATTGCAGGGATAATTAAAATATAATTCATTCTTTTGTCAAGAGTCAAAACATATCAAGGAAATATGTTAAATAACTGATGGAATTAAAGTGGAAGCTTTTAGATAATTTTTCCCTTCTAAAATATCAGTGACATGTTTTCTTTTCAGTAATGGACATTAATTTAAACAGAATTTAAGAATTAGTATTTGTTTATCTAATTTTTTCTTATCCAAACTGTAGAAATCTTGTACTATATACATACTTGACATAAGTAAATAGACACCTACTAAGGGCTCAAATAAGCCATTCCAGTCACATGATCACACAATTGCAAACTGTAAGAAAGGTACAGGCCAGTGAAAGCTTCAGTCTGCAAACAGCCATGTCATGATCAAGAAGTTCAATGGAACTGATAAACTTGACAACTGGCACACAATTTGGGTGAGGGAATATTGCAGAAAATTTCCAAGGTATTGGATTCCATTGTTGACTTTTAACCTGGTGATCTTCCATACAATGTTTGCTGTTGACTGTAATGGGCTACCCTAATGTTACCACATTCTCCTGCCTTTTGAAGACTTCTTTTTATGAGTCCAGATTGATTTTAATGGTTCTCAGACATTGATTATGCATGAATGCAGTTCTGTTCAGGATAGGGATTTTCTTTGATCCACCAGCATGTCACAAATGTTCACAGCAGGTGGTCTGTGAAAGAAATATAACTTCTGTCCATCTATACCAATGGTCATCCAAAAGATAATGCCTCAGCTCACAGCCTTTGCCAGTTAGGAAGGGCATCATAACTCTGCCATGGCCTGACCAATCATCAGACAAACTCACATTGAACATGTGGGCTCTCCTTGATTGACTAATGTAACAATTTTCCTGTAAACCCATTTCTCAGGATTCCATAAAACAGATCCTGTGCTAGGAATGGGCTGCAAAAACAACAATGGCTGATCTTATCTACATATTTCACATGGCTAGCATAAGGAAAAGAAATCCACCACACACAAAGTATTGACTCTTTTCATACTATCAGTACCATGTGAGCTTCCAGAAAAAGCAGGTAAGTGGGTATCCTTTCAAATTTTGATGTCTATTTACTTATGCCAAGTATGTTAAGATTTTCTGCTTAATAGAAACTTTCAGAAAGTTGTGTTGATAAAACTAACATGTTTATTATGGCAAAACATGCATTGTCTTCCAACAGCATTGATTTTATATTTCATACTAAAATTTCACCGGACACAACTAGCACAAAACAAGAGTTTGGTTCCTGATACAAAGCGAAACCTAAGGGAGATAATCTAGTCCATTGATATACTCATGCATATAGCTCATTTTAGTTTAGTTAGTTTTATTAGCTTATATATTTTGGGAATTTTTCATAGAAGATATTTCTAAGTCTTAAAAATTCTGGTAAAACTTGTATACAATTTAATTTTTTTTTACTATAGTTTTGGAGTAATCCTACATTTTCTTTCGCTCTTGATAATGATAGGTTAAAATATCAACGTTAGTTCCCATCTTACCAGATTCAGTATTTAAAATTCATTTTAAATAATAATTTTGTTACACTCAAGAAAACATTTATTATTATTATTATTATTATTATTAACATTTAACGCTGTAAAATATTATTGATGTACATTTAAAATTTTACTTTTCAATATTTACAATTTCTAATATTCTAAGGGAGTTAACTTGCTTATAAAAAATATGGAAAGTACCAAACTTGATATATTGATATTTTTCATTTCTTAAGAGTCATTTTTTTATCCAGTAAATTTTCCCCCTTTTATCTATGTGAATATTTTATATTTAATAATAATAATAATAATAATAGATTTTGGAAAGCTTGATGCGCATTTAAGTTTTTTATTTTTAAATATTCATGAATCTTATAACAAAGGGGAATAATTTACTTATAAACTAAAGGTACCTGAGGCTCATTTTAAAGTTGATTATTTTCTTAATTTGTACCATTTAGAATTTGCTTTTTTTCTTGCTTGCTCATAAGATTTACATATTCATATAAGTTTTTCTGCACCTTGTTTTTCATATCATTGGATTAATCTAATTTCATCTTGATAAATTAAAAAAAAAAAAAAAATTAACCCTCTCCCTTTGGATAAGTAACACTATATATTTACCAGATGGATGTATGGAACGTAAAAGCCGAACATGACGAAGCATATCGCGATGACCCAGACCGTGAACACTCGGTCCCTCCACAGCTTCACCTCGGAGATGAGCTCGCCCAGCGAGGAGTTCTGCAGGATCGTCTTGGACGAGGAGTCGACGTGCTCCAGCGGCCGGTTGAAGCACGTGGTCAGCGCCAGCATGGCGCACGCGCAGCCGTAGATCCGCATCGAGTTCCGCCAGCCCACGCGTTCGATGAGGAGCTGGAGGAGAGGCGAGATGATGAGCATACCCACGCTGCCTCCCGCCGTGACGACTCCGATGACGATGCCGACGTACTTGTCGAAGTACTGCTGCGCCACGAGGATGGTGGGCGTCAACGCCATGCTGGCCCCCATGCCGAAGAGGATGGAGAAGGTCCCGAACAGCTGGTTGATCTGCTGGGCGGCCGATGAGATCATGACGGAGAAAGCGCACAGAACGCTACCTCCCACCGTCACCGACCGGCTGCCGAACCGCTTCACCATGATGCTGCTGATCGGGCCGAACGCCATCGACAGCCCGTATGCACCAGATCCGACCCAAGCTGAAAGATAAGAAACAAAAAGAAACTTCATATTCTTAACCACGAAAGTTGGAAATCCTATTAAAGAAACACCCTTTTCACCAAAACGAACCGACACCCCCCCCCGGGGGTCTCCTGACGTCTCAGAGCGGTTATCATCTTGAGCACCCAGCAAGTTATCAAGATGCGGTCGCGTTTGACTGGTTGTCAAGGTGCAAATCCGTCAAGAGTTACCGCACAAAACCCCACTAGAAAGGGTCGTTCAGATCGGCCCAGCCGAATCCAGCGGCCAAACGTTTGGAAACAATCACGGAAACGTCGGGGTCCCTTTCTCAAAATCGACCTGGCTTGGGCAGACAAAGAGTGAAACAGTTCGTACCTGCTTTTCCACTGGTGGTTTTCATCTCAGTGATGAATTCTACATACAATATCCCGAAAGAATTGAGAAATCCTAGTATCAAAACGTGTGTGAGGAATGCCACTAGACACAGAATCCAGGCGTACCGACTGTCCTTAATCACGTCGCTGTCCAGCTGGTTGTTTACTTCCGTGGACCTGGCATTCTCTTCCTCCACCTCGTCCAGAACGATCCTTTCTGTCCTCGCAGACATGGTCCGATTTCCCACGAAACGTTTGGGCTGTTACTCTGGTTTTGCTTGGTGAAGCAAACTCCAACAAAAGTAAATTACGTCACGCCTGTGACGTCATAGGGGCATCACCAAAACGACTTACTCCGAGAAGACACCTAACGGCCAGTGCGGAGTTAGACCGTCGCTTACTGTTCTGGAACTTCCGAATTGTAATCGAAGCTTTATTCAGTCGTCTTAATGTCTTGTTTTGTATACTGAAGAGAGTTGTTCAAAAGAATCTTTCACATTACCAATGACTTTCTGCTCTTATTCAGCTGGTGGTATCTGGTTAGCAAAATTGGTAATAATTTTTTAAAAAAATTGATGTCTCACTCTACTTTTTGGTTTAAATCTAACATTTGGATTTAGACTACAAACCGCAGGAATGAAATTCTACCAAATGAAAGAGAGAGAGGAAAAGTTGTGGTTGGAATAAGTAACCTGTTTCTACTATTGGTATTAGTGAAAGGAAGGAGAGAGAACCGAGACGAGTAATTGGAGATGTAATAAATTAAGATTTGTTATTATTATACACTGTTGTCCAAAAGTTATGCAACAAACACAAAAAGAGAAATATTTCCAAAACAATTAAAATTTTAATTATCAAATGTTCAATGCAAACTCCTCTTCGTACAGCAACTTTAATCAAATAATTATGTAAATCAGTTCCGGTCTTGCGTTCAAATAAATTTTGGCTCTGTTAAGAAATTTGTTCCACAGTCAAAGACTGATTTTATGGCTCTTTTGACAAAAATCGAAATACCAAACGAGACTAATTTTCGGTAATCAGAGATACGGTCTGAAGACGACTGCTACTGAACGGAGCCGTTGGATAGCTGTATTTGAGGAAATCACCATAATTGGCCGAATCATGGCGAGAGCCAGGATTGACGATGAAGGCGATCCAGTCGAATCCTCAGTCTTGACGAATAAAGTGGTGAATGTGCCTGGGTTTGGTGCCCAGGAGATGTGAAATGGCAGTGTCCACCCACACAGGGCGAGAAAAATCCGTACGGAGGGCCCCCTTACCAGAGAAGACGAGATTGTTGGACGAAATACTTCTATTCATACAAGAAAGACTCCCGCGGGCCTAACAGATACAACTTGGGTTCCAAAAAACATTGAAAGTGGAGGCAAAGTCGGAGGACGCCATGCAAGTACGGTCTCTCTGTAACTCTCCCTCAACCCGATGGCAAACGGATTTAACCAGAGTCTGGCCGCGTCAGGGTCCTATGTCAAAGATACGACGATGAGTTCCACAAAGCGTATTATCGAATCAAAGCCACGAGCGGTTGACGCTGCGAGGATTATCAACCGTGCCCAGATAGGACGAGCGTTTGTGCGTGCAGAGTTTACTAGCTGGGTCGGCGCTGTACTATTGAAACCACGAGAAGCGGTTAAAGTTGTCTGCAAGGATGACTCAACTGTCAAGATGCTATCTGGGATTCTCCCAGAAGTAAATGGATGATCTTCCTGGCCTAAACCCGGTTACCCAGGAAAAGGTAGAAGATCCTCGGCTCAAGGCTCATATGAAAATATTATACTAGGGAACTACCAACTTCCAAATATGCTAAGTTACTTGGGTAGAACCGCCTTCACCAAGCAAATCCAAAGATGTCTTCAGGATAAGGTGGATGATGTATTTCACAGATTGCATGCTCTGTGTCACAACCAACCAGAGACAATCCCTTTCTGCCAGGAGGGTAAGATGTGCGGACACACCAATGCTGGAAGTCAGAAGGGAAATCGAAGTACCGGCTAAATAAAAACCTTTAAAACCGAGACTTGTAGGTGTTAAAGAAAGAGAGCCAAAATCTGACTTCTCCGACAGTACCTGGCAGTTTGTCGGACAGAAAAGGAAGAGAAAAGATGGATCTGCCAAAAAATGGCAGCGAGAATATTCTCCCAGAAAAATCTTCCATCAAAGATAACTCTTTGAAATTTCATCAAGCAACATGAAGACTGATGCCTGTTAGGTAACCCCTCCCTTTACTCAGCTTTCACTCTAAATAACGGCCACGGACTTGCGCTTTGCAGAATTGTTCAAAGGATAAGTTGCATTTAATTGCATCTTTCCTTGATGTACGGAGAAACCCGTGTAAATCCAACTTTAGTTCCTTCGTAGAAGATTTGGATAAACAAAAAAAATGGCAGGAGCCCCACGTCAAAAACTAAACAGAAATAGCGATTAAATTTGGCAACGTGGTGTAGGTAGGCGTACCAGTTCAGTCTAAACGACGCACTCCTCTACCTTAGTGATCCTAAAGCTAAACGGGAAAAAACACAGGTACTCGCAGGCTCGATCCAGCATCCAGCATCCAGTGGAAACGTATGAGATCTTCGATAAACTCAAAACCGTTTTAAAAAAACAGCTGGAACCGTACTCCGCAGATAGTGTCGCGAAAGCTGAATTTAACCACGGATTCGCGTGGAGCCCAACACCCTCGGATTAAGTCTCACACTGGGATAGACTGGGAGTACACCCACTAGCCACCCCCGCTCCTCCAGAATATAAGCCGCTAGACTATTTCTTGGAGTAATTCCTTCCAAGTTAAAATTACCCTTACACATACTTAGAGTGGAAGCTCGGTATTACCGAGAACTATTTAATGGCGAAGAGGTGGCCAGGTCGCTCAGAAGAAGTTTAGGAAGTAAACCGAAGAGATTAGAGGCGAAGCTTCGCGAAATACGATATTCCACCAGAATGGTTAGCTTGTCAGCGGCAGACCTGACAGAGGTAGCTAACCCCCTTCTCTCTTACCCAGCTCAGCGTCGCATCCTCAGCTTTTCGGCTCGGGGATCGCTTCCTAAAACTTGATCTTTCAGGCCCAACGATTTGGAACAGCCACCAGTTAATCCACAGCGAACTGGTTATGCCCATCTAAGTGCAGAATTACGTTTCCAATCGACCCAAGGATGTTTACTTCTCAGCGATCGAGGCAGTCATCTCAGAACGGACCGGACCGGATTGGTGTACAAGGATTACTAGAGTATCCCTAGGATCCAGACTTTTAAAAATTGTTTCAGCTGATAGGGAGGAATATATAAAGAGGAAACTGCTTCTGAGGCGACCACTTGGACAAAATTCACTTCTCCTACCGAAAGGGAAGAAGTTGGGTGGACGACTGATTTAGCTACATCTATTCTAGTTCTAATAAACAACATACTACCAAAAAAAGGGGGTATCCGTTCTGAAGGGCAACGTTAAAAATAGGTAGTTTGGAAGCTTCTCTAAGGTAGAGGCTGGTCGGTCAAAGACCCAGGTAGCAGACCCTTTTTGACTACCTTTAGTTGATTTTTATTTATATGTTTAATTACTTGTTTCCTGATTTGGTCCCGCTCCTTCCCCTTTTTACTGTCCCCCCCTGAAAACTATTTATGATTTACCTTTGATAAGGTTGTTACATGAAGTGCGTCTGTGTCGATCATTTGCTGAATGAAACTTTAACCTGTCTGGACACGTCTCCTGGTTACAGCCATGGGAGAATGCTTTTCTTGGTTTTGTATCAGTCTAGGATTTTAAAATTCTACTTGATGAAGTCGAATTAAACCCGCTAAAGTCGCACAGCAATGCTACGTTAACACACCGAAGGACATTGCTGCAGTCTCGTCTCGCACTAATAGAAAAATTATCAAAATTTAAAAAAAAATGTGGCAGTTTGAAATCTAACATGCGAAAACATAATTTTCGAAAAGGCCGAGGCTCAGTTAGAAGTATTCAGAGGCAGACATTTCGTCTAGAACTGGTCACAGGTAAGTGCCAAGCTGTATCAACACAGGTTTGAAGGCAGATTTGTTAAATTTCTAATTAAAGAAAAAATATTTTTTTTATAGTAGTGCTCTCCCCTGTTGCCATAGCAATGTCGCCATGTTAGTAATATGCTATTGATTAAAACTTTAGTAGAGGCGGGAACTTAACCAACAAAGTACGTATGATTTTATTTCATATTAGCCCCCTTTTATTTATCAGGCTATTTCTGTGTAATCTCTCAGTTATTATTGCTGCCAGGACCATGCACATGTTCTCGATACCGTCGCTGTTTCTGTCGCCATCAAGCAAGCGTCTCCAGCCGCCCCGTTTCTACCCTCGCCCGTCGTTACGCTGTCCCGAGGTAAATAAGCGACTCGGACAGGTGACTGTCGCCCGTACAGGGGTTCGGCTAGACAGGGGGATATTTCAGAATCCCTATAACCCCCAGGGTAGCCATCCACACGTCTGGCAAACAAGGAGGACGTCTCCCTTTTAATCTCGGGTCCCCTGTCCAGCAGGCATTTTGAATATATGTTGATATTGTCTGGTGTTCTACTTAAATATGATCCAGACTTAAAAATTTAGCTTCTCACAACTTCAAATCAAATCAAATCCATTTCTATTTATCAATGGAATGTATGAAAGGACGACGACCCTAACACGGCGGTATTGTACTGCAGGAGCTGCTCAGATAAAACAGATATGGCTTAAGAATAGATAATCTATTACAATTATGACAAAAGACAGCTAAAAAATACCATCGATGATCGCAAAATTGTTTCGGATGTCAGTGATTAATTGTATGAATTAAAGTAAAAAAGAAATTGTTCATAAATAATTATAAAGATAAATTTTATTAATTAAAATATATATATAAAAAAAAAGGTTCACAAGCTTCCGGTATCTGAAGTACTGAATATAAAACTTTTAAGAACCATTAGAATAGAACCGCTTAAGAGGAAGGAATATTCATACAGACGTGTGAGAAAAAGCTTAGATATTCTGCTTATTTACACACAGTATTAAATAACATCTCTTCATCTTAAGCAGTTCTATTATAATGTTGAACAGAATGTGGTGTATACATTTTAATTCATATTTATGTTTCAAGAACCATGTTTATGAATTTGTGACTCAAGTTGGCTACTGTACTCGCATAGTACCTCACGTAGTGAATATTGCCGTGTTAGGGTCGTAATGTACATGTTCTTCAAGAATACAAAAGTTACCATTGAAAGGAGGCCACCACTAAAAGCAATAAAGCTTATATTGCAGTGTGAAGAGTAAGTGGTTTCTTTTGTTTGAATTCCAATTTTACCCCCTCATATAATAGAAAATGGCTTCGATGAAAAGAAAGTATCCTTGCTTTAGTGAAGGCCGGAATGAAAAATATCAGTAGGGAATAAACGTTTCACTGATCTACAATGCCATGTCAGCAGTGAAAAAAAAAAAAAAAAAATTGTAAGAGCTTCATCTTTAGCAGCAAAGGTGACAACATTTTTTACACAGAAAATGTCAGATATAAACTAAAGGCAAATGCTGCTAAAAACTTTGGCATTTCACAGAGTTAGGCATCACCACTCCTAGAGATCAGTGGACTGTACTGCAGGTTTGATGTATTCAGCATGGTTCCTATATATTGAAAGTTGATGTTGAAGTAGTTACTTTGAAAATATTTAATCATTTTAAAATATACAATGTTCACACAGAATTATTGAAAGATTTTTGTGAATATGCAGATGTTAACTATGAATAGCTCTGAACAACACCAAAACCAGATGGCCTAGCTTATTTCCAGCAATAGAAAGACTTTTGAAGTTGTTTCCTGCTCTGAAATAATATTTTTTTTATCACCTAAAGAACCATCTACTATGATCAAAACCTTTTTTGAAAATGATTTTGCAGAAATCTATCTTTGGTTTATTCATTTGCCGATGTCTGTCTTCCAGTACCAAATTATGACTTAGGAACAAGAAAAAAACTCTGTCTTAGAAATTATGAATTTTCTCCAGTCAACACTGGCATCTTTGAAAGCATGATTAAATGAAAATTTTGTTCCAATAAAAGTGAGAGAACTCATGAAAATTCTATGTCAAGAAAATAGCATGGAACAAGAATGTCAGTTTTTATGATGAGACTCAGTTGGTGTATCAAAAATGCATCAGTTACTTGGAGTGGGTAAAACCTTTTGATGAACTCAAGTGTTTTGATTTGATGCTTTTCAAAAAATATAAAAACATGAAATTCGATGAATTATTCCATGCCTAACATACCTTAAAGAGTATACTTATTGATGATGTCAAGTTATTTGACCAGTTCTGCAATATTAAAACATTTGTACAAAACAAAGAAGAGTTCTTTGAAGATCTTATGCATCAACAGTGGTGTTCCTTTTTTAAAAGCTGTACAGATGCAGACTGCTTTACAGAATTGTTAAAAATTTGTGAATTTCTCTTCAGCATTCCAGGACACAATACAAATGTAGAAAGAGTTTTTTTACTGATCAATGCTCTGTGGATGAAGGAGAGAAACTGACTGAAAGTGAAATCTACCAAGAGTATAATCCTCAGGCAATATAACATGAAGAAATTTTCTTGTGAAGTATTTCATTCTTATCTTCTTGAAAATGAAAGCTTACTGAAAAAAATAAGCTCATTTGTAAAATACCAATATTAAGTTAAAAATTTTTTTCCTGATCTCAATTTTATTTTTTTTTCAAAAATCCTTGGCTTTCTCATTTCATGCTTTCCATTTTCACCCTTGTTGTCCTCCTATGTCCTCCTTTTTCACTTTTGTTGTCCTTTCAGTACTTTGGTGTCTGGTCATCAGTCAAAGTAGCTGCTCAATGTGTTTTAGGTGCATTGATTGTAATAGTCTGTACAACCAGTTGTTTTCCTAAAAATTCAGGAAGGGGAGCTCATATTTGATAGTTTGAGTGAACAGCATAAACATGAACTGATAACTGGGTCACTTAAAGGACCTAAGGAGACCTACATTGATAAATTAATGCCTTGTGCCCCTTCACAAATTTTATATATCATACCCAAAATTACACTGATTATGTTTGCATCACTCATCTCTTTTGACCCCTCAACTTTTTGAATAATTTGGTGCCCATGCACAGTATATGTATTACACAAATAAAAGAATAAAATTACTTTTTCAGAAATTCATTAACTTCTTTCTGTTAAATGTTTCTGGTGAAATTGCGATGTGGAATTGTGGATAAAGAAATTTAATTTATTGAACAAAATTAAGGTATATAAATGATGGATTGCATTCTAAATAATTAAATAATCTAATTATGAATTAAAATGTAATTGAAAGCAACAATTTAAAATAATTCTTTAAATACTATATAATGAATAATAAAGTGAAAATAAAAATTAATGAAAATAACTAAAAAAGACATCAGAACTGAAGAAATAAGTGATGGGAAATTTTTCATGAATAACAAATAAGAAGGGGAGTTGTTGAATTCTCATAATTTTGGCAAAATTTTAATAAGGGGGGGACTGCCCTTCCCCTGAGGCCCTCCCCTTTCTACAGCATCCCTGTGTACAACTATATTAGGAAGAAATATGGACAAAAATCACACATGAAAATGTTCTACTACAGAATTATATTTCCTGGTAAATAAGTGTTTGGGACAATATGTCATATCACCAGAGCTATTTAAAGATTTAAAATAGTATTTAAAGAGACCAATTTTTAAAATTACATTATAATAATAAACATACAAGTTATTGTTTTGAGGTCTTGATTTGAATGTGTACCTTCTGTTACTTTTAGCAGCTTGAAGAACCTTGTTTTCTAACACATTGTTATAAAAATCATAGGATGTTTTAAAAGTTTGTCTTATTGAAAAGCTCAGCTTTCACAAGTTATATTTTCTTTTGATTCTTCTTGTCTGATCAAATATTTTTCATGATCAAAAACTCTTTCAACAGAAGCATGCACTGTAGGTTTGGATACACATTGTTGTTCTACTAACTTGAACAGATTTTGGTTATCACTGTTTTAAAAGTCTACTCACTTCATGTTCACCCTGAAAACAGTAAGTGTGACAATGAGGTGGAAGAAACAATGTTGTCTGCATCTGTCTGTGCTGCCATCGACCAGTTAAAATCTGTAGCTGTCAATTACTTATGTAAGCCAAGATGCCAAATCCATCATTATATACTGTAAGAGTATGGCCTACTGCTTATGATTTACAAAACAGCAGTTTTAGCTACAGTTAATTTTTATTAATTTAAGAGATCTGAAAAAGCTTAAATTATGGGCAAAAATGTATCCATATTAAGATCAATTTGCAGTATGGAAATTACATCTGAAATATGTATATATGCTGTCTATACTAATTATGTATAGGCAGAACATTTCATGGATCCACAAAAAATAAAATGCATAGAACTGATTCTTATCAAACATATAAGGTGCTGACAATGACTAAGTAATCTATCAAAGTTCATTACAAGGCCAGAAAAATTTGGAATAAATTTAGCAGGAGAATTAGCTGAGGGATGGGAGAAATAATTTAATTTTGTTTTAGTTTATTTTACCACAAACAGTATTCCAAACAAAATAACCATTTCTTGTTGAATGCTTAACAATGCAAAGGAATACAATTCACAGCTGATAAAGAAAGAAAAAGATGCTTCAGGTAGAATCTGATACCAAAAAACATCACTGAAATTTGGCTTACTTTTAAAATGTATAAAAACTATTCAATGTAGAAAAAAATTATAACATTACTTGCTCTAGAAAATGTTTGCTTCTAAACCACTATACTGTCAGAACACTAATTATACTAAAAATATTTCATAAAAAAAAAACAGTATAAGGACATTTATAGCTCTTGTTTTTTTAAAAAAACTTTTGAACTCTAATAGATCTTTTTGGACACTTGTTTAGGAGGGGAAATTAAAGTGATGGGATTTTCCAAAGTTTGTCTTAACTTCAACATCTTTAGCTGCCTCATCTTTAATAATATCTGGGTTAGCATCATTGTCATAGGAAATCATGTACCATTTCATCATTAACATCATCCACTGGACATAGTGGAATGTTTTGTTTTGTACCTTTAGTAGATCACTTCTTTCAGCTGATCAGACATGTACATAGATAATGCCATGAGCAGATTCTTGGCCTGTTGCAGAAGCAGCTTAGAGGTTTACACTATTTTCCCATGACAGGTGCTTACAAGTTGATGTAGTTTTAAAATATCATAAATTACAGGGAACTCTTTTTGCAGAAGATATTCTGTGATATAAAATAGTATTACATTAGTTAAGAGAAAGCAGAGCATTATAAAGTGCTCTTGCATTTGGAATATCCAATCCTTTGGCCACCAGAGAATCTGCTGTTTTTTAATGATAGGACCAACACCATCTGCAGCTTCTTTTTCATGGCCAGCCTCAAAGAAATTTTATTTTACAAATGCAAATTCTTTTAAAAAGTGTTGGATGCAAAGGAAAAAAAAATGTTTTATGTTTTTACAGTATTGTATTGTTGGTCCATTACTGATTATGCGCAGCTTTGAAATGTCTGGATATTTTTCTTACATGAATTTAAAGGTAAATTTTAGTTGTATTCACATGGCAGATGGATCCTGTTTCAGTGATGGCTATATGGTAACACCATCATGCAACGTAGCTTATTGATATGAAGCCCCAAAATGCACTGGTTGCACTTATGTAGTTTTTTAAACTCTGAGTACTAGTGATAAATGTTTTACATGTGTTCACATACTTTATCTTTTATTTCAATCTGAAAATCTTCAAAAAGTTGCTGTACTGTACCTTCACACCTTTTAAATCCCTGTCTCCATTTTCTTTTCTCATGCTTCTCTATGCTGCACTTGTTTGTACCACCATGCATATTTTTAAAAGTCATTCAAGTTGTGTAGCAGTGTTTTTTCATTGTACACATTATTGAAGCATGCAAATCTTATTTTTATTGTCACAGCAAATATATCTTTTACAATCCTCTCAAAATTCTGTATAGTTTTTATTCTAAGATAAAGTCAATAAGCTTTCATATGAGCATGTTTCTCTGTCATGTACTGTTGGGAAAATTATCCAGTAGGGCCTCATTCTGCAGAACAAGGAATAAGAAAGTTTAGAAAGTGGCTGTTCCAAGAGAAATTTTGAATGAAAGTCTTTGAGAATCTGGAAGGAAATGATTTTATTTTATTTTTTTGGTCTCTTTTTCAGTCAAGCCCTGTTGTTGTCATTTCTTCCAAGGGAATCTTTTACTATATTCAAAATATCTATGGAATATAGCAATTTGAGACCTCTTTCTTTTTAACTCTAATTTTTCTATATTTTGTAAAAGATGCCATTGATTTTTATTTAGTATTTTTTCAGCAACTTGGTACTAGGAATCCTAGTATACACATGTCTGTTACTATCTGCAGGTGTGGTTGATGAGCAAAACTCTTCTGAATTTCTTAAATTGATTTTCCTTCCTTCCTGTATGCTCTTTGATTAACCCTCCACCTGTACTATCTTCACTTTTTCCTGCTTGATATTTAATTTATACCTTTCAGCTTGTCCTCTATTTTATTTTAGCATTTCTTTCCCTTTATTGTTTAAGATATTCTTGATATTTTTTATGGATCTTGTCTTAGTTTTCTCTGAAATGTTTAACTCTGTCAGCACTATTTTGATGCATTCTGTTTGTTTATGTTTCTTCCTTTCTCTTTTTCTCTCTCTTTGTTACTCAAAACATGTAAACAGTAAAACATTAATTATTAGGCTATACGCTTCCTGGTTTCTTTATTGTATGTATGCTTATCCAGTTGAATTTGGTGATGTTGATTTTTGCTGGTAGATACAGCCATTTTATAGATGTATATAAGTCAATATTTCAAATAATTTAGAATTAAGAACCTGTAAAGCCATCGTTTCAAATCTTGGGACAAGACCAAATCATGGTCACAAAATGTCAACAGAAAAATTTTTTTTTGCTCTTCTTTCCTTACCCCAGCATCTGCTACAAAATTAAAAATTATGATACATTTTTTCATGAAACTGGTTTTTACCAAGAATTTCCAAACAAGGATGCTCTCTGTTCATGGTTATGAAAGACCATAGTAGCGAGTTGTGCTTAGTCCACAAAGGGGGCAGAACCACTGTATTTCAAAGGATTTCTACCAATTTTTGCTTTTTTATAACATTTTTTCTTTCATTAACTTTTTTTTTGAGTATGTTCAAATGAATATTTTGTTTGTATGTGATTAAATGAGCATCATCAGTGGTTCAGTGTGCATTTGCATGTTTCAAGACATTGAATAACAAAATTTTGAACTTGAATTTACATAAGATTTCTTTTAATTTTAAATAATTAAAAAATGAAAATAAATAAATAATAATCAAATTAATATAATTACATATATATGTAAGCCTGAGCTTTGGGAGGTTTTGTTGGTGGCCAGTTTAGGGTCACAATAAAAGGTTGGGAACCACTGCTCTAAAGTGTCACTGCTTTAACAGTTCTGTCATTTTACTGAAACAAAATAAGTTGTTATTGTTATGACTGTTTCAGTAATAACAATTTTAAGCATGAATTTATTTTAAAATTGAGACCAGCTTCTAACCTCTCCTTTTGAATACATAAATCATAAAGTAATTTTAATCTACACTCATCTGTTTAAAAAAAAAAACATTTAAAGATAGTGTTAAATAAACCTAACTAATGTTTTTTAGACTACTGAAGTGACTGTTTAATGAAGTATTTTAAAGTGATCTATTCATTATGTGGACATGTTGGAAAATGATGCAACTTCTTTTCATGATGATCATGTGATCAATGGTGTGCCTTAATGCATTTTTTAACAAGAAGGCATACTGGCATTGAAAACTGGTGATAGGAATTCAGTTATTTCTTTTTTCAAAATAGAAACAATATTTGAAAAAATACTTCAACATTATAATATTATCAGATTATTTACTCAACTGTATTCTCTTGTTTTAAAGTTACTCAATGAAATGCATTTATTTCACAGGAAGGTATCAGATATAGAAGTGGGGAACAATAAATTTTTGTAATAAATGACAAATGGTAACATTGCATAAAAGTACAATGCATGTTTGCTTATTTTAAATCAAAATAGCTAAGCAAAATATGTATATCAATTTTAACAATATATATGTATAAAAATACATTATTTCAAAGTAGGGATTTAATTTGTCTCATTCTTGTAGAATGACTCAGTTTAGAGTTGAAACTTAGCTGTAGTGTCAAAAATGCTTAAATGTGGGCCTAAAATAAAATTTTGGTTGCTATTTGAGTTTTCTGGGATGAACAGTTATCAGTATCATTAAAGAGGAAACTGACTGTAGCTTACTCCAAGTTGAAACTAATTGCATTTGGGGCTTTATTGTTATTTTTGTTATCTGGTCTGATAGTATTCCAAACCAATGCTATAAAATTACTAAAAAAAACAAAACATTTCTTAATATCTAATCGGGAATTTTTGTTACCAGTCTTAAATTTATGCTCTCCAGTTGCATTTGATGCATCATTAGTACTGAAAACTTTCTAATCTGATGAATTTTTTCACATAAAAATACTTTAAAAGCTTTAATTGTGTCGACCTGAAAACATGTAAGCAAAACTGGCCAAGTGAAGCTTCCCTACTCTTTCTTTATAGCTAAGATTATGTACAGTATTAATCAGATCATCTTAGCAAATCACCTTTGAACTTTCCCCAAGCTATCACTATCTTTTGCATAATCTAAATCTATTTCTTGAACTACATATCCCCAAAAAAGTTTCACTGATATATAGATTGGAACAAAAGCTAATGAAATTTTACTCTGTATGGTACAATTTAACATACATATGACCTAATGGATTTGAGAAATGCCCTTTAATTATTTTTTGAATTTTTGAAGTGTTATCTTATGCTATATCTTTTTCAACATGCACTAGTGTATATGAGTAATTTATTTTAACCTGCCCACAGTTAAATGTCATTTGCCATTGGTGTGATCGGTCTACAAAGTAATCTAAATAAGATTGCATTATCTTAACAACATCACCATCAGAAAATTTCATAATATTGCTAGAGATTTCAAGGTACTCACTACATTGGTGACGTGTAGAAACTTCAAACAGTACTATCTTTGACAAACAATTCTCTGAACTCAGTTTTGGTACTCTGTGTTTATTATAAATTTCAAGTGATTTTGTTGAATGTAATTATTTTAAATAATTATTGATGCATGACTATCATTCACGATATATGCAGTTTTTAATATTGCCATATTTAATTATACCTGTTAGATATTAAGTATAATGTCTCCACCATTAAAAAAAAAATGAAAAAACAAAACAAGAAAAAACTTAATTAGCCTTAGCTAGGGATGAATATAATCAATTTATTTAAATATATATAGTATGGATGAGGAAAAAAAGTATATGATATTTATAATTCCCAGCTTGATGCTATTTTTTAAAATTAAAATTAAAATAATTACTTCTTTGGAACAATTAAACTATCATTCTGTTTTTTTTTTTTTTCTTTGCTCATCTCTGGGTAGACACTATTTGTTATGTTTTTATCTTTTGCTATTGAATCTTCGTGTATCTTAAATATTGGATTCCGTCATCTTTTGTTGTCCATAGATCATGTCTAGCAAAGGCTCTCTGATAAGGTGTCTACAAGCCAGCAAACAAACAAGTGATGGAAACATCTTTTCTGGCCAGCAGTATCCTGTGACCAAAGAACGAGGATACTATTCAGATATTTTGACCAGTGATGCAGCTGATGGGAGAATGGGGGTTAGTATACAGCATATTCCTGAACTTTTTTAATATAGCTGATACACTGTCAATAATATAGTGTATCACTTAGTACCTAATAGTACTGTATATTATAATAGGGAAAGCAATGTCTCAAAAGTTTGTTTACTATCTTCATTCAGAGCTACACACATTTTTTTTTATTTCCACAACACTGAATATGCAATACAGACTTTTTAATAAATTAGTTTCATTTATTAACTGTAAAATTATCCCAGCAATATCTGCTTGTTTTTTAAATGTCATAATTAACTTTCTCATAATCTCTTTCATTACATATAAATTCACAACTCATGAATCTTTAAATGCTCACTTTCTCATTGACATTGTGCATACAATCTTAAGTTTGTATGCCTTATCTATTGGTAAGCTTCATACAAACAGTACACCTGTTGTTATATTACACCCATGTACAAAATTTGCTACTTGCATTGTTATGAAGCTAACATTTATCTATTGATAGATATTTGATGCATCTTGTTATTTTATGTCACTTTTTTTTTTTTTTTGATTTTATTCAGAATACCATGTGTGGGCCAGATACTATACAAGACACTTTATGGATGGTGGAAAAAGAAAAACATACCCCAAGAAGTAAGCATAAGATTAGATTATATTTTGAAAATTTTTCAGTGTTAGGAATTAAAATGCAATTCTGGCAACTAGATTAAATATAGCTTGAATGAAAAGGATCAAAAGAGAAACAGAGTATATAAACCAGGCATGCAAGAGAAAGAGAGAGAGAGAGAGAGAGAGAGAGAGAGAGTGTAAAAACATTAAACTTTCCTCATGTTAGAAGAGTAAATTACTTTTACTGCACATGCAAGCTATACCAAATATCTTGAAATTATTTTTGGATGGTCTGCTCTTCCACACCCATTTTACTGATAATTTTTAGTATGTGAGAGCATTGCTTTCTGTCTGTCCATATGTGAGCTTGTTTTTTTCTCTCCTGCATTTACATTTTCTTATTTCAGGCACAACTATGAAGAATTATTTAAAAAATGAAGAAGATTTCTTGGCACAACTAAGAAGTAGGGAATATGGTCCAACAACAGCTTGCACGCTTATATCGGTAAGAAATAAAACCTGGTGTAAGTGAAAACTAGACGAATCAACAGAAATACTATGCACTTTGTGCTGCTGGTCCAGCCAGCTTATGGCAATATTTCTCTTTCTCTCTGTTACATCTTCATTTTTTCACAACTATGTTAACTTTGGTTTATTCGCTGGCAAAGAAAAGATATATTTTGATTTCCATTTAGATGTAGGCAGATTGAACAGATACAAATTTCAAAATAGTTCATCTTAAAAAAAATTTTAAGTGAAGAAGTTCGTTATCACTTTTGTTAGAATTATTTCCCAATGTTTTAAATTGTTTACGAATATTTTTAGAAATTTGGATAATTTATGTATATATATATATAGTATATCACGATTTCTTTGAAAAATGTTTTTATTTATTATATCTAAATGCATTGGCCTCAAAATTAGAGATAAATGTAAATAATATGAGGAAAATGAATGTTTGTTGTTTGTGTGCTGTGTCATTGAACACATAGTAATGGAAATAATTATGGAAACAGAAATAAAATTAGTTATAAAATATAAATAACACATGATAAAATCACATCTCATGATGTGTAAAAATGAAATGCTCCATTGTACAGTCATGTGTTGAAATAATACACTATGATTAAGTGTCACTGAAGAAATTAGAAAATGCCACACATGCAGAAGGACTATAAAAGTATAGGCAGTGATGTCATTGTCCTGGGAAGGAAATATCTTGTGAAAGGCATATAAAAATCAAAGTCTCATCTAGTAAAAGCTACTTCATGTTGCAGCTTGCAGCTTGAATTCATGTTTCAGAAGAGCCGTATACAAGACTCTGAGAAGGATATGCAAAACTGGTACTGTTGACAGTATATGTGGTCGAGAAAGAAAACCCAAACTCTTCAAAAGTAATGTTAAGAAGCTCAGGGTATGTTCTCTATGTGATAAATGACAAGTCAGTATAAATATTGGAAATTACCTGGCTGAAAGTACAGGTGTTAACATTTCTTCAAGAAGAGTAAGAAACTGAAATGGGCAGCAGAAATGAAACAATAGGATGACAAAATCTGGAAGAGGGTGCTCTTTACAGATGAATCCAAGTTTGCATTGTTTGTTAATAATCAATGGCTGTTTTTTCAAAGGTGAACTGAGAAGCTGTACAACAGTCAGTATACAATAGCTACAGTAAAGCATGGAGGCAAATAAATACAAATTTAGGGCTGCATATCAGCAAGGGTATCAGAGATTTGCATAAAATGGAAGGTATACAGACTGCTAGCAGGTACAGGAAAGTTCTCATCTATTTTCTCAGGAAGAGATCTCATTGGGTGGGGTTTCATCTTTCAACATGACATTGACTTCATGCAGCCAGTATAGTGAAAAAAACTATGTGGAACATAAAGAGGCTGATGGAACACTTATTATTTCTGTTATAATGCATTGTATGTATTATATACATTTCTAAGTTGCAATTACTCATTACACTGGACAACAAAATGAAACTTTTTGTTTGCCACTGAGCAAAATGTGGGTGATCTTAGCTAAATTTTGGGTGCTGATTTCAAATCTGAAGTCAAAATTTGGCTAGGACATTAGGTTTTTGAGATATGCATAAGGAGGAATTTCACCACTAATGCCATATTTTGACTTATGTTATATGAACTATATAAAGCTTGAACAACAATATTTAGTATTCAAATGTTTAATGTGAAACATATTTGCCATGATCAGACAACAGATGCATGAGAAAGACTGATGGAAGCAGTATGGAAGATATGGAATGCATTTAACTCACATAGTAGGTACATTCTAAATGTTCAAAAATGTTTCAGACACTTGTTCTTGCACTTATGTGAGGTAACAGTCTCCCTTTGGAGGAACCAACAAATCACCCATCATGTTGGAATTGAATTTTCCGTGATATCTACTTTGCACCACCTTTATGTCTTGGTGGAACCTTTCACCATGCTCATCACTAACAACCCCTAGATTGGTTGGAAAAAAATCAAGATGCAAATGCAGAAAATGCATCTTTAGAGACCTCCTGGCCCCCATTCGCTGATATGCCATTAGCATGTTTTTCACATACTCAGCATAGTGCTCAGCTCTATATTTGCCAAGAAAGTTCTGTACAACTAAAATAAATGCTTCCTATGCTGCAGACTCCAGTGGGTTCAGCTTATTTTTTTAACCCATCATCACGCATGAGTTTTCGAATTCGGGCCCCACAAAAATTCTTCCTTTGAGTTTAGCTTCACTTTTGTCAGCACCAAACTTCTCTTTTAGGTACTCGAAGCCATCACCATTTTTATTCATGGCTTTGACAAAGTTTTTCATAAGGCTGAGTTTGATATGAAGTGGCAAAAGATAGACATTCCTACAGCTTATGAATAACCTCCATTCATCAGTAACATGCCATAACTAAAAAACGTGACGCCCTAGAGCAAAATGGTTTTCAGATTTGAAATCAGCAAGCGAAATACTACAAAGTAAGCGTGATAGTGTTCCAGTGGCGAAATCATTGTTGTCCAGTGTTATTAGTGCATGTCATGCATGTATATCTATAACTATTTTCAATATTGTATTCACACATACACAGACACAGACACACCTGAAGTTAAGCACCACCAAATTTTTCTTGTAATAACCAAAACTAAAAGTTTGCTGCAATAAAGCATTTTCATGGTTGAGTGAACTCATGTCTAAGCTTTTAATGTGTTGCTTATACTCTCACACAGGGTGCATATGTTTGATAACACTTTCATTGCACAAGAACATTGGGTTGGTTTTGGAAAATAAAGTATGATGTTATGATTGATATATGTGCTAAGCAGTATACATTTGGAATTTTGGGGGTCTAAGTAACACATTACCTATAATACTGTTTGTATAAAAGCCCATTTTCAGTATACTAGAATAATAGAATGAAATAAAACAATATAATTGTATCTATAGTATAAAGGACTTTTAATATATTTGTTAAATGTGTTTAACTTATCAATTTTGTTTTGAATATATTTAGTAAATTACACAAGCTTTGAGGCATATCCATTTATAAACAGATTAATAATTAGAAATATTTGCCTACTTCTTTGTTAAATTAGCATTCTGGCTGTTGATGGATGTAACAGACATAGATACTTGATCTGTACAATTTCTTCCGGTGGTGAACACTAATTAAATTTCTTGCTGATTGTAGGACTTTCCAGTCAAGGCTTCTCAGCCCAAAGTTCAGCTTCCATTTTTTACAAAGCCTGGGGATTGTCCACGAAAGATTGAAATTGAGAGGTAATATTTTTCAATGTTTGGTTTTACATAGTGGCAGTCACAACAGATTTTTAGAGAAAAAGAAAGTATAGATTGCAAGGAGGCAAGAGAAAAGAACTAAGGGAGATAAAGTTTTTGAATGAAATGTATGAAATAAATACAAAAAAGATTATTAAGATTTAGCTAAGCTACTCTTTGTTTTGTATTTGTTTTACAGCATTATTTTCACATTAGAAGATATTACAGTTACAAATACTTGAGTTGACCTTGCTTTAGTTGATAACCAAATTGTGTCCATTTTCTGTACTATCTGTAGTATCACCTTTTTCAGTCTTTTTCATTTTCATTGATACCATTTAAAATCTCCTTAAATGGAACTTTTTATGGTGGAAGTGGACAGCCATGTATAGCTTGATTGCTTTGGATTACTCACCCATTGAGTATTCAAAAGATTTAAAACTGTTCAAGAGGCCATTTTTCAAGGAAAAAAGAGAAAATTTTTCTTTCATTCTAAGCAGATGCACTCAGTGCCTATTCTTTTGATGTAATCCTTAAGCTAGGGACAGTTTCTTAAAAAAAATAGAAAGGGTTTGTGCTTGGTGGGTTAGCTGTTGACTTTAGTCCTTTTTTAAGAAAGATCATGTAGCTGGAGTGATTGAGGTTCATTGTCCATTGACTGTAAGGCAGTAAGTATTGAGCTCTCACTGCTTCTCCATTCAAACTCTCTTTGCTCTTTTCTGCTTGCACACAGATGCATGCATTCAATTATTTTTTATTGTAGAATTTTTATTTTAAGCTGTAGGTATTTCAAAAAATTAAAAAGATATTCAATTGAGTTAAAATATGAAATTAAAAAAGGGTAAAATCAGCAGATTTGTTGAGGAAATAAAAAATGCAGAATTTTGACTCAAGAGGAAGAAAATGCACCTCACTAAATTTGAGAATATTGAAGCTACCTCACTTAAATGGTTTCCAGTGCCTATACAAATAATATCCTTATTAATGGTCTACTATTGACAACAAAGTCAGAAGAATTTGCAAAGGTCACTTGGATTGGAATCCTATTAATGGCTGGTCCAGTCACTTCAAACAATGCCACAATATCACATTCAAAGTGATACGAGAAAGTGCCAGCATAACTGATGATAATCTTTGTAAATGGCACTTGGAACAACTCTTGATGATTTTAAAGTTGTATGAGCTGCAAAACATTTACAACATGGATAAGGCAGGTCTGTTTTAGCAATGACTGCTAGACAAGACATGGATTTTATAGGACAAAGTTGCCATGATTGGAAAAAATTTAAGGATTGTGTAATGGTGATAATGGCAACCAAAATAGATGGGTTTCACAAACATGCAATGTATGTAATAGGAAAGGCTAATAACTGAGTCACAGGAAATTTATATACAGGGTGTCCGTAAAGTTACTATACAGTCTTACAAGTTACTGGTCGTTGTTTCAATGCCGGTACGATGACATTTCTCAGTTTGTCCAGGTACCTTTCTCCTGTAACAGTTCCGTCGAAGAACTGTGGACCCACAATTCCATCAGACGATATTCCTGCCCAGACAGTTATTCCAGGCTGGTTCAATTGGGACGTGATCGTAAACTGGTAAGACTGTATAGTAACTTTACGGACACCCTGTATATCAACTGGTTGCAGAAAAAATGCCATGCACTAGTTATGGACAACTATCAAGCTCACCTTCCAGTTAAAGGTTGAAATCTATAATGGTCTTTTACCTATCACTTAAAACTACAAGCAAGACTTATCTTATGGATCAGAGCATAAACCAGACTCTGAAAGTGTTGCAGGAAGGCTCTGGTTAAGCAGCACCTAATGGCAAATGATAACAAGCAAGTTTTAAAGACTACCATTCTGGATCCAATAATAAATTTGAGAGCAGCATGGCACAAGGTTTAAACAGAAACCACCAGAACCTGCTGGTTCTATTGCATGGTACCAGAGCTCTTTGACAATGAATTTCAAAAGGAATGTGCAGCTATAGCCACCACCAATTCTGATCCGGTAAAAACTCTTACTGCAGACAACTTACATATAGACCAGTCACAAACATGTCAACATCAATAAAGATGTGGTAGTCTACAGAGAGTTTTCAGAAGTCAGTATTGTTGTAGAATTAAAAAAATAGTGGTACCCAATGAAGAGGATGCTATAGTGATACCCAATGAAGAGGATGCTGACTTGTTCAAACACTATTGCCCCATTTTAATCTCAAATGACCAAGATGTGCAAACAATTTAAGGCATATATTGCAACAGTTTCAAATGCCAAGTATATGTATGACACTGTTAGCCATTTAAAAAACTTCATTGATCAACAAAATAGTAAAAATGTAAACAGACAAGTATTTAAAATTTTTGTAAGCCTGGGTATATTATGAAATTTAATTCATTCACTAGATCATACTCAAAGCACTATTACCATTTTCCTAACTTGTATAACTATTTAATGTATTTATTAAAATTACTAATGTTTACTTCATACACATACATTTATTTCTAAATTGTCATATCTTTGTATAATGTTTGTATCTTAATTCTTTGTACTTGTGTTCTATAAAACAATAAACAATTAAAAAAAAATGAGTTTCCCTTTTTCACTTGATTCACATGATTCAGTGTACATATTTGTTCTTTGTTTGCATGTACAATAAACTTATTTTATATATAAATACATAAACTTCTATATTTCGAGTATTGTATGATACATTAAATTAAATTAATATATACAAAAATTTAGCATTATTTAGAATAAATTTGAGGAAGTCAGTGCTGTCACAAACAAGGACCCTCCATCCTCTTTCAAATAGAAAACCCTTTTAAGCTGAACACTGAATGATTTGATTATCTTGGCTATCCTCCAACTGGTTTGACTTAAACAGATTTTACTGTATTACTGTAAAGAAACAATTTCCTTTAAGAGGGAAAAATAAACATATGTGAAGAGATATGCATCTTCACTCTTTCATAATGAAAACAAAAAAAAACACCTCTAGGGTATTAAACATAATGAGTCATCATTATAATAATCAGATAATATTTTTGGTTGGTAAAAATATTTTCTTGTTCCATGCCAAGTGTTACATTCATTATGGCACATCTATTGAATCAAGCTCCTTTATTTTTTCAGGTCGACAAACAGTAAGCTTAAAAAAAATGTACTTCAGTTTAGTATGGATACATTTTCAACAATTGCTGGGTCTGTTGAGTCTTTAGTCTCAGAGAGAAATGGTACAATCTCTATTTTGAGATGAAATGAAAAATGAAGTTTTATCAAAGTTAAAGTGGCCTCTAGATTTTACTTATTTATGAAATCACAACTGTTTAGTGAAAAGAACTGATTAGTTTTGTTTACTTTAGTTAATGGTAGTTTTGCTTTTACTTGGCTCTTCTGGCAAAGAAATATTTTCCAGTATTTACTGTATCAAATTACTTTATAAAAAAATTGAATGTGAAGAATTTTATGATTTTAGAAATAAAATATTTACCTCCAAACACTTTTGGTTATCAACTAAAAGTATATGATCAATGGAATGAAACGTTGGAAAAATCCAAGTTCACAGTAAATGGAGCAGTCAAGTCCCATGCAGTTTTAACGTGTCACTACTATTTATGATCTAGTTTTATTGCTAGAATTACTGATCATGAATCAGCAAATGCACATGAAAAATAATTAGATGTATATATTCTTTGAGAATCAGCCTTGTTTGTTTGTAAGCTCTTTCAAAGTGAGAATAGAAAAATTATTAACATTAGAACTTTGAATAGCATGCAGCACAGCATCTATCTTGTACAATGATGATGCATCTGAAAGTTTTTGAGGTCTTCCTCAGAGGAGAGCTATATATGTTTGAAAAATATTAAAAGTTTCAATTTGAAGAAATCCTTTAACTTAAAGACAAGTTAGTTATGTGGTCATTTTAATAACAGATTTTGATGTTACTTTATGCAGTTCTAGATAAATCAATATTGATTTTAATTGTACATTTTGTGATCTGTAAAATTCTACATTGTTTATTGCTGATATCTTTTACATTCATTACTTTATCAACTGCTAAGGTTTTATTCTCTGTGCCTATAATCAAAAAAGTTTTATTTGCAGCTTTGTGATTGGTTTTCAGTGAAAAAATGGAAAAACGCATTGTTTTTTTTAAAGGGTTGTAATCTTGTTTTCAGAAGAAGAAGACTGTATGGAAGTCAAAACTTGGAAAAACTCTTACTGGAAGAAGGCATATCTGTTAGCAACCTCATACCAAAGAAAATACCTGCTGATTTTAAAGTCATACTGAATGCCAATCCATTTGATCCAGCTCCCTTCCACTCATATTTGCCTCTTGAAATATTTGACAATGAAGAGTATGACTGTCGGATGTGGAAAGAATGGCTTTATATTGGAGATGAGGATGGGGTGCGAAAACCAGTCCCTGGCATCGCTCTCTTACCAAAAACAAGTATCTGCAATCAAAGTTAGTACTGTTCTATTTTTGTTTTAATTTTTAAAATTATTGATACTACAAATCTTCATATTAAACATACTTGTATCATATACACCACAATGATTTTACAAAGAAGACTTAGTTCACTATAAAAAAAAACAAACATTTTAGCTATAGAAACTTGAATCAGTCCAGTTTAACTTGTTAAAGGTTACTGTAGATTTGGTTAAAATAGAAAATATTGAAAGTTTTAACAAAAAAAAACCTAAAAAAAAAATACCAGTGATTAGTAAACTTTTCAGATTCACATGCAGTTAATTGTGGAATAAATATTCAAGCTCTAAGACTAGCACTTTGTTATGTTTGCTAAATACAATGGATGCAAGAAACCATTATATTATTTCTAAAAAAGCCTTGGAATATACACTATTGAAAATAATAGAAATAGAATAAAAACTGGGTTTAAATGCAAATAACATTTGATAGATTAATGAAATGCTTTATAGTACAATCATGTGTTGATATATTACTCTGTGATTGGTTGTCTTGGAAGCAGTTAGAAACTGTCACATCTGCAGAAGAACTATAAAAGTATAGGCAGTAATGTCATTGTCCTGGGAAGGAAATATCTTGTGAAAGGCATATAAAAATCAAAGTCTCATCTAGTAAAAGCTACTTCATGTTGCAGCTTGCAGCTTGAATTCATGTTTCAGAAGAGCCGTATACAAGACTCTGAGAAGGATATGCAAAACTGGTACTGTTGACAGTAGACGTGGTCGAGAAAGAAAACCCAAACTCTTCAAAAGTAATGTTAAGAAGCTCAGGGTATGTTCTCTATGTGATAAATGACAAGTCAGTATAAATATTGGAAATTACCTGGCTGAAAGTACAGGTGTTAACATTTCTTCAAGAAGAGTAAGAAACTGAAATGGGCAGCAGAAATGAAACAATAGGATGACAAAATCTGGAAGAGGGTGCTCTTTACAGATGAATCCAAGTTTGCATTGTTTGTTAATAATCAATGGCTGTTTTTTCAAAGGTGAACTGAGAAGCTGTACAACAGTCAGTATACAATAGCTACAGTAAAGCATGGAGGCGAATAAATACAAATTTAGGGCTGCATATCAGCAAGGGTATCAGAGATTTGCATAAAATGGAAGGTATACAGACTGCTAGCAGGTACAGGAAAGTTCTCATCCATTTTCTCAGGAAGAGATCTCATTGGGTGGGGTTTCATCTTTCAACATGACATTGACTTCATGCAGCCAGTATAGTGAAAAAACTATGTGGAACATAAAGAGGCTGATGGAACACTCACAAAAAAGTCTTGGGCTGCACAAAATCCTGATATGAACATTATTGAGGCTTTGTGGAGTTATATGGCTACTGAGAAAGTCAAACGGCAACCAAACAGCTTGAATGAATTGTGGAAACAACTACAGGACATTTGGAACAATAATCCACAGTCCTACATTGATAATAACCAGTATTTGAGCATGTGAACAAGGTGTCATGCTCTATGTAAAGGAAAGGACTCACATACCAAATACTAATACTCTGTATAACGCATTGATTTTGTTCTTGAATATTTTCGCTAATAATGCACTTATGTATTATATATATTTCTCACTTGCAATCACTCATTATTTGTGCATATCATGTGTGTATTTCTATAACTATTTCCAATACTGTATAAAACTAACAGTATATTTCAAGTTATTTCTGCCCTCAGTATTAACAGTTTCCAATAGTAATTTTTTTCACTTATCCAGAATTACTTTTTTTTTGATGATAGAAAAAAAAAAGCACATCTGATTTTCCATCACATCATTCTGCTGCTATTTTCTGGAAGAATTTTTTTTTTTTTTCCATTCAAATTTTTTCTTAATCATTTAGACTGGAACCATGTATATAAACTCAGTTTTTTCAAATGAGTTCATTAGTATAAATGATTGAGATAGGACAACTTTTTAGAAAATGTTTGTTTAAATAATATTAGTTCATATACAGATTTTGTGTTTGCATACTCTGAGAAAGGAATTTTTTATACTGGACTAAGTGGTTGATGAATTAGAGTATAGTTAATTTTTCAGGGTTAGGGCTAGATTTTTTTTTTGTTTTTTCCCATGAAAATGGGAAGAATCTTTTATTTGCACACTGTGTTAACTTTAACAAGACCTAAAGTGCAGGGACACATCTCTGTTGCAGTGTTGATGAGTCACTAGATTTTGTTTACTAGATTGATTACTCTGTGCTTCTTGTTGATTGTAGCTATACATTAATGAACAACTCTGTTTATCATATACCCTAATGGTTAGAGGGGTAAAGAATTTGTGCATTGAAATCCAACTTTTGCAGGGGACTGGTTCAGAAAGGCCAAGATTTCAAATCTCTATATCTTACTGCACAAATTTTAAAATCATTCACTAAGTACTGCAAAATGAATACATTTGGCTCCAAAGGCACACCTTCCATTCACCATAGATACAGTATATTTTATCATTTGTGGTTGTTGTATGAAGCCTATTGGTGAGAGAAAAAGACTCTTCATAAAAAGGAAAAGAAAAAAAAACAATAGAATAACATGGATCAGCTAGGTTTGGTCAGTTAGGAAAGTCTGCGTTAGTGGATCATGCATAATGATGATTGTTATATCAAGTGAATGAAACACTCCATCACTAAATGTGAACACATAATTATAAAATAAAACTGAAAAGCAGTTCACATGACTCTGGAATGCAATACATTAAAGTTTAAATATCCTTTTCAAAAAGTAATATCTAATTAGGCATATTCCCTGGTGGCACATTGGGCCAAAACATTGGTCAAAAACTTAGTAACCAACAGGTAAACCAGATCAGGCCATCTATAGAATCCAAAAATATAAATGCTACTGCAAAATTATCTACTGCAACATAAACATCATTGCACACCAGAACAGGTTTTCTTAGGACTAAACTCTGTTGATGGAGATATGGAAAAAAATCAATGAAACAAGAATCTTCAATTTTCTGTAAATGATGTTGGATACTGGATTTAGGGTCTTGTGTAAATGCATGGCTAGATTTTTTTACTGGTGCATCTCATTACACAGGGCTATTTAAGAAAACCTTACTAGAATTCTTGTGATCTAAGGCGGAAGGAAACTGGAATATCCAGAGAAAACTCATGGGAAAGAGACTGATACAGAAAGGCAAGAGAAAGTACAAGACTAGCTTAGGTACCAGCATGATGAATGTGTTCACTATGCTGTTCTAGCAGAGGAAGTGTTGACTTGTTTTAATAGGTTAAGCAAATATTTTTACCTTCAGTCATAAATTTTATTATGAATTTGAGTGTCAAGAAAAGAATAAAGTTTTAAAGATCTTTTGAATTGACTGCATTGTTAAATATTAAACACCTGCTAAATTATGATGTAGCAGATGGGAAATCTTCAGAGATGTGCAGTTCATTATGAAATCATGAATTATGTCAATAAAATGATAAACAAGTATTTTATACACTTTTGTATCTTCTCTGTAATAAATTATAGTGTGCTCAGTTGTGCTATAGGGATGCAAAAACACAAAAATCTGCATAAATTTTGATGACACCCATTTTAAATGCTGTGCAAAAGAGAAAGTTTATGAAATGGTATCTTAATTATTATAAAAGTTATGAAATTTTAAAAGAAAATAAAAACCAAAAAATGTCAATTTTAGTTTCGAATAGGATAAACTTAAAAAGTATTAATGTAGTATTAAAGTTACTTTGCTTTTATTTAAAAAAAAATTTGTTCTTTATTTTTGAACATTTAAAATTTTCCAAGTATTTTTTTCTTTTGCATGGAATATATAAGTTGATTTAGAAAATAAAAATGCGCTATTTCTGTGTGCAATTTTGTGGTTGCCATAAGTTAGAAGTAATTTTAATCAGTTATGCAATAATTTAATATTGTATGCAAGGAGCAATCACTGACAAATGATACATTTTTCTCTGAACATATTAGAAAAAAGATTCCTTTTTTTTTTTTGTTAAATATATGATGGTATAGTTATTCCTACTGGGAATATAAGGAGAAAATAATTTAAGTATTTTTGTATCTCAGTAATAATTTGGGAATTATTCTACTGTTTTCATAGGAACTTGGATTAGATTGAATCTGTGATAACTTTTACTTTGTAGGAGATGAAGAAACACAATTTATGTGGTGTCAAGTTGGCATGTTGGATTACAATCCAAAGACCAAATTATATTTGGTACAGAAGGTTAATGCGAATGGTCGTATTATTGATCTTCATGGAAACACTGTTGTAAATGGTGGTGTGCAACCAGATGGTATGTACTTTTTCCTGTTAGTTTTACACTTTTTAAAAATCATTAACCTACAAAACAACAGACAATACCTAGAGTTCTTTGCACTAGAGAGATTGGCATTACTTGTGAGAACTAAGGCTGAAAGAAAATGTTTTATGGTATGGAATATTTGCAACTTTTAAGCAAAAAAAAAATAAAACTTCTTGAACATCAGAATACTTTATCTTATCTGTGAATAGATCAAAGATTAAAAATATTTTAGCTAAAAAGAAAAACTAAATATTTCTGTGGGCAGAAATCATCTGATTTAATGAATCTTTGGCACAGAATGCTTAGAAAAAAGTCAATTTTATTATTATTTATTTTTGTGTATGTATACATGCAACAAATATCTTTTTGTAGGTACAAGGTTATATATACCATTCCAATATTGGGTTCCTCGGCTTTTTCTGATGTTCAAAGCTGAAGATCCTTGTGTTTTTTCAAAACGAATAATTGAGGCATACCGTGCGAGAAAGCACACTGAAGCGCTTTTGCGTTACCATTTGTACTTAGATTGTATGCCCATGGATGGTGTGGGTGAACTTGATCAAGGTTCATTGAGAAAGATGCTAGACTGGGCTAAAAACACACCAGGAATAACCAAAGGAAAAAGGTATGATGTTTTCACTTGTTAATTTTTTACTTTTTATCCAATTACTGCTTCGTTTTATGCTGATGTTTAAGTAAACATCCACATGTAGCTTTGAACTGAAAGTGATTGTTCGGCACTTTTCCAAATTTTGATAAATTCAAAGAAATACTCAACTAAAATATTCTATTCTATTTTAAAATCTGGATTTGTTCTGTTGAGCTTTCAATATTCAGGTAGTTTTTGAGTGTTTTATTCTTGTTGCTATTTTTATCCTGTTTTGTTTGTTTTTTTCATTTTGACTCTGGTATGCTGCCTGACCCTGACAGGTTTTAAATTTTGGATTTTAACCATCTAAGAGATTTTTTTTCCTTGCTGAATTTTAAAATTGAGAACTGATGACTGGTGCTGTGATGTCTATCAGAAATCAGATATGCACAGTTTTCAGCCAAGTTATTTATTTGCAGTTTGGATGATTTTATCCAATTGTTGGAAAAAGAGGTGAACATTGACTTTTGTCGGTCAATGAATAAGATTATCTTCAACAAGCTGGTGATGGAAAATCGGAAAACATTTGAATTTGTCACATTACCTGATCCCATTGTAGAAAAGATACCAGAAAAAGGTAAGGCTGTCTAAACTTTTTAATGTATAAATATAATTTTAAAATTTTAAGCATATCTTGGAAAAATAATAACTTAACTTAGGTATTTTTTTTGCTTTTTTTTGAAGTATTATTAACAACAGCAGAAAATTTTTTTGTTAATGGAAGTTCATTAATTTGTTATCCTTGAAACAGCATTTTTTGGGGAGGATCATAGCTGATTGTTGTATGAGGATAATTGATGCTCAGAGTAAACCTTGTAGATACTCCTTGATGTTAAGTTGTATCCTAAGCCATATCTGATTCTTCCTGAAAATTCTAGCACTGATTAGGTAGTCAACTCCACAATTCAAACAACCTTTTAACTTCTCTGGAACCTGCACTAAATTTTTAAGTTTTGGTATATAATAAAGCAGCTATGCATGCAATGTGAATCTGATTTTTATCTGCTGATTATTTAGAAAACTTCCCCGTATGCAGTGCTACAAAAACTCATGATTAGGTTTTGATCACTGCTGCTGATTGTTCTGAATGTATACCCATCAAATCAATATGACATGAAATAAAATGCTTGAAGAAAAGAAAATGAAAAACTTTGCTAGAAAGAAATTGTACTAATAGAATAGGACAAACATTTTGTCAGTATTTTATCTGTGGTTGCTAAAAACACTATTATTCCGGTCTGGAACATCTCATGATGAAGAAATTTTTTAAAAAAAACCAATCTCTTTTAACAATTGATCTTGGAAAGGAAATTTGATGGAATTGAGCAACTTCTGCCATTGGTAGCCATGGAATCTTAGGGAAAATAAATTTAAATTCCTCTGTCTGTCACTTCTGTAGTCAGGCACACAATACAAAGGTTAAACAGAAACCATGCAATTGTCATACTGATTACTTCGGTAGCCATGGAATCTTAGGGAAAATAAATTTAAATTCCTCTGTCTGTCACTTCTGTAGTCAGGCACACAATACAAAGGTTAAACAGAAACCATGCAATTGTCATACTGATTACTTCTGTGATGTAAATTTATTTTACTGATTCTTTTTTGCACACATTCTTTAATCTTGTTTTTGCCTGCATAGTTCAACAATGAGAAGATGATTTATAAATATTATGGTATTTTCACAAAATACACATTTTATTTTGTTTTGTATGTCATTGATGGTTTCTGTATTAATTCTAGATTACTCTTTCTTACTTTAAAAATACATTTATTAAGTATAGTTTTCTGTAAAAGTGCACTTTAAAATTCTGTAGAAGACCTAATTTTGGACTGATATTTCACCAGTTGTCTGATACATTCAACTGGAAATCTCCAGACATCATTGCTGACAGGAACATATTAATAATATGAACAGGCAAATTTTTACTATTATGAACACTTTTATATCATGGTCTCTTCATATCACTTACACTGGTGTGCATATATATACACAGTGGTGGCATTCAAATATCTTAACAACCGGTTCTCCCACAAAAAGCATGTCATTTTGGCCCGATATAGGTCCAAAAGTTGATCTTTGGGCTGCCGGCCTGCCGCGTTCTACAGTTTAGCAAATCAAATTATTAATTATAATTATTTCCCAAATTAAAAAAAATTTCTAAACAATGGTTAAAGCATCACTATAATAACATCGGAGAGACTTTATAGTAGACTATATAGTTAATGAACTAAGTAATACAAAGATATATCTATGTATATACATGTTTGATTGTTTGTGCTTTTTGAATTATTATTACTATTATTATTAATTATACATATGACTGTTTATAAATTTTATGATTTTATGTATTCTTCAGTTTTCTCATTTCATATTTGAAGACTAATAGGGGGGCTGCCCCCCTTATGGACACATGGGGGGGGGGCCCGCCTGAGCCCAGATGCCCCCCCCCTCAGGTCCGTTAGTGGCTGTGCATAATTATAGAACATTTCACTTACTAATAAGGGATGTTTTATCTATTTTCTGCAGCTGTAGAAAGTTACCATAGATATTTCTAAAACCAAGATGAATCATGCGATATGTAGCAAGAATAATTGGATTCATGCCTTATATTTTGATGATAAAATAAGTTAAGGGCTAACAACCGGTTTGCGGAACTCATGAAATTCCAAGAACAGGTTTGCACAAACCGGTGCGAACCGGCTGAATCCAACCACTGTATATACATACATACATAATATATGGTCTCAACTCTGAACAGAAAAACTTTTATTCTAGACTTAATGAGATAATTAGTCAAACCATTGTTTCATATTCTAAGTCAATATTTTGTAATCATGAAAAAAGATCAAATTATCTTTTATAATCCTAAAACAAAAATTGTATCAAATTTCACATGTACTGTTCTTAAACATTTCAGCGGTGTGCTCAGATGTTCCTAATTACCCTTTTGATCGGCAGTATGAAGATTTTGCATTTATTTCCTTTTTGACTCGAGAGGAGAGTATCAATGCAGGTGTGAAGATCAGATCAGAGTGCAACAAAGTCACCGTTATGTCTTTGTTTTATACATCATCTACCAAACCTGTGAAGCTGGATGAATTTGAACAGATCCAGTCCCAGACAACTTACCAGGTACAATGTAGTCTAAATGCACTCATTTATTTAGCCATACCAAGAATGGTAATGCTGTAGAAAAAGTCTTTCTATACTTTTTCACAAATAAAAAAGGATTTTAGAAGAAATTATGTTTATAAACTGTATACTGCAGCTGAAACTCTTTTTAGAAATTTTTTGCAGTTTTATTCTGTTTTTATGAACCTTTGTTGTGACTTTGAGATCTTGAGGACATCTCATAGAAGTGAGCTAGAAGGTAGGAAGGATATGGGGCATCAATCTTGGTGACCAAGCAAGTTACCTGGGTACATCTGGGGCTCATGAGAAGTGCTCAGAGTGCAAGCTAGTCAAGAGTTACCTATGGAATTTCCACCAAAAGTATGTGGAAAATTTCTACTAGGAGTGCCTAGAGGAACCTAAATTATATGGACTGGCACAAAAATGAGAGACTATGTTGTAGGAAGTTACTAAATCAAGTTGGATCTTGATGGGAACCAAACCTAGGCTCTCATTTACAGAAAGCTGGCATGCTATGAACATTCATCACCCTTCCAGCAGTTTAAAATTTTAAAAGATTCATCTCTCACTTCAATCAGAGATTAAACAGAAATCATAGTATCTTCTTTGAATAGTGTTTAAAGTAATCTCTTCATATTTTGATAAGAGTTAACAGAAAATCAAGGTACTGCAAATGTTGCTGTATCCAAGATCATATTACAGCTTTAGTAACTTTTATTCCTGTTAACCTTTCTGGGGAATGTTTTTTTGCAAATAAATCTGCTAATGAACTTACAAGAATAAGACATTGTAAATGTGGAGTAACTAAGGATTAGACACTAAATAGTGTCATCTAGAGCATTTTCCTAGTTGTATTTATGCATTATCTCAGGATGTTACAAAAAAAAAAACAGAATGCATATTATATATATATATATACATATATATATATATAGTATGCATTTTTTTTTATTTTGTAGGTGTCCCTTTTTCTTAGAGATAGCTGGATCTCAACACTCCGTGCAGCGATTCGATTGTGCATGAGAGATGTTGGCAAAGGCTGGTTCAATTTACATGAGACCAACTGGCATGTGTATCAAATATCAAAACTGAAGAGATTTATGGAGATGGTAAAGTTTATGATGCAGGTATGAACTGCTGATTCACTATGTACTAGGCTTTGGATAACTTACTAACAGTGCTTTTTTTTTTTAAAATTTAACTCTTGGAATATTTAAAAAAGTGGATAATACAAAACTTGAAAAGATTTTATTACAACTGGGTATCATCATGATTATGTAGACTATGTATTAATGAGATTAGGTATCTTAAGTAGATTTTAAAGGTGAACCAGGCATTTCCTTTCTATATTATTAATCAGCTTATCTCTTAAGTAGATAGCTTGTCTCTATAAGAATTGACAAACAAAAAATAAAATTGTTTATAGTTGTGTATGATATTTAGTGGTAAAATAGATGTTAGATAACATGACCATGAAGTATTTTCTTTCTCTGTTGTGTCAAATACATGCTAAGTTATTATATCTTTTTTTTTTTACTGTATTTTCATTGCTTTGTTTATGTTATACTATTAGTATCAGAACTACATTACAATGATTTTAAAAGTGTGGTCTGTTTGTTTATTGTTCTCAAGGACACATTGCGTTTCCTTGTGAATGCTTCTCTGTTCAACTTTAAAGAGATGATTTTTGATGCCTGTCTGTCTACTTTGAGTGTGGATGGAACTTTTGTTTGGGGAGAAGATATCATTAACAGCAATTTTAAGTAAGTACAAGAGATTGAGATCTTCTGTCTGCTGGCTTGACAATGCTGTAGGTGTTAGAATAAACAGTTGATATTAGGATCTTAGAAAGGCATTCCTTACATCTCTTTATTTGAAAATTCTCCTACCTAGATTTTCCTCATTCTCTAATAAACATTTGCTACCTCACAAGTTCAAGAGTGGAGACAGAGATGGAAATGTGTTTTAAAAATTAAGTTGATTCATATGTTTTTTCACAATGGAGGTTGCATATTGCATATGGATTTTAAAAACTTGCTGTCCCTTCAACTATGTATTTCCATATGACCATGAATATTTAGGTGATAATGTTTAGAATAAAATGATACTCTCAAACAATTTATTGTCTCTAGAGAAAATACCAGCTGAAAAGGAACATTAGTCTAGAGACATAGGCAATTGTCTCTAAAATTCTTTCCTCTACTCTTATAGTGTGCTGGAGATAAAATACTACAGATCCCATGATTTTGTTTATATTTATTTAAGGAAGATACCTAAAATGAAGGAGTAGGAATCAGATGCAAAGATTTGTAAAGATCATAAAGGTGGCATTGTTGTAAGTTGCTAGCTGCTTTATTGAAGAAAAGGATTGCCCTGCTTAGATAGAAACAGTTATAGGCATAAAATGTGAGATCCCAGAAATGGTAGTTTATCTTCACATGGGCATTCACATATCTTTGTTGATATTACTTTATGAGGGTATTGAAAGAATGATTTCATTGACAGACTACATAGGTATTAGTGTGCATAACATGAAATTTTTGTTGTTCTATAAAGCAGAACTTCCATTAGATATTGACAGGTAATATGATGGTAGGGAAGATGAGGGTTACTTGTTACAGAACCAGTAGGCAGGGGTGTAGCTAATAGGGGGCGGCATTTTTTGGTCCGAGTGCGCGTTTGTCAAATTTAGTTCAGGACAGTATGTTACATATATAATGTATTTTTTCGTTCTATTTTTCCAGATATTAGTTTTTTCCTGAATTTTTCGTTCAATTTTTAATGGTAGTTTTTTGAAAGGAAGAAAGTTTTTCTAAAATTTGCTGTAAAAGAAATTTGCTCACTTGAAGTGAGTCACTTCTAATTAATTTTGAATTGAATATCAATATTTTCTCATTATATATTTGATAATTTTTATTTTCTAATAGTACTTTTTTTTCAATAAATAAATAAATAAAAAATGAATTTTTTGGAGGTTTTGAAATTCTACGTTATTTAGAGGGCGGCAAATTCTACGACCGCCCCGGGTGGCACAAACGCTAGCTACGCCCCTGCCAGTAGGTCATAATTAAATGTATAGATGAGCTATAATCAATGTCAAATGCTGTGGTCAAAGCATATATAATATCAATTATAGCTCATTTATACATTTAATTTGGAATTACTGGTTTTTTAACAACTTACTTCCTCCTATACTAGTCTGAGTCTTCTCTATAATTGGTTCTTGGTTTGTTCTGACTAATGTGATTCTTTAGTACCTTGTGCACAAATGTTTGCAAGTAAAGATCAACAGGTATGAATATAAATCTCTTACACAATGGCTGTGGCCAGCTTCAGAATGCAATTTCAGCTCATCCAGTACAGCTGAGGACCTTCAGCTAGCCCATATGAAGAAGTGGGTTTTATTCCATAGCAGTGCTTCAGTTCTCATTTATAACATGCACTGAATGAAGGTGCATAACTCTGAAAACTGCGCTCATAGCAACCAAGCAAGTAATCAGCACCAGAGTCCTCTTTGTTATTATCTGAAAATGGTTTACTATAAAATAAAACTGGAACTACACAAACTTATTTATGTCCTCATCTTTGATATTTATTCTGCTTAGCTATAATAATAATGAAGAGTTTTTAAATTCTGCTGTCATATTGTATGTAGATAAGTGAGTGTTCTTCTAAAAAATATCTATTTTATAGGTTAGGTAGCCTAATAATTTCTTATTATTTTTGATCAGCTAAAAGAAACAGAAACTCAGATTTGTTTTGTTTTAAACAGATACTTCATCTATGAGTAATCATTCTTATTAGCTACAATAAAATGTTACTTTATAATTAATAACATTTTTGAAGAAAATCTTATGTGAAAACAGCACATTCTGTATAAATTTTATAATTTAATTTATCTCCTCTGCACCACATATTAGTTATTTTTTTTAATTAGAATCTCTCTTTGATATCCTTTAGTGTAGTTTTATTATACCTACATTTTTGCAATGATTGTGTGTGTTGTTCTAACTGACAGCTATTGGTAACTTCAAAGGGAAAAGTTAGTTTGAAAATAGTTTCCAGCTGATAATACTTAACATTATTGAAAATAAACAACAAACTTTGTGATTATGCAATGTTACAGAGAGGCCATTTCCCCATACTAAACATTGTCCTCTTGCAGCATCCAAAATTGGTCATAAACTCAAACATTTTTCAAATGTCTTTTTTAAAATGTTTTTAAGTAGTTTCTATATAGCACTGCATTGTAGAATAAGTATCTAAAAAACTGTTTTTGATTCTGTTTTAAAATTGATTTTTAAGTATTTATTAGTTGTTTCATTGTTATACAGAGTTGAATGGGCAGTATGACAACTCACCAGCTGGAGAAGATACTAACAGTTTATATTGTGACAGCAGCTTATTATTAGTATTTTACATTATTTTTGTTTTGTTTTTTCTTAGACCAAAGCGCAACCCCTTATTTACTTTGGAACTAATTATGGACAGTGGAGGGGTTTACTACAGTACCAATCTGAATAGCTTTGAGACTTGTCTTCGATCACTGTTTGACAAAGGGATCATGATGACACACACAGTGCCACAGCTGGAAAAGGTAAGAAGCGGAATGAAAAGGTATTACACAAACAGGGAAAAAGTCAATAGATGCAGAAAACAGATTTCTACTAGCACTAATTACAAGCTAAAACATTGAGCAAGAGTAGTTTCCTAGTGATCAGAAGTTTAATCAATTTAATTGTTCTGTTTTCAGAACTTGGCATCTAATAATATTTAAAAACCAAAACAAAAATTTTAATGAGTGCTGTGAAATTCATTCTTTTCCCTTTCAGTCTTGCACATAACTTATCATACAGACTTGTATATATTAACTTTTATAACTTATGAAATAGCTGAATGTGTGCTATTATTTATTTAACTAAATGAAATAAGAGTGGACCAATAACATGCTTTTATAAACAGAGACTAACTTTTATGCTGACAATAGAGATTCATCTTTATTAACTACTAGAAATTTAGTTGATAATTGAATTATCAATTACATTAATTCATATATTATCACTCTGTTTATAAAAACAAATTACAGTTTAATGGTGCAAACATTGTGTTCTAAATTTGCCTACATCTTTTTACTGCAGTAAATTCTCACATTTAGTTACAACTTTTGATTTTCTTTGGTAAAAACAAACACTAATAATATACCATCATAGTCTTGTGGAACAAAATGGAAAGTCAGCAAACATATAGTAAAATCAAACAGCTTAATTTTAAAATTATAATTAATGGTAAACTTAGTAGAAAATAATTTAAATTCAAAGAAAAACAAAAGTGGAAGCTAAAAATATACAAAAGTAAAAACAATTAAATGAATATTTTAAACTATACCTCAATTTATTGTCACCATAAGAAAACCAAGTAGGCACAGACAAATAAATTTTGACAAAAATGGAAAAACAAAAAAAAAATTTTTAACAAATTAATCTTGTTTTACGCTATTCATTATCAGAAGTTAGTTTCATTTTAAACTTGCATTCAGTTTAAAGACCACATCCATTTTCTGGACATATCACAGATTGTTTACTTTGCACAATTTTGGTCTTGTAAGGAAAGCTTACATGGGGAGGCCATCCAATGCATCCATGAGAAGTCCATGTTGTATCTGTATGGCAGAGACAGTATGAACCTATCTTTTTAAATCTAAGTCACAGATTTGTTTTGGCTGAGGACAAAATATTGGCTATCTCTTGATCTGATCTCAAACTCCAAATTCAGGAATCTTTACTCTATCAAATATTTGAAGCCTGTTTGTGCCACTTCATTTCTTTTTTAAAATCTTCACATATTTTATTTTTCCTCTTTTTCAAGTCTAATATTAAAAAAAAAAGATTTTTTTTTCTTTTTTGTAACATTTTAATTTGTGTCTGAGTTGGTTTTCTTATTTTGATAAACTAATACATAGTTAAAAGCATTCATTTAATTGTATTTTTTTTGCCATTCTTTTGATTTTGTTAAAATTTAAATTATAATAATAAAAAAAATATTTAAAATTATTATAAATTAGAATAACAGATATTTAATAAACTATTTGAAATCCTCAAAAGAATTGTACATAAAATAATTCCAATATTTTAGTCTGGTAATTTGTATTAATGTAGAAAAAAACTGAAAAGTAAGACCAACCACAAGAAAATAAAGATTTTTAATGTTCTTCTTATCTTCAACAAACTGATAATACCATAAGACTTATCTTCAATAAATTTAATTGCAAAACATTTTTTCCCCAGTTTATCTTGGAGGACATATTCTGGTCAGGTACACCTCTTCTGGAATCAGTTGGGGAAAATGAGCCGCATGTAGTGGAAATGAGAGAAACCATGTGTTGTATCATGAGCAGTGCCACCATTCCATTGATAGCTTATGCCAAAGAATATGAGAAGCACTTAGAAATCTGCAACATGGACATTGCAAAATACATCAAGTAAGTTGATATAACTTTTGCTTTTTAATCAAGTGTTTGCAAATGGTTTGTTGTAGATAAATATTTTTTCTTTTCTTTCTAACTCTGTACAAATGGATTTGCCACTTTAGCTGCCAGATATTTTTGTTTTCAAAATAAGTTACCCCCGCATTCTTAACTCTTTAATCATCACAGTACAGTACTAGGTAATTAAAATAGTATACAAAAATTCTATGTAAAATGGAATTATGTAATGTTATTTAATAAAGAAAAAAATCAAAGTTTAAATACTGAAGCAAATTTTGACACTGATATGGAGAAATCTCTGTAAGCTATTTCCATGGTTGCTATGGAAATGTTTAGGTTCCATTGAGAGTAAAATGTGAACTTTAAATTATTTTACCTGTAAGGCTGAAAACATATAGCACCAATTTTTAAAATCATATATAATCTAAAAATAAGTTTATTTTTTGCATTCAGATTAATTAAAAATACAAAGAAATATCTTTGATATAATAACACTCTTTCTTATAAAGAGAAAGAATCTAAAGCATGAAAAAGAAAACAAAAAGACATTAAATATATCATAATATTCTTTATGAATTGTAGGACTGGTTAATCAAGTTTGTTAAGGTGTATGTAATACAGGTAGCCCTCTGAAATTTTAAGTGAGGCCTGGGCCACAAAAGCCTTTCACAGTTGTAATCTATTTGTTTGCTTAGGTATTTGTCTAAACTTATTTACTACTTATTTTAATTTAGGTAGGTACATATTTACAAAGGAAAATGGCCCTATGTTTATATTAATTGTTTTCTCTGCCTCTTGCTTGCTCCACTTTCAGATCTCCTCTTCACAGGGTAGTATGACTTTAATGTACTCTCTCAAAGTTATTTAATAAGTTTAATATAAATGTATAAACACATATAACATAAGATAAGCAAATTAAAATTTTGAGGTCCCCTCTAAGGCTGGAGCCCAGGCCAAATAGTCCTCCTGCCCCCCACCACCTCTCATCTGGCCTGTTTTAGGTAAAATGGAAGTATGAAGTAGGCAAGAAGTATTAATTTTCACTGAATTTTTGTAATCTAAACTAATACACAGGGGATCTTGTTGTTTAGTTATTGGTGAGTAAACAGTTAATGTTTTCACACAATCGAAGCATGTGAGAAAATGTCACATGGCTGGAAGATGGGACATTATTGCTGCTGTTAACAAGTCACAGCATGACAACATTACTTTGTCTTTTTAAAGAATCTACTCTTTGAAACAATTTGTTGCTATTGTCTATTATAGACCCAAAAGAATAAACTTTTGTTTCTGAATCTATTTTTAAAAATATATTTTTATTATTAGTTTTCATCATTTTTCATGAGAAAACAATTACCACTTAAGATTTCTAAAAATTTGTAAATATAAAATGTTAAACTAAAGTATGTTGAGAAGTAATAAAAAAAATAAGATATCAAAGAACTCTTTGTTATAGTAACATTATGAAGCTGTTTGCATTTTACTATTAAATATCAATTATTAAAAGTGATAATAATTTATGCTATAGTTATGATAATGTATTTTTTTGTTTTTAGATTTTATTCGGAAACATGTAAATAACTAAATCTAAAAGGTCTTTGTCTTTTTAGCATATTTGGCTACCTAAAGATATTGGACTTCACTAAAAAGTGTCAGATCATTCTTTCATTGATATATAAATGTATTTTTTTTTGCAGGAGCTATGCTGAACATCACTATTCTGCACTTAGGGTGAAAGAAGATGTGGAAAAGCACATGAAGGAGCAGCAGATTTTGGCTGAGATCATTCCCAACTATATTGTGATTGGTCCTTTTTACATAACCATAAGCACTATCAAGCAGAATCTGATTAAGAAACACCTTGATGCATCTAAAGCTCTCTTGTACTATTTGGCTGACCAGTTGCACACACAGGCTGAAGAGGTAAGAAAGCCTGTGTTATCAGTCACATTAGATGTGAATGAGAAAGAAGTATGATTAAATCTTCATTATATCATTGTATGCATATCATGTCTGCTGCTTACTAGCTGTAAGATGTGATGTAACAAATGAAGTTTCTGAAATATTTGCTTGGCTGCAACTGAATTTTTTAGCTCAGCATCATGAGAAAAGAGTTCCAGAAATTGTTACTAAATAATATGTTGCTAAAATCTTAGCTTAGTAAAATGGTTAGGGTCAGAAATTGTGAAACTTATTGTTATTAAATGACCAGAGATTCATGAAATTTTTAATGAAGATGAAAAATATTTTTTGATGCAGATTGTAGTGGAAAGAAACCTGTCCAAACATTCTTAGGTCATGGACTTTCTTCTCAGTGTAGTTCTCAATGCATATAATGGTGGTTGTAAAATATACAGTTGGCATCATATATTACTATTGTGGTTGAAAATTACTGCTGGAGTAATTCACATAATCATCTACAAATTATTACATTGTGTTTGATTTAATGAACTGTTGTATACCTCCTTTTTATTTTTCATTATGTAGATATTTCTGTAGAAAATTAGTTGAAAAACAATTAACAATGAATAAATCCTACACCCAGAAGGGACAGAAATTAACTGATTTCTTGTGTCTTTATGACACAATAAATTGTAAGAATTTCTACCTTGCTGTTAGACTGATTTGCAGATTACTATGTAACTGAGCTTCATCAAAAAATCATTGATGATGTTTTGCTTTTTTTTTTTTGTTTTATTTCATTGCAATACATTTCTGGATGTTAGTGTAAAATATTTTTTTCTTTTATGGTGTACAAAGAAAAACTTAGCTTGCTGATGTCTACCTGATTAGTATTCTATTTAAAAAATTTTTGATTTTGGAATTTATAAGAAAAGAGAAAGAAGCCAATGATTTGTTTAATGGTTGTTTAAATGATTTACAATTTTTTCTTAATGAAAATAACATTGTATAAAAACTTTCTACATCTTACACTTCCTTTATCTATATTTATTTCTGAAAATTATGTCTGAATTAGGTTAGTGAAGTATTCAAAGCTATTAGCCGAAAGCTGTATGACAAACCAAACTGTATTGAGGAGCTGTCGGAGATGAGAGAGTGGATAAAGTCAATTCCAGAGAAAATGAAGGAGCAACAGGTAATAAGAGTAGATTTTCCTTTGGTAAGCTGCATTGTTAAGTTTGTTGAAGCATGTGGGAATTAATCTGCTTAGTATGCTAAATATTTAAATATTTTGGACAGTTTGTAAATACAAAGTGGTACAACATCTTTGGATCTGTCATCAGTTTTTGGGATGCCATTGCTAAGCAAGTTTTGGACACTTGAACTAGATGGATAACATGTGACTAATGAGCTGTGAGAAAGTATATCCAAAACAACTACAGATTAGCTTCCCCAAATCAATAAAAATTGAGAATAATTAAATATATATAATATATAATTTTTAATGAATATTTATCAATGAATTGTAAACTATATTCTTAAAATTTTTGTTGTTTTAAGTTTCTGCATAGAGCAGATCTTAAAAAAAACTTTAATACCTCTTTTAAGAGAAACAGAATACTATGAATTATTATTATTTTTTGGTCAAATAAATAATTTCTGAAAAATGTTTTTGAAGCCACTCTTGCTAAACCTCTAATCTTTCAGATCTGATGGAAAATTCTGAACTAAAAAATATGATGATTCATTTTTATTTAAATTTTAAAACAATTTGTTATATCTATGCAATAGCACTTTAAATTTGTCCACACTTTGACTGAAAAGAAGCAATGAAGTTGTATCCTTTGTTTGCTCTGCTACCAAAGAGAAGATAGGTAGAACTGTGCAATTGCATGATCTGCATGTTCACTTTGGTGTTGAAACTTGCTAACCGGCAAAACTTTGTTAAGATTATGGATTTTGGTCATTATATTGTTGCAGTATAAACTAATAACTTACTAAATGATGACCTGATGAAATTGCATGGCATTTCAAAATATTATGATTTTTCTCTTTTGTGAGAATCCCATAAATTTTTATCAGATCATCAGCCAAATAACTAGCAAAACATCTCCATATCTTCATATTTCCACCATCATGCTTAGGTCAAACACAGCTATCTTTATAATTTTCTTTAGTCTGCTCTCATCTCATCTAACTACAGTGCATTTTCCAATCATTCCAGGATATTGTTCTGATGTTGTTTAGTTTAATCATCACTCTTTCTGTTACCACATCTAGGCAAAGGCTATTTAGCTGTTTTTTGGCCAATTAAACTTTTCTAATTGTCTTTTGATGGTAGAAATTGAGATGCTGACTGTTGCAGAGTTCTCTTTTTTCTTCAAGCTCTTCAACTTCATGGCAAAGCTGTTGACTTCATTCTATAAATGATTGTTTGTACATCACTCTCTGTAACCCCAACTTCCTCCACAATTTTTTATTGAGAGTAACTAGCTTCATGAAGGGCATTTCATTTTTAAGTGCCATCTTGATATGCCAAACAAAGATTAATAAAAATTATTATGGAAGAAACAATATTAAAGAATGCATACCATCCTGCTTTTGGTATGAACTAAATTGAACATTTATAGAAATAACGTGTTTGATTCATAATTATGTAAAAACTGGAATTGATTGCATCACTATGTTTTCTGTTTTTATAGATGGTTCAATGAATTTTTAATGTGTTTGTTTGCTATAATAATGCATTTTTCATTAACAATAAAATGCCAAAAATACAGATAACAGAGTTTTCATATAGTATGCTTTTAAATTTGATTGCTATTGTATATACGATGCATGAAAAAAAAATGAAAAGTTAATTTTTGTCCAAAATGAATTTTTAAAAAATTATCAGAAAGCAAAACAAATTCACAGAATTGCATTTTTTAGGCTGTAAACAGTATTTTACATATAAACTGATGGTTATGGAGAGTGTCTATTATTTAGTTACTAGTGCTAAAAGTTTGCAAACTTGTGTACTGACTTACTGGTCAATCTTCCCTCTTTTTGTTTAGCATATGCAGGAAAAGTAAGCACAGTGACCACTACTCTATTTCAGGAAGTGATAGACAAAATCTTGCTGGATTATGAAGTGTTAGAAGAATTTCTCTATAATCTTACTGATGATGACTTTAGCTCTAAGTAAGTACATTGTTTTTATATGTTCAATCTATAATGATGATGAGTTACAAGCCTATTTTCCTGTGCTTGTTGGGGTGCCATGATTTTTAACCCATGTGAAAAATAAATTTTGGCTTATATTGCAAGCTTGTAAGTGGAGAATGATTTAGGTTTTTATTGTAGTATATCGGTATATTGAGGAATAAATAAAATCCTATTTGATGTTTTTGGGTTCTTATTTTTAAAATTTTAAAGTTTCCCCTTCAAACAATTTGAAATTAATAAAGAAAGGCATGAATGATTGCATGTCTTTCTTTCCTGTTGACTTGTATACTTTATAAAACTTTTTTACTTGCCAGGGCTTATGAATGAGTAATTACTGTATATTTATCGGGTAATCATTTTAACAGAAGTGTACATACACAGGGATCAGAAGATTTAAATTTTCAGAAGTTTTAGATTTTGCCATTAGGAGACCAACACTTACACTAATGATGCCACAATTGGTAATTTTTCTTTTGTATATATGCTTACAGAGCTATCTTTTGTGTCAGTTTACCTACATGTGAACAGAGTTTTTGTAAGATTTGATAGCATTTGGTGATGTTTTTCCATTGCAATGCATGTAATGTAGGGGTAGCTTTATGTGTTTTTGTCATGAGCGAGGTGTTCATTATCATTTAATGCCCCATTCTTTCCATCCACAGTAGTTCACTTTCATGCAACCATATGTTGAAGTATTGGAAGCTGATAATGAAATGACAGTGGACACTGAACACAAACCAACTCAGCAAAATGCTATTAAAATTTGTTTCAATAAATTGGTGTTCATACATGACCACATTAATTTTTTACTGTTATCTGTTATAACTACTTATCAATTTCAGAAGAATCTTATTTTAAAATTGACATGGTTATTTTGACATAATATCACATAGTTTATGTGGCAATCCCCAGAGGCAATATCTGAAAAAACTCATGGAATACATTCCACACAATCTTCTCTGTATACATACTTACTGCCATTAAGATAGGCATTATGGTTTCAGAATTATAAATATTCAGTTACAGGAGGTAACTTTATGGTCACACAATGTACATGATATCTGTTATTGTTTCTAGATGGACAACTGTTTCTTGGCCTTCTAAAATTGAAGCTCAGATTGAGCAGACTATCTTACAACATGAAGATGATGAGGAAAGGTTTCGAAAGCTTCAACAAATTGATCAGACAAACTTTAGTAACAAACTTGACACCCTTATTGTAAGTACTTTCACTTAAAGTCTTTGTTTGTTTGTGTGTGTGTGTGTATGTGTTTTTTTTTAAACACTTAATAGGATTGTTTTTATGAGCTAAAGATGATGAGATATGTTGCTGAAGTATAACCAAAGTAGCAACAAGCAGATTTATAATGATGGTACAGTATATTTTTTGACTGAAAATGTTTACAAAATATTTTTTCCAATGCTGAATTGTTTATTCTACAAGATGTCTTTATCCACATTTTGATATGTGATGGGATCGTTATTTAAGAAAAGAATAAAAAAAAGCAGCAACCATCTCAGAGTAATTAATCTTTTAGATGTTTGCTGAGATGTTTTTACAAGTCTGTAAAGTTTGTCATCCACTCTCAAACATGGAAATGAGAGAGCATAGTGATAATCTGAGGGAGCAGGAAATAAATAGCCTTAAAAAAAAAAAGATTTTTGGGAAGAAAATTGCATGCAACATTGTTATTATCCAATTAAACATTCCACAGTATAATTGCAATGTTTATTGCAATTAAAAGTGTCATTAATAAACCTTGGAATGATTGTCTATAAGTGACAGGTGAGAGGAAAAAACAGGAAGATAAAGAGAATGTTAAAGAAGATACAAGAAAAACGTAACTGATGTAGGGGTTTCCAAAGAACCACAGGAGAGTGGGGAAACAATTATCATTTTGCAAACAGTAAGAAATAGACTGCATTATAGTGGACTGCAAAGAAGAGTAGATGGAAAGAAGTCTTCATCAGTAAGAAATAATGGAGTAAAAATGATGAAGGTTTGCAAAAGATAATGTAAAAAAAGGCCTATATGGTTTGTAGATGGAGTTTTATGGAGTGATGAAAGTTTAAAAGAATTCTTTCTATTCATCAGAAGATATAACTTGGGTCTTGAGTTTATGTGGATAAAGGTTTGATGATAAGTGTGTACTATCCACTTTTAAAAAAGTGATAATCAAAATGGTCTGCTCATGATTCCAAGCATGCCTTGACTTTGGGAAATAGGTTTCGCAGAAAAAATGGTGAAGTGGAGGCCTCCATATATATGCTGTGGTAGGGTATGAAACAAAGAGTGAACCAGAGAAAAACTACATCATTGAGTCAGTTTTTAATTGTCATTGTCAATGAATGGAAGTAAACCTTTACTGAATACTTTAGAATTCTGGTTTCCTCCATACAAGAACATTTGAAAGCTGATATTAAGGCTAAGAATGGCCATGCTAATATTAATGCTGTGAGAATTTGGTTATATGAACATAAATATTATTTTGCAATTAAACAACTGTTTGAATATTGATTTTCTACTGATTTCTATGCTCCAATAAGCAATATTTAATTAGCATATGAAAGTGGAGGCATTCACAACACTTGCTTTTTTGTTTTATCTGTTATATAAAAGAACATCAGGTGTTATATATTGTACTCTGAGATGATTGAATACTTTCATTTATTCAGTGTACTAGAGCAAGTTCAGCAAAGGGGTTTTTAAATATATTTTTAGAACCTAAACATTATTCATAGTGATTGAAATACTGAGAGTAGAGATAATAAACTTTTAAAATTATTGAGGGTTTTGAGCCCCTAGACACGGACATCCTTTCATTGATCAACATTAAAGAAAATAATAGTGGATCATTATAAAATGTTTAAGATGACTACAAGACTTGTTATTAGGAAACATTTTTATAGCTGCTGGATTATAAGTGAATGGAAATAAATTGCCAGTGTTTATCATTTATATTATCAGTGGGAAAAAATACATTTGTTGACAACAGTGAGGAGCTTTATATAAGCGGTGATAGTTTTCTGTTTATAATAAGTAAACCAAATGATTTTTAGAACACATTTTGAAACACTGTTTTATTAGCTGATTTAAATACTAATTATTCCTCAACCAATCTATCTACACTACTTTGTTCTTTGATTTTCTAATCCTGACTTACCATGAAATTGTTGCTTGGTACATTTTTTCTGGTCAAATCCAGGCTTCACTGCTTTAACTATCAGGCCAAATGATGGAGACATTAAATATTTTTTAAAGAAAGTTTGTATGTTTTGTAGATTATTACAGAATGGTCTGCTTACTCTTTTTTTAAAGATACTCAGTTATAGTGAGAACTCTTTAGAAAACAATGATATGTATTACATATATTATATCTTATGAAAACCATAAAATCAATTGTTGGAAAGTTAAAAAAAAACATATTCTTGAGATAATTTTGAAGTGGTTTAATTTATTTGCTGGGTCATCAAAAACAGGAAGAGGAAAATAATTTTAACTATCTGATTGTTGTTAGCCCATGATTGAACAGTGAGAACTGGATGGAATCTGTATTTGCATACTACCAGCATTGACTATTTTAAAGTTAAAGATCTAGTGCCTGTTGTAATTCTTTAAAAGTGTTATTTTTAAAAAGATATATTGTTAACATTCTTATATCTAACTAATAGTTCTTCACAGAATATTTACATATACAACTTGCTGTATACTTAATAAACATAAAAAGAAAAAAAAGATTTTGATGTAAACAAACTTTGTCCATATGAATTGCATTTAGGAAAAGTGTCATCTTTGGAAATGTGTGCTGTTTAGCACCACATGTTCATTTACTAGCATTGATGTAAACAATTGTTTGATATGTAGCTTTTTTATTGTGCTTTTCTGCATAATTTGAATAAGAATAGATTCGTGTTAAGCCTATGACATTTTAAAAAGAAACTGCACTTGCATGCAAGAAATTTAGAATATTACAAAAGAATGTTGTTGTACTTCAGAAACTTACCACTTTCTCCTTTGTTGTATTTGTCTTAGGCAGGATATGAACTGAATTTAAATAGTTCAGCAAAAACTATGATCTATCATAGGCATCAAAGTATTGCCAGTGTGAAAAATAAAGGTTCTAAACCATAATTTAGCTATTAAGTGATATCTAACAGGCCTAAAAACTACACACACTCATATATATATAAATTTTACTGTATAATGAGTATATTATTTTTTAAAAATTTTATGACTATAAACAAGCAGGCACTACATTTTTAAACAAAACTTTTGAGTAATATTTTTATGCCATTTCTTAATATGATTGAAAAGTAGCAAGAACTTAGGTGATATTTAGTGATTTTTTGTTTCTATATTGTTATGGTATTAAGTTATGTTGCTGGTTTTTTTCTTTCTTGTGTAAAATAAACTAACACAAAAACAGTGTTGGCACCTCTCATTTAGATATTTAGAAAATCATGAAAATGAATGCTATTAACAAATTTCAGTAAATAAATAAACAATGAAAAATGAGTACAGAATACTTACAGTACCATAATGCTTCACATGGAATAAATAAGATTATGTGAGTGCACTTAATATATATTATTCATCACTAAATAAAAGCACTTGATCTATTTTTTTAGTAATTGAATCAAACTAATAACAGAAATGAAAAAATAATACTGTAGAAAATGCAACTTAGTAAGTTTTTTGATTTTATTTACATATAAAGTAGAAAAACCAGTTATAGAGCATTCTTACCATAATTATTTATTTTACTTCATCTTAAATAATAGCACAACAGATGTATTCTTTTTGTTGTACACTTTCAGCTTATTGGAATGAGAAGTAATCAAATCTGCATGTCACTTATATCATTAGCTTTAATGCTCAAAACTTGAATATTTGAGTATATGTAAATAAAAAGCATAAGTTCCTCACTTCTTCAGTCAGGTGGAAATAAAAGGTTCTTGGCTGGCAGTGGACTAAAAATGCAGTAATACAGGGTTATTCAAAAAGAATGAACCGATTTCATGATGCATTACTTCAGTTCTCAAGTATCGTCATGGAATGAGTCAGTGACCATTTGAAAGAGGAATTTTCTAAGTTTTGATTGGCTGCCACAGGGGCACTGTAATCATGTCGTTCCTCCGGCAATGTTCAGTTGTTTGTTTACCCTCAGAATGGTGAGTCCTCAGCAAAAGGCATTCTGCGTTCTCAAGTTTGCGAAAATAAAATCGGTTGTCATGGTGCAGCGTGATTTTTTCTTATGGGGATATGTAAAAGATCGCGTTTATGATCCACTGCTACCCACTAACCTCGATGATCTTAAACATCGAATAACAACAGCGATCAACTCAGTGGATCGTGATATGCTGATACGTGTCTGGGAGGAATTCTCTTATCGCATTGATGTTGCCCGTGCTGCAGGTGGTGGCCACATTGAACACTTGTAAGACAGGAAATAAAACTTGATTGTGAGTAGAATACTTGTGACTTAGCTGGAGTTTTCTATTGCTTTTCCTTATTAAAATATTGTGTAATGAAATCGGTTCATTCTTTTTGAATAACCCTGTACATTTATTTTTTTTTTTGAGGTTTGTTTTTTAATCCTATATCTATTCTTTCTACTGTGGCCTCTTTTCAGATGATGGCAGCAGGAATGGCAGCTTTCACAGATCAAACAAAAGCTCATGAGGTTGCCAATGAAGCTCGTCGGATTAATAAACAGTTAAAGGAATGTCAACAGCTTTCTCTCCTCTACAACAACCGTGAAAGATTGTTTGGGATGCCTGTCACAAATGTGAGTAACTTTGGTTGATTTCTCTTAGGTACAGGTTTGTGAACTACTCTTGCTTAACAATTTTTTACTTGATGTTAATTCCAATTTGTTTTACTACCCCGATTTTTGATGGCAAGAAGTGTGGTGAAGACTGGATAAAACCATGTGTTCATGATGGAGAACCATCAGCAGAGTTGAACTGCATTAGGCAGTCAAAGGATGTAGAGTATACTTTTGTGATTATCACAATTAAAAGTCATAACAGAGATATCACACTACCTTCTTCATCTCTAGAAAAGTTGTTTAAGAAAAAATGTTTCAGATGTTTTAGGTATTCACACAAAATCATAAATTTTTTTTTTTGGTTTTATGTTATTGGAAAGAAGTAACCTTGAGATACAAATGTTACTGTTCTTTTGATATATTTGTTAACAGAAAGAAGAAAACTACCTATTAGGTCAGTTTAACCTATTGTTAGAGATTTTTACTGTTTCTGTTTGTCACAGTGCTCACTGAAGTTGTGGTACTTCTAAACAAAGATCTGGCTTATTCCTATCTTAAACACTTTATAGCATTCTAAGTAATTTTGTTAATTACATAAAAAAAGGCTATTTTTTGTTCTTCTTGGCAAACCCCTGCCATGATTTTCAAGGTCTAAAGATGTCTTACATCTGTGGGGTATTAGCCTTGGTGACAAAGTAAGTTAAACAGGTATGATTGGTGTCTCAAACATTGGTCAAGGCGCAAGCTTGTAAAGATCTACACAAAGAGCCTCCACCACCACACCTACCCGAAAAATCATATTTCTCTTCATTTTTATACGTCGGAGGAAAAAGAACACAAAGCTCACTTAGTCAGCTGGTGAAGAAGAGTGAGTAGAAACCATGCCAGCCTCAACCACAACTACCACTGGACCTTTCAACCAAGGATAATTTTTACAATGTAAAATATGAAAGTATTTTCTTTTAAGAAATACATGGTAGCAAACAATCTAAAAGTTAAAAAAAATCTAACAAATTTTTATGGGTGATGTAAAATTGTATACATTTATTTGTGTTGGCTTCTTACAGGTTGAGAAATGAAAGTGATTAAAAGGCAATCTAGATTTCCATGTACTCTTGGAATAATCATAGGCACTTTTAGAACTAATTTTTTTATAAGAGATTTTTTGAAATTTGTAATTTGTAATTTTTTTGTTTTTATAATGAATTCCCCACTTTGAGGTAGCTATTCTTCATTTAATGAACTAAACTTGCATTGAATAAAATAGTAAGTGCTGCTGTTCATTTAAAACTGAGTGAGTGCCTTCACTTTGAAACAATCAAAAATTGATTCCTTGATTCATAAAAATATCTTTAGGTTTTTAAAACTGAATTTTAAATTTGGCACTTTAGAATCAGTTATTGATCACTGATGTGTAGTTGTTTCTGAATACAACAGATGGTGAGTCGTACATTTTGTTGCACCTATTTATTCATGGATTTTAATGCAGTAGAATTTCTATGGAAATTGTCTGGTTGCTAGTTTATAGATGTTTACTTTAAGCTGAATAACTGTAATTTTATTCTTTGGTCATGAATCATGTTATTATTTTGTTTATAAATAAGCAATTTCTAAGTTAATGTAGCAATTTTCTAAACCTGTCTCTTTCTTCTTTACAGTATGATAAGCTATCAAAACTTTCCAAAGATTTTGAGCCATTTCGTAGCCTATGGGTTACTGTGTCAGATTGGATGCGTTGGTATGAGAGCTGGCTAAATGATGCATTGCTGTCCATCAATGCTGAAGATGTGGAGAAGAATGTTACAGAAGCTTACAAAACAATGCACAAGTCAGTCAAAATATTTGTGGATATTCCTAGTAAGTGTTCAGTTGCACTGTCATTGATTTGGGTAGCTTTGACTCAAAATTGGCTGTTAAAGACTTTAATCAGAAAACAGTACACAAGGCTACTGGGTTTAACATTTTTATGAAGTCATTTGAACACTTAAGCAGAATGAAACCACCAACAATTTAATGTATATGCAGAAAAAAATTTGAAGTGCCAGTCTCAAAATAGATAAACAGATACTATCTAAACCTTAGAAAAATGACACAAACTTATCCACATCTTTAAGTTCAGTAATTTTAAACTTCCAATACTTTTAAATGTATTGGTAATGACAGCTCTCCCATCAAAAAGGCCACAAAAACTTTGTCATAGTTGTGCTAGGTTGTGTGCATTTTACTGTCAATACTACTTTTGCTTCTCCCACTACAAAATAACTAAAAAATATAAAATAGTTGTCTCCATAGTATCAATATGAGAATACTCATCTATTTTTTATATGCATTTAATAATTATGTAACTACTTTTTAAAAATATTATTAATACATGTAGTAATAGTAAATGTTCAAACTGCAGTCTTTAATCAGGTGTTCTGACTTTCTGATGAATAGCTATTTTTTGAGTCCTTTTATTCTTATACTGTTTTTCTCCATGGAATTTTCCTCTTATTTTAGTTTAGATTGGCTTAGTTAATGCAAAGAAGCAGAAAACTATGGTTTATGCAATGTCCACGATGATAAAGAAATAAATAATTTTCATTTTGATGGATTTTTAACTGGTTGATGCTTATTTTTATAATAAATATTACTGTTATTATAACCCAAATGCCCACAATTCTGTTTTAAAAAAATTTCTGCCATCCAGCTTTGCAGACAACTTTTTGGTAATGTGCAAAATCCCAGCTTTTGATGATCTTGAACTCCTCAAAGAAACTGCCTTCCAGATGCCACTGAGTTAAATTAGAGCTGACTTTATCAGTAATTCAGAGTGCCTTATTTTACTTTCTGATGACCATCATTTTTTATTGTCATTGTTCAAGGTGTGCAAGATGTAGCCAGTGCAATTAAAAATGAGATCGAAGAGTTCAAGCCTTTCATTCCTCTGATGCAAGGTCTGAGGAATCCTGGAATGAGGAGTCGACATTGGGAACAGGTATCAGGCTTTTAGTTATATTAATGTTTACTGAAGCTTGTGAGTTAATTAATTTAAGCTTTTTCAATAACTCTATTAGCAGTAATGCAAAATGAAACACTGTTTTGGTGATCTTTCTCTGCACACCACTACTAACATTTAGAGTAGAGACATGCTGTAACTGGACAAAGGTATCATCACCACCACCACCACAATTATTCACACCATTAAAGGAAATGCTTTTGGCATGGCAACCATATTTTTTTATGAAGTGTACTAATGAAGTTTGCTATTTCTTTACAAGGTTGCCAAAACCTTATCCTATCAAAAAAAAAAACAAACACAAGCATCCATTCATCAGGGGTTTTTGTAAGAAAGTTTGATATATAGATTTATTTAAGAAAAATATAGATTTTTTAAAACAAAATAATTGAGGACTAAAAGTAGAGAGGAAAATTTGTTGTTCTTTCATTATTTCTGCTCTACTACAAGATTTTTTATTTCTACAGCTTTCTAAAGACCTAGGATTTCCACTAGTGCCTAAATCCAACTTGACATTCAGTAAGTGTTTAGAAATGAAGCTACAGGATTATATTGAAATCATTTCCAAAATAGCAGAAGTTGCAGGCAAGGAGTATGCCATTGAACAGGTAAGAATGAAATTAGGCTTGCAAGGATGCATTCACTACTGTTCTTTACAAATACTAAATTTTTCTTCACCATTACTTATAAAGTAAAATGACTTCTTCCACCTAATTTTGTCTTAATAATCTCCAGAGATCTAGGAATTTAACTTACATAAAAATTAATGTCCCTTACAGTTTCTTTTATTTTTAAAAATCTTAGTTTGACTGACTCAAAAGGGATATTATGTTTGGTTTATTCTGATTCCAGTTTAAATCTTTGTGTTGTTATGATTTGTAAACCAAGATAGTGGCTTCATATCTACTAAGTATTTGCATATGGATGTTACCATGTAATTATAAATTTGTTTTAAAAAGATCTCTGAAAAAGTCTGCACACTCAACATGAAACAAATTCATATTTCCTTCTAACTAGGAAATGGTTTCACATATCATTGTTACTATATGTACACTAAATTAAAACAACAGATAAAAATAAAATGATAGTTATGAACCAATTGTGTTTAATTTCTTTTTAATGTAAAAGAAAAAATAGAGCAAAAATGCCTTTTAGAGAATAAATTTATTAAGCTATAGGTATAAACCTAGCCTTTGCTGATGATTTTGATATTATTACCAGTTTGACCTGCACAGAGATAGTTTATTGGCAGCAATATAGTTGCCTCTGGTTGATTTCTGTATATGTGTACACACAAAAAACTACAAAAGAATATTCTTTAAGAGTAGTATTTTCCTGGAAATACATTTTTAATTTCATACTTAGTAAAGAAAAGTTCACATTTTTTTAAAGGCATTGGACAAAATGGAAAAAGAGTGGGATCCCATAAACTTTGATATTAAGCCATACAAAGAAACAGGAACATACATTCTAAAGAGTTCTGAAGACACATCACAGCTTCTAGATGATCACATTGTTATGACTCAGAGTATGACATTTTCTCCTTACAAACAACCTTTTGAAGCACGCATAAATGCTTGGGAAAATAAACTCAGGATAACTCAGGTAAACTCTTTATTATTTAGCCTGTTTATTTACTTATAGATTATTTGTATATTCAGATATAACCATGAGGATCTCACAGACTTTATAATTTATATAACTATAAGGTGTTTAAATGTAGAAACAAAAGTATTTATAAAGATATTATTTTAATAGTCCAAATTGTATATACTATCTATAATAATAATAATATAATAATAATAATAATAATAATAATAATAATAATAATAATAATAATAATGTATATATAATTTGACATATGTTAAGCATCAATGGATTTTTCATAAACAAATTTTCTGCAGAACTATAATCTAAAAAGCCTTTTTCTGAAAGAAATGACCTAATGCCACAAAGTACCAGTATTTTGGAATGATATAAGATTGCAACACTTCATTTCATAAAATGCCATGGAAAAATGTATAGTTGTAAAATCATTGAAAATATCACAATACCTGATTGGTGTAAAAATGAGGAACAACAAAAGGTTCAAAATGTTTTTATGGTATTTGTTAGCAGGGTTTCTGTGCAAACTCACAAGATCAAACTAAGTCATAAGATCTACAGTATTGGAAATAACTATGGACATGCAGGATATGCACAAATAATATGTAATTGCCACTGAGAGACACAATAATTCATACACAATGCATTATTACAGAAAATATACAAAAAAAAATGAATATGTAGAGTACATTAGTATTTAGTGTGTGAGCCCTTTGCTTTATATAAAGCCATGACACCTTGTTTTCATGCTCCCAAACAGTAATGAATGTATGACTGAAGTTATTCAAAATATCTTGTAGCACGTTTTACATTTGCATGAGTTTCTCAGTAGCCATATAACCCTGTATAGCCTTACTGATGTCCATATCAAGTTTGTGCAAGCCAAGGCATCTTTGGGAATGTTCCATCAGATTCTTTACTTTCCAGATAGTTTTTCACTTCATTGTCTATAAACCTTGGGTTATTTTCATGGTGAAAGATGAAACCCCAGGTAATGAGATGTTTTTTTGAGGTAATGGATGAGAACCTGACTGCATCTGATGATAGTTAGTATACCTTTCATTTTATGCAAATCTTTGACACCCTTGGTTGATATGCAGCTCCACACTTATATTGCTCCATCCTCATGCTTCATGGCAGCTGTTTGTATACTAACTGTTATACTGCTTTCCAGTCCACTTTTGAACAAACTGTTTTTAATTATTGCCAAACAGTTCAAAATTAGTTATTTGTAAAGAGCAACTTCCGAGTTTGCTCATTTCAGTGATTCATTTCTGCTGGTTATTTCAACTTTGTTGTTTGGTTGTCTCTCTTCAGCAAAGATTTTTGGACAGTTACACATCCATTTGAGACTACTTCACACTAGTGTGTATCTTACTGTTTTTGAAGAACTATTAACATCTGTACATGCAGCTAGGTCATTCTCAAGTTCTCTACTGGCTCATCATCTATCACTTAGAGAACACACTCTGTAGTACTTTTAGACAGTTTGGGTTTTATTTCTTGACCACATTTATTGTTAAAAACATCAGTTTCATGTATCCCCCCTCTTATTTTCCAGGAGCCATAGTATTTACCACAAATTTGCCACACTTAAATATCCCTGCCTATAATTGTATAGTCCTTCTGGAAGTGGGCCCTTTTTGATTGCTTCTATGACAATCAATCACAGTGCACTGTATGAACATAGGAATGTACTATGAAGCATCTTATTTTTACAACAGCAGTGCAGTTTTATTACATTAATTGCATTTTATGTCCAGTTTTTCGTTTCCATAATTATTTCCAATATATATATATATATCAAGTTTACAAGAAATTGTAAGGTGTGTGGTTAAAAAAAGCAAGTCAATTGACTAGCTCTAGTTGTGTATTTATGGTAGATCAGGTATCTTGTCTAGTTATGATAGATACATTTTTTATGTAGCTGAAATAGCTGGAGTATCTTGTAGTAGTTTAATAAGTCTTACTTACTGTGTAGTGATAAGGTCAGATTAGTTGTTTAGTTATAATAGTTTAGGTTTCTTTATTAGTTAAAATAGGTTAAGTCAGTTGTTTAATTATAATACATGAGGTCATTTGCGCAGTATAATAAGTTAGGGATAGCTTCAACACATGCCTAAATTCCTGGTGGTATAATTACTTTTCATTTTGTTTTAGGATGTGCTTGATGACTGGCTGAAGTGTCAACGTTCATGGCTGTATTTGGAGCCTATCTTCAGCTCTGATGACATTAACCGCCAACTACCAGTGGAGAGCAAGCGATATCAGACTATGGAGAGAATCTGGAGAAAAATGATGAAAAGTGCTCATGCAAATCCTCAGGTACATTTTCATGTTGTTACACAACACTCAAGATCTTTAACAGAAAAACTATAACTGTTATTATAATAGTATTGAAGTGAGACCCCAGCAGAAAATGTTGCAATGAAAAACATTGTTTCTTTTCCTCTAGAATATTTATTTGTTTTGTTTCAAATTATTTTTTAAAAACATGGATGTTTTTGGTGACACACATGATTCTTTCATCAACCACATGAAAGATTGTAAGGATTCATACTTTTTAAAACACTGACTTAAATTATTTTTGTTATCTATCTATAAAAAATTAAGTGACTTTTGCATTTTTTAGGAATACTTCTTTTTGAAACTTTGATTTCATTGGTAATTTCTTACCAAATTATTTGGTATACTATTTGCTAGCAGATATGAAATCAAACTGGCTATAGACCAAAAATTATTTTTAATACTAAAATTAACTATAGAAATCTCTCAAAGCTTTAACTTCCAATGTTATCCTCCTTAATTATTATTCCACTTTAGTTTTGAATACTGGGTAAACATCATAAGTGCACACAGTTTTGTAGGTGTTTACACTGAATACAGTTTCCATGTTGTTTTGTCAGGGATTAATTACATATAAAAGCTGTTGTATTGTTTGGATTAAATTGTAAAAGCCAATTTGTTGAAGGCTAACTGTAGTTCTTATTTCTGTTGGAGTTTACACTGTAGAAGTTGTCTTGTTGAGGATTACGTTGTGCAAGCTATATTGCTGGAGGACGTTCCTGGCTAAATTAGAAGTAATACTTTTCAGGTGATTTCACTATGTCCAGATGGGAGGCTGTTAGATAACCTAAAAGAATGCAACAAGCTGCTCGATCAGGTGCAGAAGGGGCTGAGTGAATATCTGGAGACCAAGCGGAGCAGTTTTCCTCGGTTCTACTTCTTATCTGATGACGAATTACTGGAGATCTTGTCACAGACCAAAGATCCCACAGCTGTGCAACCGCATCTCAGGAAGTGCTTTGAAAATATTTCCAAGGTAGGTTTCCAGTAAAATCTTTATTCATGAACTTCTTTTATGTGGAACTGCAAGATCAGACACCAACTCTAAAAAAAAAAAAAGCTACTGGTTTTTACCCTATTGTCTTAAGTCTTGATAATATTGAATATTTATTAGCAGTGAAGATTTTGTAATCCTGCACTTTAATATGTAAATCATTTTCTTGCTTTTTAACAAATTTGTTAAGAAAAGAAAAACATTTAAATTGTTTATCCATATATTTATAATTTTAAAAAATTCTATTAGTTGCTTTGGGCTTGTGAATAAAAACAATAGTCATATGCCACATATGTAGCTCCTAAAACAAATCAACAGAGCAGCAGCAGAAGCAGCTAACTATCCCTGAAATACGTACAAGAATTAATGCTTATATGCTACAATTGTAAATGATGCTCACTTGAATGAAACAGGATTATATTTAGGTATGACTGATCAGAGAAATAAAATTAAACAATTTCAAGAAAACTTTGCTGTCTTTTTTTTTTTTTGTTTCTCAGTTAAAGTTTGAAGAAGACCTGAAGATCACTAAGATGTTCTCCGGTGAAGGGGAAGAGGTAGACTTTAAGGATACACTTTATCCAGTAGGCAATGTTGAGGAATGGATGCTTAAGATTGAACAGACCATGAAGGAGAGCTTGCGTTGTATAATAGAAAAATCTATCAAGGCTTACCGAGTTGTAAGTGTTTGGGTTTAGTTGCATTTGGTGTATTGTTTGTAAATAAAATTGCCATATTTACTTAAGCAATTGCTCAACCCTGGGTGTTTAATGACATTGTTGAGCCTTTACAATTTTGTAAGATAAAGCATTACAACTATTTACATTGCATTGACTGAAAAATCATTTTCAAATATTTAAATGTGCTGCTAGTTTGAGGTTTACCTTGGGCATTTGTAATTTGGAAAAAAACTAAGGTTCTTTGATATTGATCATTTAGTTTCTTTGAAAATATTTTTCACTTCCATCAATTGATTTATAAAATGGTTATAAGAAAAAATAAATAGTTTTAATAGTTTGTTATTCTTCATATACATAATTATTAATTAATTTTATTATTTGAGTGAAGCCTTTGTATCATATCTTTGCTGTACTAAGGAGTCATTGACCAAACTAGTACTATACTTCAGAACTGCTCTGATCTACAACTTATACTGGTCATGGGCAATTCATACCATACTTCCAGCTATTATTTAAAACAAAAGAATTATTATTTTCAAAGTCATTTGCTTTTATTGTTTAACATTTTACTTTAGATTGGCTGGAAAAAAAAATTAATACTTTTACAATATAAAAAAATAATAAGTTTATCACCGTAAAGTTGTGCTCCAAGTTTTATGCATTGAAAAGTGTGGATTGTTAGCTTTGCCTGAACTATGTTGGTAGATTTTTAAAATAATGTAAAGAAAACTTTTTTTTTTGCATGATGCTAGACCCCTCGAACAGAATGGGTATTACAGTGGCCAGGACAGGTTATCATTGCAGTGTGTCAGACATTCTGGACAAGCAATGTTACCAAAGGTCTGGAAAAGAAGAATATTGCTAAAATTTATGAATTAATACTGACACAGTTGGATGATCTCCGAGAATTGGTGAGAGGCAATCTATCTAAGATTGGGCGATTGACCCTTTCTGCCCTAATTGTGATTGAGGTTCATGCTCGTGATGTGGTTGCCAACATTGTTACTGAAAACATCAGTAGCTCCAATGACTTTGAATGGATTAGTCAGCTACGGTAAAAGAATATATACTGCATTTTTACTAATCCATGCTTTTTATTTTTGTCTTGTTTAAGAACACAAAGTTTTGATTTGTTTCAGTCTGTTTTGTTTAGTGACTCACATAAACTTGGTTCTTCTATATATACAGCATTATAACATGAAAAGCTAATATCAAACAAATTGTTATAAATGAATTAAAATTCTAAAAAAAGGTTTATGAATTAGTAGATATATGGTACAACCAGTAATGACAATGATCATCTACTTCTAGCAGTCAAATACCAGATAAATTTTACATAGTGTTTTTTTAAATATACTTAATATGTTCCTAGTCTGTTTAATTAATAAAAGATTTTAAAGATAAATTGGGATTTTGACAAAAAATCTTGAATCAGATGTACACAAAAAAGACATTACATTTAGTGGAACAAACTTTAAATTTAAAAAAAAAGCAACAAAAAACCAGTATAAATATATAAAAGTAAAAATACAACTATTTTGAAGTGTTGTTTATTTGGAAAAGTTTACAACTTAATGGCTTTCCAAGGCTTAAATCTTCCCATTAAAGAAAGCCTCATTTAACACCTTTTTTATTTTAAATTTTCAATAGAAATGGTTCATTTTTCTTAGTTTAAGGACTGTATTTCTCTCCTTGAGAGATTGCACATTGTTTACTTTGTGAAATGCCAGCCTTGTAAGGCTGCCTACATTAGCAAAACAACTTGGTGTGTCTATCAGTGGTTTGCATTACATCTGTTGGGAAAACGGAATTCAGTTTTTATAATCATATCTTTTAAAATTTAAATCACAACTTTGTTTTGTATGATGTTAAGATTGTTCTGATTTTAAACTCCAAATTCAGGAAGCTCTTTTTAATCAAAATTTTGAAATCTGTTTTGAATGGATATAAAATATGCACATCTCCACCTAGTAAAAAAAAATAGCAAACAAAAGTTTGTAATAAAGATAGTTTGTGTAACTATCTGCTTTTACTCTTTTTTTCAACCATCTAATACACTTTTCTTTTTTATTTCATGAGAAACTAAGAAACCTACTCTTTTTATAAAACATAGCCAGCCACCAGTATTTAAAGACATACTGCACATACCATATTCTGGGACAAAATATAATGACAGTTTTGAGAAATTGTATGCAAACAATGGATCTTATTTCATGTATCTTTATATCTACTGTACATAGTTGATTTGGAAAAGAAGTTTTATTTTAAAAGGGAAATTTTAATTTGAAAATTTATTTTAGGAATTATAATTTTTTTAATCATTTCAATTTAAAGAGAATAAATTCCATGTTTGTTGAATTTTACATACAAGCAACATCAGTCTTCTGTTTTTGAGTCCAATGTAATTTTTCTTTTATGCTTTTTTACCAACTGTTTTCTAATAATTTTTTAAAAGAAATTATATTTATTTGATAATTAATTAAGAAAATCTTAATGATTTGATGATCTTCTTTTATTAACTATAGTAATGCTATATGTTGATCTTGATAAATACATTATGCTATTTCTACATATTGCCTCCATCATTTGGTGATTTTTTTTTTTTTTGACTTTTATTGGTAACTTTACTTCTGTTTAGTAACAATTTTGCAAGTTACCTCCAAAAAAGGCTAATACCAGGGCTGTTTTAGGTAATTAAGTGTTACTACTAAAAACAACAACATAAAACAAAATAAGCCACAAGAGTGAGGTGCTGTCACAAAGAATTATTTGATCAAAGGGGCCATTGATGTATGAATGATTTTATTGATAAATTTACTAATTACCCTATGACAGCCACATTTTAATGGGAGATTAGAATGGGATCCCCAGAATAGTTTCAGTTGTTGTTGAAAATTGGTTATCGTTGATTTGTTACATGAAATAATCCACTGATGAGGCACTGTTGCCTTAGTTGATGGTGGTTCATTATATTTTGTTTTTAAAATATGAAAATTTTGCACAAATTTGTAACCATTTATTAATCTATTTAAAAAAAATCTTGTAAAGTTTGCTATGCTGGTTTGTTTGTGTGTGTGTGTTATGCTTTTAAGAGTCTAAAAATTTTTTAAAAAGTTTGACTGGTAATCAAATTAAATTGGTCATGCATAAAATTCTGATGAGTTGACAAAAAGTTTCTCATAAATATTAACTGCCTCTTCAATGCGTATTTTTATTTTCATTAGGAACTGAGTTTGTCATTTGTTGTTCTAGATACTATTGGCACAATGACAACATGTACATTCGAGCTGTGAATGCTGAGTTCTTGTACGGCTATGAATATCTTGGAAACACTGGCAGACTGGTCATCACACCTCTCACAGATAGGTAAAAAGAGTAGTGCTTCTTATATTGCAAACCTTTGAGACTTAAAAACTACATGAACATTATTTTAATTTAAATTTTATTCTGTTTGTTTAACTCATTAATTTTCTGAGTAATCTAAATAGTCTTTTTAAAAAATCGACAAAGGGGAATGGGTGATTATGCAGTGTTTTTAACTTTTAATTTTGGCAAAGGAGGTAAATCTTGTGAAAAGTTTGAAGTTAGAAAACTCAAAATATTACGAAACCTGGAACTGAAATACTAAATTTTATAAAAACTAATTTTTTCCTTAATTCCATGAAATAAATACACATCTGTTATAATAAGATTTAAATGTAGCTGATTTTGTGGCTTTAAGTTTTGGTGCATATTAGGTACTGCACCAAATGTATTTTTCTCTTTTCTTTTTTTGAGACTGATAACATAAAGGTGGGGTATAAACTGTAAGAAAGTTTTGCATTATCAACTTTATAAAAGATGAGCTTTTATTTAAACTTTTTACAATCACAGGTTTAACTTTTTAATTGGCAAGAAAACATGTTGTACCAGTAACCCGTATTTTTAAATATTATGTCTCTTATCTTTAACATCTGATTCTTTATCTGCTCTGTTCTTCTCTCTTTAGTTTAGTGGTTACAAGGTGGAAAGGAGTCATAATGGCTTATGTAGGGGTTCCATGGAAGAGAAATGACAAACTGTACATTTCTTAAATTGATTAATGTTGCCTCTATTAAATACACTGACTGGTAATTTATTTCACTGTAAAATATTTTCTGGTATCTAACCATGGTAGAATTTTTTCTTATAGTTTTCTAATTTTTCTAGCTGAACATGGAACAGGGTTTACATTTAGGCTAATTTGAAATTATTGCCTGATTTAGCTTTGCTATCAGTATCAACCTAAAGGTGCACTATCATTTATTTGGTTGAAAACATCAATCATTTGGCATTTTTGCACTGCTGACACACCAGAATGAGGCTCTCACATCATACAGTCAATACATTGTCCTGTATGCATGTGAAAGCTGCTTACTCTAGAGACTGGCTTATAAGCTGTGTATCTGAACACTGGAACTGTTAAGAGGTCTTGTAATGGAGAGGACACTTTTTTATTTTAATCTGCAGATGCTATCTAACTCTGACTGGAGCTTTGCATTTGAAGTTTGGTGGAGCTCCTGCTGGACCAGCTGGAACAGGAAAAACAGAGACTACAAAGGTAAATGGGAAGGAAAGTAAAAATAAAAGGGACAGCTGGTCCACACTAATCATCTTTCTTTGTAATGGAATCTTCTAACTCAAATATTAAACTTGATGTTTGGAAACTTCAGAGAATGAAAAAATGAAGAGAAAAATGAGAAGGATTTTTATTTAGGAGTAAATTATTATACAATTCTTTAATCTGAGTTGTTTTGTAGGAAACTAACATTGCAGACTAAATACTAGAATCACAATGTCATTGCTAGTTAAAACTGGAATTTTTGAGAGGCTGAGGTAATGATAACTTCAAATTTTTCTGCAGACCCTTTGCTCTTTATTGATTTAAAGGATGCACACTCTCAGTATATGAACCCAAAAAGCAAACAGCAAAACATAATTAGTATTATTTATTTACCCTTCAGGTATCTGCTTAAAAGGTACAAATAAAATACATAAAATAAACATATGTTTAATGTTGGAAAAAATTCTCCTTACTTGTAACTAATTTTCTGTTTGTCTGTGTACAGAACACATTTTTAAAACAAAAATTTGTGTTAAAAAAAAGAAAAAAATTATTTTGACAAGTCAGGGAAAATGACTGCAATGATTTGTGTGTTAGGGTTCTATTAGTTTTGATTTTAAAGTACAGGTACAATATAAGTTTGTGATTTTCAGTATATCATTTTACATTTTTTCAGGATTTGGCCAAAGCAATGGCTATACAGTGTGTGGTTTTCAACTGTTCTGACCAGCTCGACTTCATGGCTATGGGTAAATTCTTCAAGGGTCTGGCCAGGTGAATAGAATTCTCTTTAAGCCATTTTGTTCTTAGATTTGTTTAAGGAACTTATTGGATTTTTTTGGTTTATCATTTCCATACAACTCTATGCTTGTCTTTGTTTTTAGATAAGTGAATGATCTATTTTCTTTTGTATGAATCCTCCCTCTATAAAGGGGGGGGGTTAAAAGGTACGATGTATTCTTTACTAAATTTCTTTTATTGGAGCCATTGTAATTTCAATATCACAGCAGGAAAAACTAATTTTTTTCTAATAGAGTAAACAAAATTCATGGCATTAAATTACATATATAATATTTAGCTAGATTAAATCAGGTTTAATGTAGTAATTATTATATAGTTTAAGGAGGGGAAACCATGGCTTATATAAGGCTTCACTAAACTGACATGGGTAATTCATTTCATATATTTACAATTTTGTTACTGAAAAAGATCATTTTCAAAGTACAGAAGTGAAGTTTCAATAGTACATTGTTTCTCTTCTCTGTTCCACAATGTGCTGTCAGGTGTAGGTCAGGTGTGTTTTTGGAAACTTATCAGGAGGTACATAAAATTTTTATTTTACAACACATTGATTACATTTTTAGTGAAATATTTTAACTTGTATTTTGAATCATTATAATTTTTTAAACAGGCAATGTACAGCAGAAGATTAGTACTTTCTTTCTCTTTTTTCCCCCCCTTATTTTTGTACAGTTCTGGGGCATGGGCCTGCTTTGATGAGTTTAACCGCATTGATATTGAAGTTTTGTCCGTAGTGGCCATGCAGATCACAGTTATACAGCAAGCTTTGATCAAGCAGGTGGGTGAGCAGCCAAACACAACCAAGGAACTCTTTTTCTTTAGATAATTAGTATCATTTGAAAGTCTATTGTTTGGCTAGATAAGAAACAAAAATGGATAATTACAAATTTTAGTAGTGTTTGCAACCATCATCTTTTTGATTCTGTTAATTTTCTCACAACCAGTTATTTTTCTTTTATGACAATTACATCATCAAACTGTATGAAACATTTGGCATCTTTTATTGCATGGTAGGTTAACTGCTTGTTTTTTGTGTTCATATCTCTGTAATTTCTGTACATTGTAGCTGGACAGATTCATCTTTGAAGGAGCAGAACTAGCCTTAAAGCCATCTTGTGCAGTATTTATTACTATGAATCCAGGTTATGCTGGAAGGACAGAATTACCAGACAATTTGAAGGTACAGTATTACACATACAATGGCATTTAAAATTACGAGCACCACATATAAAATCAGTCTTATCTGTCTTTTCAGCACTTTATTTTTTAATGAAAATGCATTATTCTGGAAAAAAAAGTATAAAGATTAGATGAATGTGTAGATGAATCACGTGTGAGATAATATAAATTATTAATTATGAAATTGTCATCATTTCAAGCATTTTTTGCATAATTATGAACTCAGCAACTTATTTCTATGCATGCTGAAATTAGTTTATACCAAACTTCATAATTATGCCAGAGTAGTTATAAATAATCAGAGGAGCAGTTTTTGGAAAACTTATAAAACTTTCCCCCCCAAAGTGCACAAATAGTCTATTTTTAAGCATTTACACACTTTTCTCTTCTACTTGCTAATTAGGTAAAATATTACAGGCAGAAATTACACAAAAAGTGAAATACTTCCTAATGTCTAGTTGAGAGCATTTCTTACTAATATTATACTTGCACCTTTTATTAATACACAGTGTAGTACTTATATTAAAAATCTATCTAAATCTGTAAGCTCCTTTACAGAAAACATTTTTCAAAACTTCAATCATGTGACCATGAAAATTGTTTTTGTAGGCTAAATTAAACAATTTCAACTTTGTTTAGTCTTTCTTCATAATTAAAATTACAGTTATTGCTAATCATCCCAGTAAACATTAAAAATTTTTATAAGATATTTATATCTTTTGCTTAATGTGGACTCCTTGCTTGAAGTGCACACTCTAAAAGGGGGTCTAACTACATACAAATGATAAAACAAAAATAATGTTATTGTTAAGTCATCTGTTTAAAGGTTTTGTGTGGTGCAGCACTGAACCTTACCAATATGTAAGTACTATCTTACAGTGTTGATTCCTATTTTGTGATACCTTAAATACATCCTTTAGCTGTTGGAGTGTGATGCAAGTGATAACTGATTTAATTGATGCCTTGTTGATGCAATTTCACCTTCAAAACTTCATGAACTTTTGAAAAAGGAAATGTTTAATTTTTGTGAGACATAGTAGATTAATTACTGTAGGCTTCTTGAAAATATGTTTTTGACAGCTGCAATAGTTTCTTGATCCATGCCTAGTTTACTAGAGCATTTTCAATCATTAATTAAACCTGTTTCTTGAAACTTCTTTCAAATTCTATTGAAATTGTTGGATAATGGGTTTCGTGCTCTAAACCATTATTTCATGGCAGTAAACAACTTCATGCCATAGTCTGCTCTTTGATTGTTGCCAATTTAGTTTTATAACAGTCTGAGAAGTGGCCTTGAAATACAATATTTTTTGTTTTATGTAGTTACACAGTTATTATATAATAAAACCTCTGAAAACTTAATAAATAAACTTTAGTTTGATTTATTATACCAAAAGACATGTTGGCTTTGAGACATACTCTCCCATATTGGTTTTCAGTTTTTATTTCTTATGATACCTAAGTTCTTTCTTATACTACTATTGTTTCATTATCTATTTCATATGATTAAGGTTATTATTTGCCATTTGTTAGTTTAGTCCACAGAATGATTTAAATCATTGCATACTCCTAACATCATTGCTGCTTTTAATGAGGTCACTGTGTCACTTGTGAATCTCATGATATTATTAGCAATTCTAGTATCAAATCCTCTGTAAACATCAAGAAAAAAATAGCCCCAAGAAGCAAATCTTGAGGTGCTTTTATGGTTGCATCTTTTGTTCCCTGATAATTTATTTAAAAATTATATTATTGGTAGAGAATATTTTATGTAAATGGTCTGCAAGTATACAGAGTTGACTAGAATCATTTTTATGAGTCAGATTTTTTTTGTTTCTTTGTAAATATTAGGCCATGAAAGTAGAAGGTAACTTATAATGTATAGTTTTCTCTTAATTAATCAATTCGTTAAAGTCAAGAGAGAGTTCAGAACAAGAGTTCAGTAGGTGAGCATGAAGAATTTTGCTGAAAATATATCAGTTAGGTGAGGCATAAACAAACAATGAGGTGTTCTGAAAATGAAGAAAAGCAAAAGTTTAACTACCAGTAAAATAAATAGTAAATTAAAAAAGATATTTTAAGATTTCAAATTGACAATAAAGTTGGGAAGTAATGCTTTTACTTTAATTACCAATAAACTAAGACTTAAATAGTTGTTGGGATGATTTGGGACAGGTTTTATAGTGACTGCTGATTAAGAATTTTAAAATGTTATTTAATACTGCCATGTGAAAAATTCAAATTAACAAAATTATTGCATTAAATGTTTTCTTTAATCCAAAAGGTGGAAATTGCCATGATTGGCTTTAGGAGTTTTAATAGACCTAGTAGTAGATGTGGTAGCACATCTCTCCCTAATAGAACTCTTCATTTTTAGATATGGAAGGTTACCAGAGGATATAAATAATAACAGTGAAAAAAATGTCTCAATTCTTCTTTCATTGGAGGAGCCACATAGATATAGTGTTGTCAGAGAATACCAGTTTCCAGGTCTTTGGAATACAGGGAGATCATATGGTTAATAGTAATCCAGTAGTTTTAATATTGGACTGCTATGGTTAAGGAGTCAAGTTTGCTTTTCATGGGAATAGCTTAGTTTGATGAACCTTGCATCATCTTTTCTAGCAGAGTGGCTGTGTAGTTTTTTCCAGAAACTATGGGTTTTCTTTCCATCTAAAAACAAACCCCTCTAGTAGAGATTTCCTTATTGAACTCAGATGCGCCAGGCCCTACACAGTGCAGGATTGGCAATGGTTCCTAGTGAAGGACAGCCATGACAAGGTTGTCTATCATGTAGATGTTGGTATACATCAACAATCAGAAGAACACCTGAATAAAATCATTTTCCACACAAGGGCTGCACAGGGAAATACTGTTAAAAATCAGTTTCCATGACTTTGATGTGGTCAGTATCCTGGACAGCTGTCATTGATCTGCTCTTTTACAGTTGAGATAACTGAATGTGTATCAAATCCTTGCTTTGTGAACATGTCTCCTACTCACTGAGGCTTAAAATATAAATCCAGTAACAAAAAATAATTATATAAAAATAATAAAACTTTTATTATGAAAATTAAAAGTTTGTCTACTAGTAATATGCAATCATGAAGAAATATTCTATTGTCAGTAGCCTTGTGTTGTACAATTTAGAGGTGTGTTGGAAATCTAGAAATACTTTTACCAAAAGATTTAAACTGGCATAAAACTTAGATTTAACAATAAAGTGATAACTTATACAAGGCCATGACATTGTAAATTTTTGCGACTTAAGTGAATATTTACTACATTTTATGAAAGAATACTTTTTAGAAATTAGAATAATGGGGTGGAATTTCCACACCACCTTTGGTCAAGGTTCAACATGGAGCAATTCCTTTTATGAAAGGATTTATACATATGATTGATAAATCATAAATTTTGCTTTTTGCTTATTATACTGTCTTTCAGGCCCTGTTTCGTCCCGTGGCTATGATGGTTCCTGATTATGCCCTTATTGCAGAAATCAGCTTGTTCTCATTTGGCTTCTCCAATGCCAGGATGCTATCAAAGAAAATTGTCACAACATTTAAACTGTCATCAGAACAGCTCAGTTCTCAGGTAAAAAAGAAAACAAAGTGAATGATAAATTTTAAAATGGGCTTCTCTGTTTATTTCATTAGTAGGGGGACTAACGATAGAACTAACAAATTACTTGTCTGGTATACTTAACTTTTCTCCAAATGCAATTTCCCAAGTGTTTATATTTATTACAGTAATATTTTTAGTTTGGAGTATTGTCTGTGTATAGTAGTCTACTCTTACCTGCATGAATTGCCTCATCATTTTAGTGAGTGGTCAAATGATTTTTTTTCTTTATTGTGATGGAATCACACCTTATTATAGCACTTGGTATTGTTTTTATAGTTTTTCATAGATCAGAGTTGAAAAAAAATATAAGGGAATAAGGAGAAATTGTATCCCATTGCTTTAGAGGCAAGTTTATTACTAAACAGTATGAAGTTATAACGGGTTGGTAGTTTTCAAATTTTATGGGAAAAAAGAAGATCAGATGGGCTACACACCACATGCTACTGTAAAAGGTAACACTGAAATTTAAACAAAGGTTCTAAAATCAAATTTTGAATTTGCTTTTTCTTTTTAAAATAACTGGTTATAAACTAACAAATTTAATAAAATGACTTATCTTAAATTATGGTGACATAATTTTAGTTATTTTATAGTATCCTACTTTTCATTTGATTTTAATTTACATTTTTAAAGTTTTTGGCAAGGGAGTCACCAAGTAGAATCCATGCAATCTTCTGTGTCAGAAATGTGAAAAAATTTAAATGAATGAAAATTATTCAGAATTGGTCATTGCTCGTTTGTTTGTCCTTTTAAGTCTAATAATTGCATACTTTTTTTTTGTTGTAAATACAACATTTTTAACTTATAAACAAAAACACATTTAATTTACCAGGCAATTTTCTTGAATGTTATTTTAGATATTGTTATTATTATTATTACAGGACCATTATGATTTTGGCATGCGAGCTGTAAAAAGTGTGATTTCTGCTGCAGGAAATCTTAAAAGACAGCACTCAGACTTGAATGAGGTAGACTTGATCATCCTTTTGTTTTATTTCTTAGATATTGTGCTGATGTCATAATGTTATAATGAACCCCCCCCCATGTGTTAGGTTTTTTTTTAAAATAAATGCAGCAGGGGATTGATCGTTAGTCTGTGACATCCTTCTCTGGTGGTCTGGTATCGATGTACTGGCATTGACATGATGGCGTTTCCTTGTCTCTTTGTACAGGGTTATCTAAGGGAGGTTTTCTAGGTAACCTGTTTCTCTTACTGCTGGTGAGACAGGGTTGCCTTAGCAACCTTGATGGAAATTCATTACATTTATGCATTTTTGTTTCCTAATTTCTTCTAGTATGCTTGCAAGCAATCAGAACATTCTGTTTAGTGGGATCTGAGCAGGACTTAATTTTGCTTGCCAAGGAAATGAAAATGATTGATGCTGTCTGAAAACATTTTCTGTTTTATTTAGCTAGGATTTTTAATAAATAAAGAAATAACAGGGAATAAAACTAAAGGAAATTATGCCAGTAAACAAAGTCTATAGATATAGGAATTTCTGATTGCAACCTCAATATTTTTGTAAGTAAATCCAAAGTGGAAACAAAAATACAGTTCATGACAGCAAGACAATTTTCATACAAGGAAAGATTTTTCAAACTACTAATGAAAAAAAGGTATGACTGTGTTAAATTTTTAATGGGAAACATGGATGGTGTACTGCTATTTCTAATGTTATTACTGTCACTAATGCTACTACTACCACCATCACTGCTAGTACAACAATTACTACTGCTTAACACAAATTGTGCAATGGTTACATACAAAAGATCATTCATGGAAAATATCTGAGCAGGCAAGGAAATGGTTGCTTGAGGGTAATCTAATGTCTGAGAAGGAAATAATGATTGCAGTATGCAAGATTAAGCAATTCCTACTAACTATTAAGTCAACCATATTTGGAAGAGGAAGGATGACTCCGACTACAGAATCTTCCATAAACACTTAGAAAAACCATCAACTAATCAGGATGTGAATATCTGGCAGATATCTGCATGACCACATAACAACTGGTAGAAACACACACTAGAGGAAATTGTAGAATTGGAAGTCACTGTGATAACCTTAAACCACCCAATACCCAGAGACAGAACAGTCCATCACAACAGGCCAGTCATTGAATTATCATCTGGAAAAAGAAAGAAAAGAAGGTGTGGATAATTGATGCTGCCTATCCCAATGACATTAACATTCAAGTGAAGAGAGCAGAACATATAGGAAAATATGGCCTACTAGCTGTCAAACTGAGAGCCCTCTAGAAATGCACAAGAACAGGTTATTCCAGTAATTTTTCAGCATTGACTTCAGACAATAGGGTTGATTAACTATAAATTTTGTTTTTTTCTTGTCTCTACTCTGTAAAGTTTAACTCATTCACTTTGTCTGTTGTACTATACATTATTAATTTTATATCTACATTTTCTCCCAATTTTTGTTTTAAAATTAATCCTGTGCAATAAGTAATATTCTTTTATGCAACAAGTAATGCAATTTTATAGGAACTGATTGCATTGCGGGCCATCAGAGATGTTAATGTTCCAAAATTCTTGGTCGATGACTTGAAGCTGTTTAATGGCATCGTTTCTGATTTGTTCCCAAATATCAAGTAAGTTTTGTTTTATAAATTTTATTAGAAAAATAAAGAAAATAACTACTGAAGTATTATTACCCATAACATACTGCCGCTTACATTCTGTATAAATATTAACCTATATTTCTGCCTTTCAGAGATGAACCAATAGACTATGGAATGTTAGATACAGCTCTAAGGAAAGCTTGTACAAAAAAATTTTTGAAAGCTGTTCCAGGTTAGTAAGTGGTTAGAATTTCTTCACTTGCATTCACTTTTAGAAGAATTATTTAGTGAAAAACATTTTAATGACAGTTTTGCTAAAATATTTTATCCTATGGAATAAATAAATTATCATTTTTTTGTTATTTATTAATGTATATTTAATAGTCTTAGATAGCATCATGGCTCAGTGGGTAGTGAATTCACTTATCAATCTTTGTGTGGTGGGTTCAATTCCCAATGGGATCAGAGGTATGTGCTGCTGATGAGGACCAAAAGTCTGAAACAGCTGTACAACCCTCCTCTGGATGCTGACATTCACCTTGACTCTCAACCTGGAGAGGGATGAGCTTGGCCAGGTTGTAAAATGCCCTAGATACACCTCTCAAGAGGCCCTAATGACTATGGGACAAGTGAAGTGAAGTGATTTAATAGTCTTAATTACATGTGTTTTGTTGTGGATGGTTGGATAAGCTCACTATGGGATTAGAATATGGTATCTCAGAATAAGATGACAAGGAAAACCCTTTTCATGTTTCTAATTGAAAGCAGAAGGAAATCTCTACCAGAGGAAAATGCATGTGGAATAACTGGTGGTACAGAGGGTAACTATGTTACTGAGTTGATCCCAAACATGGTCTGAAGCTGCCTCTATGACAAGCAGTCATGCTATCTCATCGCCCACTTAAACTGAATAAATAATATTATACATATGAAGAATTACATTTTAAAATACAAATGAATAAAACAAACAAAACCAAATTCAAGAAATTTTTTCTTTAATTTAAATTAAGAAGAAAATTTGCAAAAAATAAAATTAATGGATAATAATATATTTTATTTTTATGTTTAAGCAGTTTTTTTTTCTAATGTTTATCTCAAGACATTTTAATGCTAAAATATTTAAGTATTAAAAAAATAATTCAAATTGGAGCCCTGGAATAGTAATTAATATCTCTTATTTTTTTTCAGATTTTATTCATAAATGCATTCAACTTTATGAGACCACAGTGGTGAGACATGGCCTCATGTTGGTTGGTCCTACAGGTTCTGGTAAAACCAAGGTAGTTTTTTTTAAAAATAAAAAAAAAAACAAACGTTTTTTGGACTTATTCCAAGATTTTAAAATGTACAAAGCAAGGTAGTTTATCAGGCACAGCTTTCGAATATTAACACAGAGATTGTTAGTCAATATAGTTTTAATTGAAATGTTTTATATCTTAAAATGAAAAAAAATAAATATATTTCTACTTTTCTATAGATTTACAAAAGAAACATTACAGTTAAAGATGAAAGTTTCCTCTTTTTTAACAAAAGAAAAAAATTAAATGTTTAAAAAAAAATAGATCAGATGGCAGAAATGTTTTTATTGTAAGGAAAGTTAAGAGTTTATTAATTTTTATTCAGGGTTTTATAATGACATTTGTCTAAATGGAAGAGTTGCTTTATGGAAAATTACTGCATGCATGTTGACGTGTAAGCTGGATGAACATAGACTTGGGACAGTTATTGTCAACTGACAGATAAAAGTTTGAGTCATTATGTACTAGGTGTGAATCTATGTGAAGAAAAAGAAGGGCAGTAGCTGTCTGAAGATGCCTGTTTACGAGCAGTAAGGCACAGAATAGACATGTTGTAAAAGTATATATATATAGAGTTTTTGATTTCAAGAAAATAGGTGGCATGGCAAGGAAATGGAATGTACCATGCCATTTTGATAAGACTTCTGTCCAAACCATTTTGGTTTCAGAAAGATGGACCCTGAATAGAAATTTAACTTGCATAGCAGCTACATGGCTAAAATGGAAGACTCAAGACATATAAAGTAATTGATATGACTTCAGTCCTCAAATTCATTAGGAAAGTTTTGGATTTGCTTCATAGTAAGCAGAATAAATCTCCTGAAAACTCTTTAAATACTTTTTATGACAGTTGTAAAGGTTGATTCAGATATTTTTTTCAACATTCTTCTTAAACACTTATCACGGAATTTCTTTGATTAAAACTATATTCCCTCATTTAATTTTAAATGGTTAATATTATATTTCTAGTGTTATGAAGTACTGCAGAAGGCCATGACAGATTTGAAGGGTGAGCCATCCCCTGCTGGATGCCCATTTGAAGCAGTATACACATACATTCTGAATCCAAAGTCAGTCACAATGGGGCAGTTATATGGAGAGTTTGATCTTCTTACACATGAATGGTAAGTACTGTAGGTAAATAATTTTGCCCGTCACAGTTCACCAATGACCATAAATAGATACTTGGGGATGTTTGTGAACTGATACCAATAAAGCATGCTGGATATTATACATATAAAGCTTATATTTACATCTTTAGAAGTTGGTATTACAAAAATAGAAACTGTTCTAATGATGATATAATATTGTAATGGTAGCAAAATACATTATTATATCTTATTAATAGTTCTAAAAGGTTTGGGAATCTTTTTTAAGATCATTAGCTTATTTTTTTTGTTTGAAACTTAAATTATGGATTGGACTGGAAACGTATAATCTTTTTTTCCTGAGTATAATTTTTCTGACTATTTTGTAGCAGGATGAAACTATAGGTAAATGAAAAATAATCATAGTTGCTTCCCTTTGATCATAATTCTGTTATTTGGCTACACTTAAAAAAAAAAATGTAATGCAAAATAAAACAAATAACGAAGATTATATTAAAATTTTGTTACAGAGGTGTTTGTTGTTATATCCAAAGTACAAAAAAAGAAATACTCATTACTATTTACAGGCCAAAGTAAGTTGCTAAAAGGAAGACTTTGTTAAAGTAGGATTCCGTTGAAGTTGAACTTGTTGGATTTAATAACTTTAAAAATCAAAATGGATTGTTAAAAAACAAATACAGTCGACCCCACCCCCATAATCGCAGTTTGGCCCCGGTTATTCGCGGAATCGCAAATATCTTCCGCGATTTTTTATGGCTTTTTTCGTGGTAATATATATTTTTTCACGCTTTTTAATGCTAAATTATTAATAACAATATAATTTACTAATTTTGTAATATAAATACTAATGTAAATTCAGCAAAATATCAATATGAAATAAATGCTATTGGCTGGAGGTTGGAAAGTAGCCAATCCGAGAGCATTATTCATTTATCCTTGCTGCTGATTGGCTGCTGCCCACGAGGCGCTGTCTCGGGCAGATGCAGCCCAGCAGCTCCGCATCATCCCAATTTACCGCGTGTAGCTATCTCGAGTGTTTCGCTGAGTGCTGTATTTTTAATTAAATTATTATTATATATTTACTTATATTTTTTATTATATTTTGACGTTTATAGGCATTTTTATGGACCACGTCCAATATTCGTGGTTTTTCACTCTTCGTGGGTGCTCTAGGAACGTAACCCTGCGAATACCGGGGGACAACTGTATTATAAAAATTAATACAGTTATGCTATTTCATAGCTAAGTGAATCCTTAAACTGTCATTTCTCTCACTTTTCTTGTCATGCTATTACATTACTTAAATACAAATTTGAATAGTGAGCAATAATTTGACATTTGGATGTTACTGAGCAATATTTTAGAATTTTTCAAATAATCCAAAATATAGGTAAACACTGTGGTGTAGTTACTGTTACTTCTGGAAATACACTTCCCAAGAAGGCTTAAATGAGCAGATGTAATTCCTACAGGATTAGGCTTTATGTAGGTGATGCTATGATGTTCAAGAGAACTATCATACACTTGATAGAACACTGAAATCTGCAAAGTTTTAACTTATATCACTACCATTTATTTGTATCAATAAAACGCCATTCTGAAATAATCAATTACATGTAAGAAACAATGAAATATTCACATATTAATACTTTTGACTATACCCATCTTGTATTTTTAAGCTCTTTTGAGGTAAGAGTAGAAAAAGCATTGGTCACAGAAATCATACAAACACCATAGTGTATACCATTTTACACAAGTGTTATACACTTAAACATCATAGCAAAACTGACACAATCAATACTGCACACATCTGACAATTTTTGTGGTCTTCATGACAGCAGAGATAGTAAGTCACTTCTACCTGTTTGAAAAGTAATGGAACTTTAAATTTATTGAAATTCTTTTGAAATTAATGATATTGGTAAATTATTACAAAATATGCTTTTACTTATAGCATAAATTAAGTCTTTTTTGTTAACTGTCTTTATTGTTCCTTCAAACTCACTGATGGCAGGTTGCTACTGTAAAATAAGCTTTACGTCTGTCAGAATGAGAAGAAATGTATACATTTGAGCAATTAATTTTCATAGTTTTTCTCGTTTTAATAAGAATGAAAGCCATGTTTTTAGTATGTTACTTTTCTGAAATAATTTTTTTTTTGCAGTACATCAGACTTTATCTTATTATGCAAATCCTCCTGATAAGTAAAGTGTTCACTTAGTTATACACAGTGTACTAGATATTTATGACACTATTTTAATGACAAGAGATTAAACTAGCCATTATATTGGCCACAAATATTTATGTTTATAATACCTAGTTTGTGAGAATGCCCTTTAAGTATAGTCCCACCTTGTTGTTAGAAATTGTGGGTCATAGCTCCAGATGTCTTCTTTAACTCTAATATAGTATAGATGGATACTTTACAACAAAAGAAGATCACATATATTTTTATGGTAATGGATTAAATCATGTACATCCTTAGTATTTTTCTTAATTTGGTTTGCAAGGAGGACATCTTGGATTTGATTTGGCTGTCCAAAGGATATGGAGCACTATTTTTAATTTGCGATGTCATTTGATTGAGGACATCATTCCCTGAGGATTTGTAGATACTCTGGTGTAATTTTGTCATTGTACTCAACATAAATGTCACTGAAAGGTTGAAGATAAGGTGGTGCTTGAATGCCTCTGGTAGATGACGACAACCCACCTTTGTGTTATTTCTGTAGTAAAGCAGATCTAATTTGTCACATCTCATTTTTAGCTGGAATATCTATAAAATAGGCATATTTATTGACTAAGTATTCATGCATTATATCTGGTCTCATCTTTTTTTGTTTTATCTTCAGCATCATCTTGCAATAACTGAGCTATTTCCTCTTTGAATGGATCAATATACTTTAAACCAAAGCAGGATCCACTTGCATGTTAAATGGCCCAACCATGGAAAAAAGTTTCATTCCCACAGAATGGCACAAACCCCACTGGAATATTAGTATCAAAGCATAGGGTACTTTAAAAATGAAATTGATCTTTCTTGTTTCAATAAGTTTTCTTTTTTGCATGAACCAAAGCAGCATGTGTTAAATCGTATTGTATTATCCTACAACACTTTTGCATAGGTGTCATTTCAGCATCATTGGACATGAAAATAGGGAACTTTGTGTTTTATTCATTGGAAAGAACCATGTTAAGTGCATCAAAATGTAATTTTTTCCACCACACAACAATTTCCAATTTCATCAACATAAACCATAACCCCAGCAATATCACCAGTTATTACTTTGGAATCATCAGTTACATTTGTATTGCTATCATCATCATATTTCATTAACATATCAGTTTCATCATTTGAGTCATTATCATCTGATCGAACATTGTTACCATCATTCTCACCAGATATGTTGGAATTCACAACATTGTGTCATTTTGTTTTGTAGATAAAGTAACATAAACAGTTGGTTTTATTCTAGAGTATGCTTGTACATGCACTTCCTCTGATTCATAACTAAGCATGGATTCATTGTACCAGCACACTTCATATCTTTGTTTACCTAAGAACACTTTCAGCTTTTATCGATTCAGAATAATCAGTTTGTCAGTATTTTATTGTTCATTTCACCATTACTTTGTAATCCACCGATAGCATTCATTTCTGTAACTATATCATTTTCCTGGTTACAGTACTTGATTAGAAAGGCTATAGCTGGCACAATGACCATCAAATGAATTTTTTATGTCCTGAGTTTCAGTGTGGATAAATATCTTTATTGGCAATCCTGCTTTTTTCATAACAAGAAACATTTCATACAAGTCTGCCATTTTGGTACCAGAAAGCATTGTCACTGAATAATCACTTCTCTCCTTTCAGAAAAATCATTCTTCTCATGCATTAAATAAATAAATAAAATTACTGTCAGTCTTGTTTGAAGTCGCCAGCTGATATGTAATTGTAAACATATGCTAAAATCATCCAGCTCTTTTCCCTCATTTTCAGTGTCAATTTTGTGTGTAAATCACTGATCCATGCCTACTCATTCCTCATTTATCATAATGTTCAAGTGTTTCTTCACAAAGACATATTTGTTTTAATTTCATCTTGTTGTCCACCACTATATATGCTACATCATGAGGCAAATTTTGCAAAAAGACTATCAATTTTCTTTTGCTGGTTATGAACATGTAAACATTTTTCCATATATAGTTTGAATATGTCTTTGCAATCAGATAGTATATTCTAATGCTCTGGACTAGTGAATGTTTTATGTGCTCAATGACATGAAATTATAATGAACAAACAATATCGTTTGGACATAACAACTATTGATAACTTCTCTAAAGCATACTTCACTTTCATTTGTACACTTGACTAATTTAAATGATGGAATATTGTCCTTTGAGAGTGGCTTCTGCAGCAGTTAAGATGATGTACATTTATTTCTCACATCTAGATCTTCACTTATCAATATAATCAAATTAAAGAAACCCAAGTTATCATAACTCAATATCCTAGATGTGTAATCTACTGCTTTTTTGGCTTTTGTGTCTAAATCTGTCAAAGCATTAGACATTATGTGAAATGATGTGCCACCAATTCATTTTCTGTTTGGATAATATTTTACATATCCTTTGTACATTGTCTTGATGATTGATTGTCATACAATCCAAGAAAATTTTTCTTTAATGCCATGAATCATTACTTTTCTTTCCCCAAAAGAGCATATGGATATTTCTATCAGACAATATGAAATCCACTACTTTTGCCACAATGCCTTTTAAAAATCTTTCAACATAGCTTTATACTTGGAATCAATTGTTTCCCACTCATCAAATGTTCAAAATGGTATCTAGACATTGCAATAAAGTCACAGAATGCACCAACTAATCTGTTGGTAATAATTTGCACACATCAGCCATGATTACACGATGTTGAATACTTGTCTCTGGTAATGCATCTGGTACTGCTAATGCACTCTTCTTTATTATAGCATTATCATCATCTACCAGACTTTTCAAGTTGCTGTTTTCTTTGTTTAGCTGAAGCAAAAGCATCATCATCATTTATAAAAATGATCCTGCATAGTACATAGTGTATTAAATGCTTGTTCAGCAAAACATACTATGATCAAATTTATTCTATTTCTTTTTAATACATGCATGAAGTCCAGGAATATTATGTCCATTATCAATGCCTAATTTCAATGCATTTCAAATCTGATGAATATTATTGAGCACTGTATCAGAAACATTTTCAGGAGCAATACTTATCTTATCAGAGTATTCTTTTTTGTCATCATCATCACACACATATTTGAAATCTTTTTCCTCTTTCTACCAGTTAGTAGTAAACTTATTTTGTGTTATTGTAATTCTCATCATTGCCCTCTTGGCTTTCAAGCAGCCTTTACTGAAGGATCATGACTGTCATGAGCACATACACAGCAACTGCATGCATAACATTTATTGCAATGAAATTTTTCACTACAATTTACATACTGTTTAAATATTTATACCTTTTATACACTTCTCATGAATGAAAATGAAGAAATTCAAAATAAGTTGAGTTTTGGGCTTTTCAGATGGTAGGCCAACCAGAAGAATTAGCTGAAATGCTATTAGAAAAAATTTGGTGCTGGAAATTTTGTATAAAACTAACAAAAACAAACTGGGCTCTCTTATAAACTGGATGTGGGTGTTTCTAAAATTTTGCTTAGTGATTTTCTTTAAAATTTTATTTTCTACAAGGTTTGTCGAAAAAGTATCTGACCTTAGGCTGGGACAACAAAAGATTACGTACTTGGTGGGGTTCAATTACTAATCCCCTTTGAAGTAGGTCCTTTGTGCCTCCACACACTTAGCCTAGCAATCCTTCCACTGTTCAAAGCACATCTGGAATGCTTCTTCTGGAATGGCTCTCAGCTCCGCCATCACATTCCGCATGATGTCCCCTCAGCTCTCAAAGCGGGAGCCTTTCAGTGGCATCTTCATTTTTGGGAACAACCAGAAGTCAGAAGGAGCCATGTCTGGAGAGTAGGGAGCCTGGTGAATGAGCGAAATGCTTTTCTTTGCTAAGAAACCTTGGATCAGCTGTGACGAATAAGCTGGGGTGTTATCATGATGCAACTGCCAGTTTTGCGAGGCCCACAGATCTGGTCTCTTGCACCAAACTGCATCACAAAGACGTCGGAGGACTTCCTGATAGTACTCCTTTGTAACTGTTTGTCCTTCTGGTGCGTATTCGTGATGCACAACGCCTCGGTAGTCGAAGAAAATAGTCAACATCACCTTGATTTTTCTCCGGACCTGATGTGCTTTTTTTGGGCCTTGGCAATGTTGGGTGCTTCCATTGTGATGACTGAGCTTTGGTTTCCTGGCCGTACCCATACACCCATGTCTCATCTCCAGTTATCACGGTATTCTGGAACTCAGGATCCCTGTTGGCAGTATCCAGCAGGTCCTGCGCAACCTCAAGATAAAGTTGTTGTTGTTCCTGAGAAAGCAGCTTGGCCACAAATTTCGCTGCCACTTTGTGCAAGCCCAAATCCTTCTTTAAAATTGCATGTGCAGAATCTTTACCGATCCCAACCTCATCACCAATTTCCCGCACCATCAAACAACGATCCTCCATTATCAAGGTCTGCACTTTCACGATAACAACTGCATTGCGGCTTGTTGATGGCCCTCCGGAATGCTGGTCACTCTCCACCAATGTGCAGCCATCTTTGAACCTGTTGTACCATTCTTTAATTTGGGTAACACCCATGGCATTGTCACCAAAAGCCTGTTGAATTTTTCGAATTGTTTCCGCTTGGGTATCTCCAAGTTTTTGGCAAAATTTGATGCAAGATCGTTGCTCCACACGTTCTGTCATCACGGGCGAAATGAAAATGCAACGAGTAAGTAGTACAGCACCTCACATGCTGGCTGCCTGACAGTGACTGACGCATCCAGCAAACCTGCCAAAAACTACGCATGCGCATGAAGGCATGCGGCTCCACTATGCACATTTTGCCACTCTAATGTCATTACTTCCCACAGGAAAAAATAAAGTTGAATACTTTTTCGACAGACCTCGTATATATATATATATATATATATATATATATATATATATATATATATATAATATCTCGTATTGTGACTTTGTGACTTCAGGACCGATGGAATTCTTTCCACTCTGATTCGAGCTGGAGTTAGCAGTGACAATGAAAACAAGAAGTGGTATATTTTTGATGGCCCTGTTGATGCTGTGTGGATTGAAAATATGAACACTGTACTTGATGACAACAAGAAACTCTGTCTCAGCAGTGGAGAAATTATCAAGTTGATGGAGGTGAGATGCCTTATTAACTGCAAAATCTTGCACTTAACTAATTACAGCTGAATGGTTTTAATAGTCACTGACATTAAAGTAACTACAAAAAAAGATATATGATAATATTTCAAGCTGAATTTAGTTTACCAGCTACAGAAAATATCTTTAGTATATGAAATTGTTAAATTTAGTCTCTCTCTCATCTTTGAGACATTTGAGTAGTTAAATAAATGAAATATATTAAAAAATGTAATGTGCACGCAAATCTACTTTTTATTTTTAAGTTTTTTCTCTTGTGAAATATCTTGGGAGCAACATGGTAGTTTGATTGTTGGACAACTGGATTGCTCTGACTAGGTTTAGCATAGCTTTCTGGCCTTCTTGCAGCTCTTCTTTACCAGCTGGCTATTTGGGTTTTTTGAGTACTCTAGTTTCCTTCACATCTAAAAATGTAGTTCTAGTAGGAGTTTTGGTAAATTTGTTCCTAAGTTTACACCCAGTAGGATGGGTTATGAGACCAACCACATGATTACTTTTCTTTCTCCCTAGTTTATCTTGTATCACAGATGGTGATCCAGGGCAGTTGTCTTTCAAATTAGGATGACATGATGATGATGATATATTTTTGCATTTTTAGGTGACATGTATGATTTGTAATGCTTGTTTTGTTTTTTTGTTAGTGTATGACAATGATGTTTGAAGTCCAAGATCTTGCTGTTGCCTCACCAGCTACTGTCAGTCGCTGTGGAATGGTATATCTGGAGCCAAGCATTCTTGGTCTGGAACCATTTGTGGATTGTTGGCTGAACAAACTGCCTGATGTCATCTACCCTCACAAAGAGAAATTAAAACAGTTGTTTGATAAATACTTGGAGGTACTGCATAATTACTGAATCTAGACTAAAGATGTGGCACCTTTGCGCAGATTCAGAGGATTCTTTTTTTTTTTTTACTTTTTTTCAAATTTCAAATATTTAATTTTATTCTTCAAATTATTTGAAATCTGGAATTTTCTGAATGTTTCTTGTTTTGGGAATCACTTCCTATTAGGTTTTATTTAATTTTCTCTCTAAAATAAGGTATGAGACAGAAAAATCAGTTTTATTTTGTTAAAGTTATAACCATGGGTGTCTGTAAAAAATGATGCCATCATTATGCTATTGCCCACCTGAAGGCATAATGATTACATTATTTTTGCCTGATTCACCATGCTTACTGATGTGTGGTAAATCAGGCAAGAAAGAAATAATTCTGATTGCACCTGGCCAAAGGCCAAAAGGTTAAATCCCAGGAAGAGAGTAGCAATATAGGAAAATACAATATAACGCACTGGCAGAGCATGTGTATTTCAAAGTAAATAACTAAACCATCCGCTTCTGACTAGTTTTGAGAAACAAGCTGCTAGACTAATTTAGAAATTAAGGGATCACCATTTGGTTAGTGTAACTGTGTTTGATTAGTTAGTGACCCTAGCAGCGCTTCTAATTGGTTAATTGAATTAAGCACTAGGTGCCACTTTCAGGTACCACTAGGCTATAAAAATTGGCAATAGCTAAGTGACCCATTCATATCAAGTACGGTTTACATTTGATTTAGATATTTTGTTAATCTTTATTTTTTGAAAATGGATATCAGAAATTTTTAGCAAAGCAGAAATTAGAAACATCAGAGAAGGAAGCAGAGAAGAAGGCAAGAACTTGTGTATCTCTAGTTTAGATTCAAAAGCAGCAGTTAAATTTGATTAACCCAATCATTCTGATGATAATCTTGATGATATTGAATTGCATGTTAATTCATCTATAAAACTATCTGACAATCTTAAACACAATATACTAGTAAAAAGTGACTAGCTTCTTGAGACTTTTGATTTTAAAAAGGAGCATGGAGTTTCCATTGTATTTGGCTATATTTATATTCACCATGGTTTAGTTATTTTCCACACCTAAAAGAAGCAATTTGTAAATATTGTACACTTACAGCCAGTTCATCACAGAACACAGGGAACCATATTTTTATCACTTGGCTTAGAAATGCACAGGTAGATGCAATTAACTTTTGGCCATCAGAAATAAACCAGAAATGAACATTGCGTGTCAACTGGACAGTAATTTTAAGTGGGACATTGAATAGAACCTGAAAATATTATGCCTAATATTGTCAACCATTCTCTTTTGTTGTATGCATGAAAATGCTTTACATGGTAAAGGAAACAAAACCGGAAATGTTCAAAGCATCTTTAATTTTCATATTGAACCAGGAGATAAGACACTGTGAAACCATTTAGAAAATGCTCCAGCAGATGCTTGCTATACATCTGTCTATACAGAAAATGAACTAATCAATCCCTGTAATGAAACTATCAAAGAAGAAATAGTTTCTTTGGCAAACAATTCCTCTAGATTTTCAATAATTTCTGATGAAAGTGCTGACATAACTGGAAAGGAACAATTGTCACTTGGTGTACGTTTCATCAACCCATGACCACTGAAAATATTATCAGAGAGGAATTTCTTGGATTTGCAAGACTATATGAACTGGATGATATTTTCATTGTCAATACTATCATTGATCAGTGTACAAAGTTTGGCTGAAGTCTAGAAAAATTACATAGGCAAGGTAGATACAACAGGTGCTCTACAATGACAGGAAGAGAAAAGAGTGTGTGAACTAGAATAAAAGATAAGTATCCAAAAGCTGTGTTTGTCCATTATGCTGCTTATAAACTCAAGCTGGTTGTGAACAACCTGAATTCATTACCTGAGATACACAATAAAATTGGCACAATGAAAGCTATCATAAAATTTTTCTGTGAGAGTCCAAAGAGAAAATGTCTTTTCTCAGATGTGCCACTACTATCTGTAACATGTTGGACTATAAAACACAAAAAGTATTAGAAGTTTTTCTGACAACTTTGAACATATTTTTGATCTGTTAAGCATACTGACCACTACAGCTTTAGGTAAAACACATCAAGATGCACAATAATTAGAATCTGCTTCAAATACAGTGACATTTATTTTTTGTCTGACTATAATTTCTAGCTATTCATCAATGCTAGAATCTGTAACACAAGTTCTCCAAGCTGCTGAACTTCATATCATAAAAGTGTATTATCATGTTCAGAAGCTTATTAGTGTGCTTTGCGAACACTGACAAAAAGCGGAAGAACAAAAGTTCAACAGTTATCAAAGAAGTTGAAAATTGAATTATCTGTTCCCAGACAATGCAGAGAGAAGATATTTTGATCTAATGTTGGTGACTCAATCATGGAGGAATATTTTTGTCAAATATTGTTTATACCATATTTGGACTCAGTCATTTCATCACTAGAGAGCAGGTTTACTGCAGAAAATAAATAAAATTTCTGTCTTTTTTGCCTTCATCCTGTACTAATAGTTCACATTGGATGTCAAGAATTCAAAAACCAAATTGTAAAAGTAAATCAAGTGTACAAAATTGAAAATTTGGAAGCTGAAGCTATCACCACCTGGTTTGAAATGTGGTCCAAAAAGGAGAACAACATGCTAGCAAATTAAAAAATGGACTTAGTGAGTTGTTAATCTGATCTATTCACTTCCATTCACCTAGCAATTCATATTGTTCTAAGATTACCATTATCAATCTGCACAGAAGAAAGGTCATTCAGCACAATGAGAAAGGTGAAAACATCATTTGTCTGGATTTTGTATAATAAGTTTTCATAGGACAAAAGTTACAGCTAACAAGCACAAACTTATTAAAAAGATAAAGGATAAATTTGGACAAACCAGAGATATTTATAATTTGTGTTGAATAAATATTTTTTTTTTGTTATTGTGAGCTCTAATAGGGTAGCACAATTGCAAAGGAATCATACTAACAATATAAAAATAAATTAAATTTTAAAATATTCTAAAGAAATCACAAAAATTATTTCTAAGTAAAAAATTATCGATCAAATATTTTTGATAGGCAAAAAAACAAATTAGTATTTTTTTATTTTTTGACATATGCTCTCATCACTAGGCACATTCTTTTCACTTCATATTATTTTGTGAATTTGTTTCTCCCTGTAATTTATTTATTCTGCAAACAATTTTTGTCATTTGTCTCCCCTTCCTTTGAAAAAATCCTGTGAATGCCAGTGGTTATAACTCTTACAATGTTTTGTGGAGTATTTACAAGTAATTTTTGCAGCTGCTCCGTTTTCTTTGGAAGCAGTTCTAGAAGGTATGAAGCATGATATTTAATATCTCAGTGCACTTCTTATGTGTCCATTGGGTGAGGAAATTTCTGAATCAATTTAACCTCCTCTTTTTTTTTGGTAGAACTGTGTAGTTACAGAAAGATGTGAAATTAAACATTCAGAATATACTATCTCATTGGCAGAGATGCTGAGAATTCATTCATTGCTTGTGTAATAGTTTCGCAGTTTAGTTAACATATTTTTTTACCATTTATTCATTTTGCAGTTTTTACTGCATTTATCAAGATATCTTTTTTTTACGTTCATGGTTATCTAAGTGCTTGCAGCTTTGAGGTTTTTAAAGTTTCTTTTGTTTTATTTCCAGCCTGCTCTTAACTTCATGAGATCATCTGTGAAAGAAATTGTGGAGACTGTTGACAGTAGCCTAACTTTCAGTATGTTCAAAATCATGGATTGCTTCTTTGCCCCTTTTATTATTCCAAAAATGGTATGTATTGTCAACAGCAACTTCATTTTATTTTTATTAATATTGCCATTAAGGCGTAATCTGGAAAAATATCTTCCTTGCTACAATTTAGGAGAACTTTTACATAAAATATGCTTTATGGTTGGACAGAATAGTTTAATTAATGACCACCATTATTAACAATATTCTATTGTAATAATTAAATCAAACTTTAGTGTCAATAAAATTTAAATATAAACTTTAAATGTGTAGCTATTTCTCTTCTATTGAGATGATAACAAAAAATTTTCTAATGCTGTAGTCATGCATAGTTTTGTGTGGGATTTGATTTTGTGTCATTGTTTTTAAAGATGGCAGCTGTATCAGTTCTTATGCTGCTACTATTTTACTAAGAGCTCAAAAACAAGTTGGTCATTTCCAAAGTATTGATATGAAAATAATTTAATTATTTTTACATATTTCATAATTTGTGATTATTGTTTTCAGCAACTGAAACAAATCACAAATAGTATTGGTATAAGTTAAAACTGCAGACTTTCATGTATTTTTAAAATAGAATTGGAAAGGTTGCATTACATGAAAGATGTAGCATATTTATTCAGCTGATTCTGAACCTTTGGAAACGAGAATCATCATTGGAAACAACTAACATTGAAATGGCATAATTGGACATTATGCAGGTTTAAATGATATAGAACATTTTGTTGCTGAATTGTATATATGGGAACAAACAATAGAAAGTAATTGCAAGAAAAATTGCAAGTAACTTTTTAAAAAGCAGAAAGTTACAATTAATGAGAAATCTATGGTAAATTGTTTTCCACATTTTAAAATAACTATTGTCAATTTGTAGATTAATTGCATACATTCATTTACATATTTTATCATATGAGAAACTAAAAATCAACTATAATTATTAGAAATGCTGAACAGTTTTATCTAACAATTATACTAAAATTAATATAATTGAAATTTGGACAAAGTGTTAGTAATCCGTTAAACAAATCACAAGGCCCTAAATTAGTGGGGATCTTTCTGGATATACATGTATGTATGCTTCAGATTTGTTTGGAAATAATGCATTCTATATCATTTTGAATCTATAGTAGTTAATGATAGAAATCTACATTTTCAACAGATATCTAATTCTACTGTGCTTTCTGTAATTGAATTTTCTTAAATAGAGACATACTTGTTATGTATGGTACAGTATAACTTCATTTAAAAATAACATCGTAAGTGATAAATTTTAGATTTGTAAAAATTTCAAACTTTAATCTTTTTTCTCACAAATTTTTAAAGAAATTAGTTTTATTTGCTAAATCCTGATACATATTTTAAAAATATTTATGTAACAATTACATTTTTTATTTCATTTAGATCTGTACCCTTCATGTTTTCAAAATTTTTAATAGGCCTTCTTTAACAGTTATCTACACTTGTTTTGGAACATTACACTGGACAAAAATGATTTTGCCAATGGAACACTATCATGCTTACTTTGTAGTATTTCGCTTGCTGATTTCAAATCTAAAACCATTTTGCTTTAGGATATCACTTTTTTTAGTTATGGCATGTGACTGATGAATGGAGGTTATTCATAGGCTGTAGCAAACTAAGCCTTAAAGCTGTACTGTTACATCATGGTAACCAAAAACTTTCGGTTCCTATAGTTCATGTAGTTGCTTGAAAGAGACATATGAGTCAATGGAACTCCTTTTGAAAGTGATGAGTTATTCAGATCATAAATGGAAAATTTGTAGTGATCTCAATATTATTTCTCTCCTCGGATTACAGTTAGGGTACACAAAACACATGTGTTTCTTGTGTCTTTGGAACAGCCATGATGATGCCAACCATTACACTTGAAAAGACTGACCTATGCAACAGGAACCTATAGTTGTCAGGTACAATGTTCAACATATGTCATTGGCAGACCCTCAGAATGTCTATCTTTTGCCACTTCATATCAAACTCGGCCTTATGAAAAACTTTGTCAAATCCATGAATAAAAATGGTGATGGCTTCGAGTACCTAAAAGAGAAGTTTGGTGCTGACAAAAGTGAAGCTAAACTCAAAGGAGAAATTTTTGTGGGGCCCGAAATTCGAAAACTCATGCGTGATGATGGGTTAAAAAAATAAGCTGAACCCACTGGAGTCTGCAGCATAGGAAGCATTTATTTTAGTTGTACAGAACTTTCTTGGCAAATATAGAGCTGAGCACTATGCTGAGTATGTGAAAAACATGCTAATGGCATATCAGCGAATGGGGGCCAGGAGGTCTCTAAAGATGCATTTTTTGCATTTGCATCTTGATTTTTTTCCAACCAATCTAGGGGTTGTTAGTGATGAGCATGGTGAAAGGTTCCACCAAGACATAAAGGTGGTGCAAAGTAGATATCACGGAAAATTCAATTCCAACATGATGGGTGATTTGTTGGTTCCTCCAAAGGGAGACTGTTACCTCACATAAGTGCAAGAACAAGTGTCTGAAACATTTTTGAACATTTAGAATGTACCTACTATGTGAGTTAAATGCATTCCATATCTTCCATACTGCTTCCATCAGTCTTTCTCATGCATCTGTTGTCTGATCATGGCAAATATGTTTCACATTAAACATTTGAATACTAAATATTGTTGTTCAAGCTTTATATAGTTCATATAAAATAAGTCATACTATAGCGTTAGTGGTGAAATTCCTCCTTATGCATATCTCAAAAACCTGATGTCCTAGCCAAATTTTGACTTCAGATTTGAAATCAGCACCCAAAATTTAGCTAAGATCACCCACATTTTGCTCAGTGGCAGACAAAAAGTTTCATTTTGTTGTACAGTGTTACTAAGTTGTATTTAGAAATACCAGGAAGCAGTTTTAGTTTGGGTAATAACAAAAGCTCAACATATCTTCTATTCATCAGATTTTTATTGTTTTATTGCACCTATTATTATGCCATTTCACCTTTTGCCCCTTCCATCAATTTTGATTTTTTAAATTCTTGGACTATTTATTTTTTAGAAAAATACAGATTAAAAAGAAAGTTCAAACTATGTTTTAGCACAGTATGATTAAATGTAAACTATGATTTTTGGTAGCATACATAGTTCTTAACCTTTTTATTTACTAGTAAGTAACTGCAGAAACTCTTAGTGTAAAAGTTTTATTATCTCACTTTTCATTTTGGAATTACAGGTTCTAAATATGGTTGTTAGTAATCTCTTTTTATTGCTTGCTTATAACTGAATATCCTTGTTTATTCTACTAGATACTTCATTTTCGATTACTTAACAAAACATTGACATTACACATGCTACTTGTGTTTTAATGAATTTCTGATAATCAGTACATAAAGAAAAAATATTTTTATTTTATTTTTTAGATATAATCTGTCATAGATAATTAATTATGTGTAACTTTAATAATTATTTCTTTTTTGTATATTAAAGACTGCATAGAAATGATTAATTGTATATAGAGCAATAAATTTAGATTATGTCAGGATGGTATTTCATTTGTTTAAAGATATTTCTACTGTATCACATTATGACTTGTCTTTGTTTCTGGGCATTTTTAGCTTTTCAAAACAAAAACTAAATATCATTTTTAAAATTTTTCTGGTATGCACAGAGATAAAAGATATAAAGTTGAATAGATAAAAGATAAATAACAGTTTGAAATTAATGAAACATTAAGAAAATAAAAAGGTTTATCTATATTGTACTCTATAGGAACAATAAATATTATTCTCTTATTTCTCTCACAAACTATGATAAACTAGCAAGTTAGAACAAAAAAGTGAAATTTCAGTTAATTGCTAAAATACATTTTCTTCTCAATCAAGTGACATGTTTTGAATTGTCTCTGGTAATTGGAAAAATTGAGCTCATTCCAAATTTTCATTTTGTAGATTAGAAAATTAGAGATAATGTTATCACTTTTGGAATCATTTTATAAGCAAGTAAGATTAAACACTTAAATTTAAATTGATAGCATCATGATAATTTTCTCAATTCCTGAATATTCCCTATTAGAGATTCTTTAAAATTGTTGCAAAAAATGAACATATATTAGAGTCTAAAATTTTAATTTTATTCAGGAGAAGTTGTATTATTAAATTTTTTAATGTACAATAAAGGCTATAGTTAATAGACTATCTAAACTGATTCTTCTATTCGGTCTTGTCATTATTTTCTGTTGTAGAGCTATTTTTATCATTTTGTTTAATGACAAAGAAATGAAACTCTTGACAATTTTAAATGCCTATTCTTGGAAAATGACTTGGTATGTTAAGCAAATAAATCAGTAAATATTATGTAACAACATTTTTAGGCAGTTAACATGTAGAAGGTAAGTTTTTGAGTCACCTATAATAGCTATATCAACTTGTAAAGACCCAAAAGATTTGTAGACTGGGTGTCTGCAAGGAGGGATGGGCCAAGAGAGGGAAACTGCCCCCCTCCCTTAGAAAATTGATGGTGATAGTACAATGATGGAATTATTTTTTGCTTTAACATTACCAGTAACAACCTGCACAGCAGAAAGGTTGTTTAGCACAATGAGAAGGGCGAAGACATGGCTGAGGTCAACAATGGCAGATGGTTGTTTGTCCGGACTTTGTTTGTAAGTGTTCATAGAGTAAAAGTTACGGCCAACAAGTACCAACTTATTACAAAAGTAATGGATGAATCTGGACAAGACCAGAGATGACTGCAATTTGTTTTAAATAAAGATGTGCTTTTTGTTTTGTTTTGTTATTGTGGGCTCTGATGGGGTAACAAAATAGCAAAGAAAGCATATTAATATTGAAGAAATAAATTAGATTTTAAAAAATTCTAAATGAATTACAAGGAATATTTCTAAGTAAAAAAATTTATTGAACAAATCAAATACTTTTGATAGGAAAAAAAATTAGTACCTTTTTATTTTTTTACATTAGTATGCTTTCTTTGCTAGGTTCATTCCCCGTATTTTGTCAATCCGCAGACATTTGTCATAATATACCTTGGAAAAATTCCTGCATACCCTTTTTCAGCAGCTATGGCAGCTAGAAGATTAAGTGGCAAATTTTATTTCCTATGCTCACAATAGCACCTATTTGAGAGAGCCTAATAATTGAATTTATACTCAAGTGCAATTATATTATGGAAAGTGTAATACATGTAAAGTGGTAATTAGTGTTGTACCAATGTCTGACAGTTGATCAAAATATTTTTTTGGAAGTAGAACACAATCTCGTGGCATCCAAAGTTTAAATTAATAATTGTTAAAGTGTATGTCAGTTCCAAAAATGGTCTCTCAAGAGATGTTTTTTAAAAGATGTATTTTTTAATATTAAGAATTATTTTTAGAATCAATCATAGCAAATATCTGCATGAATAGTTTAGTTTTTCATTACACTTGCCAATAAAATCTTTAACAGTGCATGAAAGATTATTTACTGGTCTTATATCTGAGATTGGGCTTATTTTTACTAGATCATTTTTTTGGTAGATCATTTTTTTTGTTTATGCTGGTTCTGCTCTACTTGTTTATTTGTATCAGTTATCTATCATCTGCATTCATTCATATGTAGTCAACTTTTAATATGCTTTTTAAACAACATCTGCTTTGGATTGGCAAACAAACAAATACTGTGCACATTAAAGTCAAATTTTTAAAAATGAAATAAAAGACATTTTTTCCAATATATCCCTAGTCAGCATATCTTTCACTCAAAGGCATTTTGCAGTGAAGACGTTTTGTTGGGTGGCAGGTGGTAAATGAATCTACAATACAGGAAGTTGTTGCAATTTCTCAGAAAAGCTGAAAGTTTAAGAGTCAAATATCTTATAAATAAATATGCTTGTGATTAAGCATTTCATGTGGAATTATATAACTTAAGATGAAATGCATCTAAAATATCAACAAAACCCTTCAAACTTCCTGATCATTTGTTACTACTTACTGTTAAATTTTATCTCTGAAAATGTTTATGCTAACTTCATACATTATCCATTTAAATAAATGAATATTGGCCTCATTAATAATAACTTTCCAGTTACAGGGTTTTGTTTCTACCATAGATTTTCCTTCACAGCTACTAATAATTGCCTGCCTGGCTCCCTTTTCTTGATGCTATATTTATTCAGATGAATTTATCCATGTAGCATCATATACTCATGTCCACTTGGAGATTTACTTTTTCTTCCATTGTTTGATGGAGGCTTATATTCTATACCTGAAATTTTCATTCTGTCATCATTCAGTGGGAATCTCAGTTTTTTAGTTATCTACTCAAACCATTTAAAAGTAGTTGTAACATGTCATCCTAACTCAACGGTATTATGAGGAAGTATGCAATTACTTTTAGGTTTGCTTCTTATTTATAATTAAAAATCCTAACCATTAATAATGTAAAAAAATAAAAAATAAAAATCTTTAAAATAATTAAAAGTAATTTAAAATATTCATAATTAAAAGAATAAATTGTAACAAATGAGGAACCTAGCAAAAATGGTTCAATTGATGTGATTTAATTTTCTCTTAGTTTCATTTAAAAAGTATTATTAGTTAATTAACTTCATTTTAAAAGCAACATTACATGATTACAAGGCAATTAAGCATAAATTTCCTTCCCATTCTCTTTTCAAATTTGACAACAAACCATGCATAAGTCATTTTTAAAATCTGAGTTATTGGTTGTTCATGTACATTATGTTGCATAGAAAACTAATCTGATAAAATATTATTTATTAACTTTTAAAGATTTAAAAAATATTTTATATATTTTCTTTTTAGTGATAGCAATCTTTATCTTCTTCCACTGACCTATAACATTCACTTCACTGCTTTCATTTCTAAGATACTATCTATCAAAAGTGAAAAACTAATAAAGGTAAATTAGAATAATGCTTTTAAGACTAGTCAGGAGTCAGGGGTTTTCCTGGTATTATATATGGAGCAGTTTTAGTGTCTATCAGTTCAAAAAAAACCAATAGCAAAATTGTTAAAAAATCTTTAGAAATCCATAGCAATATTTCAAGTTCAGTCTGCAACAAGATCTAGTCTTTCTTTTTTATTGTAAAATTAAACTGGATTGATTTTCTTGTACTAAACTTTCAATTCATTAGTATTAAACAGATGTGAGGAGCTTTTCCCTTCCTAGCAAGTCCTCATTTCTGTGAATGAATATTGTAAATAGAAAGCTGTTATGTATGGAGATAACTACAATGTTTCTATCTGCTGAAAACTGACCAAGTATTCTTACAATGCAATTTGTACCTGAATTTTATTGAGCATTTATTTTTTTTGTTTCACTAGCATCACCTGTTTTCTGTCTCATGTTTAAACTAATAATGTTAGATGTCTTTTGACCTTTACTTTTCTATTTTATCTCAAAAAAATTAGAAGTTTTAAATATAAAGTAGTTCGTCACAACTAATAGGAAAATTATAATGTGGGCCATTTTTCATAAATACTTCAGAGAAAAGGCACATTAAAAAAGGAAAATAGAATTATTGGAACTTTTGGATCTTGGAGTAAGTTTATTTTAGAACAGCCACCCTACAGATCCAAGTATGCTTAGTTTGATCTCTGATGAAAAGCCATTTGTCGTATTCTGTTTATGTCTCTTTAAGGAAACCATTAACTAGAGAACAACAGAACTTAAAAAAAATTGGCTAGGATCAACAGATATGTTGCAGTAATTTTTATAGACAAAAAAAATTAAAGTGATTTTATTTTAATTTTAAAATAAATTTACAAATAATAAAAAGAAAAAAAAACTTTACTGTTAACTTTTTGTGGCAATTTTGGCTTATACATTAAGATTGAAAGTACAGTTGTCCCCCGGTATTCGCGGGGGTTACGTTCCTAGAGCACCCGTGAAGAGTGAAAAACCGTGAATATTGGATGTGGTCCAATAAAATGCCTAAAATGCCTATAAACGTCAAAATATAACGTAAAATATAATAAAAAAATATAAGTAAATATATAATAATAATTTAATAAAAAATACAACATTCAGAGAAACACTCGAGATAGCTACACGCGGTAAACTGGGTCGATGCTTGGCTGCATCTGCCTGAGACAGCACCTCGTGGGCAGCAGCCAATCAGCAGCGAGGATAAATGAATAACGTTCTCCGATTGGCTACTTTCAAACCTCCAGCCAATAGCGTTTATTTTATATTGATATTTTGCTGAATTTACGTTAGTATTTATATTACAAAATTAGTAAATTATTATATTGTTATTAATAATTTAGCATTAAAAAGTGTGAAAAAATATATATTACTACGAAAAAAGGCATAAAAAAATCGCGGAAGATATTTGCAATTCTGCGAATATGCGGGGGTTTCCACGAACAATTATTAATTAGGTTCTAAGGAAAATTCCACGAATGCCAAACCGAAATTACGCGGGGATTGACTGTACTTATTACAGCATATTTGCCATAAAAAACATATGGAAATATGGTTATTAGTGCTTGATGCTCACTGCTTGGATGCAGGGTTTGAGAAAGTTTAAACAATGAAATCAAGGCCAAAACTTTCAAACTAGTGTAAACGGTATATTGGACTATTTTGCTAATCTACTACTTTCAGTCAGTGAATTGTAGTATACTTTAATTATGACTTCAAAAGAAAGGAAATACATGCATATACCGCATGGCAGACCAAAATCTGATGTGTAATGGTTATACAATTTCTCTTTAAAACAATTTATTTTTTCCAATACAAGGAGGTAAGTCCAGACATGCTGGAAATGCAACCAGACGAGCTTAGTCAGCGATATTGTGATCAAGTAAGTCTCTTTATTACCGATATCCATCATTTCTTCCTGCACCTTACTAGCGGTATGATCCAAATGCACTAATTTCTAATCCTGATGTGTTACACCTGGTCCCAAAGCATATTTGCTAGTGGTTTGATCTGAATTTGCTAGCTTTTAACCCTTTTGTTTTGTATCTGATTGAATCCCAATGTTACTAGTGTGTTTTACACCTGTTAGCTTCATGGCCATTGTGACTAACTCAAAAGCATCTTGATGTGATCCAGATTTGCTTTTTGTTTTTTTTTTAGCAGCATAAAATTTTTCACCCGCTTTCACTCTTAGTTTGTAATATATGTATCAATGTCTTCATCACTAGGTTCTTATCACACCTGGCAGTCTAACTTCTGAAATACCTCAACTGGTGGGATGACAGAGTACTTACTGATTTGATTCCTGTTTACTTACCAGTACTTATTAAATTGATGATACAATCCAATGCTTTTGTTTTTATTTGATACTAAATGCTTAGTTTTTGTTGGCTTCTATAATTCACAGCATGTTCTCCAAGCTTGTTACTGAACAAAGTTTCTCTCTAATTCTATAGATTTTTAGCATCTGATTCAAACCAGTTTAACTATTTTACATACTTTTTTCAGTTATCATAAAGAAAATCTTTCTTTTACTATCTTTGTTAGGAGCTAAGTAAGAAAATCCAAGATCCATTATAAAATACTTATAAATATATTGCACAAAAATGCTATTTATGGCAAAACCATTGTGAATATGTTTGCTCAATAAAACAAAAACCCAACTGCACTTATAATTCTAACATTTTCTTCTCTGGATTGAATCTATATTAGTGAATACATTTTTTAAAATATGATAAATTAAAATAGCAACAAATAAACAGGAATTACATTATGCAATATTATGATTATGCATTGAGAATAAACATATTTTCATTCAGTATTCTTTGAGAAGTCATGGAGTTCATAAAAATAATTCAGCAGTTTTGTTCTCTATGTACAGAACTAACCAAATGTATAGGGTTTTTGAAGGCATGAAAGAAATATAAAAGTAGGATGAATAGGGAAAAGAGTCCTATATAACTCAACTGATTATCAGTGAGAGTGTGGGACAGTCCAGAAGAGTAAGAGAAACTGCACCAGTTATGTACCAACAGCCCAGACTCATCAGACACAGAATTGTGGTTACTAACTTGCCGCCCACAAATTAAATATCATTTAGTTTGTGTTAATTAATTAACTAATATTTAATAGGGTGAAAAAAAGGAAACTCTTAATATCATGAACTTTTTCTGACAATGAAATTTACTGATTTGAAATAAGAAGAAAAATATGATTATGCATGATTTAGCAGATGGACTATTGGATTACAAATATTACATTTACTTTTTCAGAGTTTTCCTTGGATTTTTATGTACATCAAAGCTTGAATTTTTCTTGCTTTAAAACTTTGCTATGCTGAACCTGGATTTGGTACTGGTATAAATGTATAATAAATGAAAGCTTACATTTACAAGGGTATTTCATACTTTCTGTGATTATATTCTTCAAAGATTGGCTGTTTTGAAAGTTTGAACATTTTTATAGAATTTCAAATCTTTTGACTTTGGTTAAGTTTGTTTTCTCAGTATCTGTTTTGAGTTTTTTAATATTGAAAAATATTAAGAGTTTCTTGTTGAATATTTTATCAGAAAGGACTGCAGATTTGATTTTCTCTGATTTAATCAAAACCTGCTGTCTTTTTAAGCTATAATTTCCATACTTTCCTGTTTCAGATGTTACTTTATAGTCATATAATTTCAGGCATTTAGAGAAGTTAAAATTTATCTAATGACAAAACTTGGATTTTTTTCCTCTGCTTACAAGATGCAATTTCTTCATTTTTTGTTACATTATTTTAAAACATTTACCTGCACTAATGATGCTTCATTTATCCATAATGTCTCATGTTTGGCACATTTATAACGACTATTGATATCAGCCTAAGATGATTTTTTAAAATTTCTGATCAGTTCATCTCTCTAATTTCATCACTTTCTTAGATTTTCTGTATTGAACTTGCATTGTTTTGCAAACAAACTTATCACAGAGAGTAAGTATAATATATATATATATATATATAGAGAGAGAGTTCCTCTATAGATAGTACTTAAAACCTTGCATAGTAAATCATTCAGAGAAGGAAATTTCAGACTTTCTCTTTTTTTGAAAATATATTTAATTATGTAAAAGAGAATTTTTTATTAAGATTCTTTCTTACTCAAAACTATTTCCCAGCTGAAATGGCATTGTTGATTGTCATTTAGTATTTTTAAAATCATTTTATTTCCATCTTTATTATAACATACTCGTTCAGCACGTCAGGGAGGTAGAGAAACAATCATACTATTATTAGAATCGTTGAAAGAACTTGCTTCTAGCTGGTCATTCTAAAATATGTTCTTTCTCAGGCCATATGGACCTGTCAAGGATCTATTGGAGAAAGTATTGCAAAAAACTCAGCTTGATGCAGAATTCTGGCTGATCTATAAAAATATCCCTGGCAGCTTTCAGTATCTGGAATTGTTGATTTCATTTCCTCTGCCATATATTTGGGGGTTGTTACCAATATCTGTCAGTTACCTGATTGCTGGCTGTTCCCACCAGGCTATCTTGGCTTGAAGACAACCAACATGAGAAATGATCATTGAATTCTACCTTTATCTACAGTGTAAACCATTTAACTCCATTAAGGTGTAAACCAGTACATTAATTATTTTTACACCTGAAACTAAAAATATCTGAAAAAAAAAGGATTTTTTAATCAAGCTTCTCATTATTTAAATATAATTGTAAAAAACTAGTGATCTTAACACATTTCTTTTAGGCAAACATATTTATTTTTGTGCTACAAACAAGCACAGTGATTTAGGAAGGTAAACAGCTTATCTTTTGTTCTTTATTAGGACTAAAGATATTGCATTGTATACATTTCCACAATAGTTTACGGAGGGAAGTGAAATAACCATGAGATCTTTAGGCGTACTAGCTAGTACTCACTTCACCAATGAAATTTAAAAATGGGATTACTTTTAAATGTTTAAAAAATATATAGATTTTTACATTTTTGTGTGTAAGTAATGATTGCATTCAAAAGTGGAAATAAGCACAGAAACATCTGGTCTCTGGACTCACTTGTAAACAAATTTTGATTCCAACACTCTTAATCTTTTCATGTTTAAACTTTTCAAAAAGCTAAGTGATGTTGTTTTTTTTTTTTTTCATAGGAGCAGCTTGGTTCTGCTTCCAGCCAAGTTTGTTTTTGGAAAACTGAAGTGATTTCTTAGGCTAGTATTTTGTAGTTAATTTTCAGTTCTTAAACAATGACCCTGTCTTACAATCTCATTGAGTTTTTTAAAAATATTTCTTTCTTCCTTTATTTTAACACTTCCATTTATGCTTGTATTATATTTTTAAAACTTAAAAACATCTTTTCTTTTTGATTCAGATGAAAACCAATTAGACACAATTACTTTCTTTGCTATTAATCTAAGTTTTAGTTGCTATGAATAGCATGTAAACCATTTAGTATCCATCTTTAAATAAGTTAATAACAACTGCAGATATTTTGCTGCAGGAATTTATAGGCAAATGCCCCAGGTTCATGACCAGCTCAGGCCATCACATGAATTCCATAGGTATGGAATGAAAGTCACTATGTAATGGTAGCTAACTGGGTACTTACAGATAGCTGAGCTTGTTCTCAAATTCTGCTGTCCAACACCCCAAGATAATAACAGTGTTTAGCAAATGCTCCTTATTTGAGGAATCAATGAACCTTGCTTCAGTTTGGTTAAAACTAGAACTATTTATTTTGGCTACATTGGAATTTCTGAATATGTTGACTTCAGCTATGAATCAATGACTATGTGAAGATATTCATGCTGACTATGAGAAATTAAAGTGGACTGGTGTAGGTTTATTACTTTCTTTGTCTAATTAATTATATAAAAAGCTCTCATTGAAATTGTCAAGTTTAAAGAAAATTACATAATGTAAATATTTTTGTTGCTTTCTCAGATTTAATTTTAAGTTCATAATGATCCTTCATCAAAGAGACCAGCATTATGGTCCTTATTGTATATACTGTACATTGGTATCATATAGTTTACTACAGAATTTTATTTAAAAGTTATTTATTTTTAGTGGAGCAATTTTAACCAAGCTCACTTCTATAGACCTTGAACCAGTGTTTATTGAAGCATGTCTTTTGACATGAAATCAAGATCTATTGATCTTCCTTTTTAAATTGTCGACAATGAAGGTCACAATCAATTCAAACAGTACATTACATTTAATAGCATATATTTTGGACCATATGTTCCCTGTCAGTTTACTATAAAACATATTTAGTGGCAGAATGCTTCCTTTAATCTATTAATTTTCAATGCTTAAGATTAAGCATCGTTATTGTTCAGAAACATGTTGATCACCTGGGTAATCAACATAAAATACTTGTCTGAGTTTTAAAATTAATCTCTCTATCATGTAAAACTTTAGAGCTGTTTTTTATGAATGTTTTTCAAGTTTAACTATATACAGCTGTATATTAAACAATCATTGAATATGTTTCTGAATAGCAGACTGCTTAATTTTAGTGAAGATACATCTTTAGATGCCATCTAGACGAAAAAATTAATTCTTTAAGGCTGTCTATCTTCCTTTATTATCATTTGTTCTCAGGGGTTAAAGTTGGGGAGATGAATTAAGAAAATCATTAATGAGAGCCCTTCTCATTTGGCAAGACCAGAGTTCAGAACACTCATTATTAATCATACAGATATGGTCATATATATTCACACTGGGTCTGTGTGTGGGGTAATACAATGTGTCAGCAGCAGTTAGGTGGTCTAACATTAAGTGATGAAATCAGCTCACCACTGCAACTTAACAGAAGCAGCTTGCAGGGATGGAGAGGGTGGTGTCTTGTGATTTGATTTGAACAAATAGCATGCACTTTCCTGGATTGTTACCTTCTAGATCAGGCATGGGCAACCTTTTTTGTTCAGCGGGCCATACAAGACTTTGTTCATCCTGATTCGGGCCACACCACTAAAAGAATGCCGAATTTATGTAAGGTCGTAACTCGTAGCATAAAATAAATAATAAAATTGCAGCAATTGGGTGTAATATATAAATAAATGATAAAAATATTAATTTAAAATATTTAGAAATTATATAGGTATGGCAATAATATTTTCATATATCTAATCAACATTCATTAAATGCCACAATAATATTATATATTATAATATATAATATATGGAAACAAAATTTAATAGAAATATGTACTTAGTTAGTGAGATACTTGAGCTTGAGAATCTTTTACTAAATTTTCAAGGTTTGCAGGAATAGAAATTGTTGCAACTCTCAAGTTGCTTTCTAAATGCATATCTGTCAATCTTGATCTTGTTTTTGATTTGATGAATTTCATTCTTGAAAATAGCTGATCACATTTATAGTTACTGCCAAAGATTGAGGAATGTTTCTAGCAAATTCTATCATTCATGGAAAGCATTCTAACAGGAGAGAGGCATACATTTCTAATAAAGAAACATCTTGAAATTTTTGTTGAAGAAGATCATGGGCCACATAAAATGTTGTCACGGGCCAGTGGTGTCCAGCTCCAGATTTATACTTTAATCACTGTTTCTTCTCTAATAGGAACTGTCTAATCAAGGGATGATCCAGCTTACTCACTCATTACATTTACCTTATTGTTTACAAGGTGTATAATCATAGATATTGCTTTTTTTAAATGCTGATTCCTGAAGATTAAGTTTTCTTTTGATTCATGTCAGAAAGTTTGACTAATACATCTTGAGGTAATGTACTTAAAGCTGGCTAAAGACCTACAGGTAATTTGTTGGTCAGCGGATTAAAGTTAATGAGGTCTTTGACCTATTATTCTCATAGTTATGCATTTAAAATTAAACATACAACATCTGTGAGAAATTTTAGGTTGACAAAAAAGAATTGTTTATATACCTTTTCACTTGAATATGTAATATAGCTCAGATGGAAAGCACCAAATTAAAGAAAGTTTATTTGTTTTTCTGCAGTGTACAGAAATAATCCTACTGTAGGCACCATTTCCAGGTGACTTGCAGCCATACTTCTAATCTACTGTACCTTGCTTTGATGATATACAGGGTGTTCCAAAAGTCTTGGGCACATTTGAAGTCCCCATATCTATTTAACTATGAATGGTAGTAAGATAAAAGTTGTGTCATTTTAAAGCTAATTACATTAATTTTTTTGTAAGGCTATTGATTTTTTTATTTCTTTTCAGATATTAAGATTTTTTTAGATTAAGATTTTTTTAGATATCTTTTCAGATTTTTTAGTTAATGGATAAATTGAGTGAGAAAGAGTCTGGTGACTTCATTTTCCAACAGGATGGAGCGCCACCACACTGGAGCCTCAGGGTTAGACAGTTTCTGAACATAAAACTGCCAGACAGATGGATTGGAAGGTCTGGGCAGAATGATCACGATCTCATGTCCTGGCCACCCAGATCTCCAGGTCTCACACCATGCGATTTCTTTTTGTGGGGATTTGTGAAAGGATTGGTATATGTGCCCCCTATTCCCAGAGACGTGGATGAGCTGAAGGCACGAATAACAGAAGCTGTTTCAACCATTGACAATGCAATGCTGGGACGCGTTTGGCAAGAATTGGACTATAGGCTTGATGTGTGTCGTGTGACCAATGGTGCTCACATTGAACATCTTTGAACATTCCATGTAAAAATTGAGATTACAAGCTTTCTGAATTTACCAGATGCGTTTTTATATCCTTAATAGTTTCCGAGATATTTATTGTCAAAATGTGCCCAAGACTTTTGGAACACCCTGTATTACTATCTGCATTGAATACACACCATATATGGTTAAAATTATGTTCCAGGTGATACCAGGTTTAGGTTTTACAATATTACACCTACTAATAATGTACTGAAAATGATTTCTTCAAGAAATTCTAGATATACTTTACTTTTTAAGTGTGATGTAATGAAATGGCCATTCTAAGAGATACACAAGGTAGACAAAAGAAACCTGGAATCTGATTAAAATTAGTATCTTTTAATGTGTGAATAATCAATATTGTCCAAAACAAATAAGACATTGTAAAAAAGAAAAAAGCAAACAAATTTTTAGCTTTTTTAAATTCACCCTTGCATCTCTAATTTTGCTTTTATTTAAAAAATTTCTTAAATTGGAATTATTCACTTTTATATTTTTTAACTTAAAAGTGTAAAATTTTTTTTTTTTATGCATTTTGTATATGTATTTGTTTTGTATCTATGTTCAGTGATCCAATATTTAGTTTTTATGAGAAACACTTGGTAAATAAGTTACAACACTCATTCTTATGTGAAGGTAGCAATCTACATTTATTTTTCTGCATTATCCCCTGTACATTGAGGCACTTCTCCTTTAGCCATCCTGGCTTATGGTGTATGCTGAAAAAATAAAGCTGTTAATGTGTCAGCTATTTTCATTTCATCATCAAATTAGAATTTGTGCTCTCAAGAACTGCCTTTAGGGTTTTAAAGGGGTGTTAGCCAATGGTAGCAAGGTCCAGGCCATGTGGAGAATAAAGGAGGGTTTTCTCCCCTTTGTTGTCTTTTTTCAAGATCACATCAGAAGCGTACCTTGGATGTGGAATATTGGTTATGCTGACCACATTATAGTGAAACATTTCCTTTTACTGACAACTCTTTGAAAGCACACACGCACACACACACACACACACACACACACAACAGATCACTTTCCACTGTTCTGCACATGTAGTGTCTTTTATTATGGACATTACTTTAGTTTCTGTTTTGTGCATGTGCACTGGTCACTAGTGTTGCGAGAACTCTTGCTTACAACTTCAGCACTTAAATATAATATTTCTACTGGATCAGTGGGAAAGTTTTTTTACAAAATTGTAAATTATTTATTTAGTAGTATCCCTACTTAATTTTTTACAGTATACTTTTTAATTAAAAGAAATATCATCAAGGAGTGCATGAACATATCTGCCACTTGGATTGGTATTTTATTTTATTGTATAAATAGCACTGTGCTTTAACCATTAATTAGATTTCTTGCTGATCCAGTTTTATTTTATGACTAGGGGGAGAAAGAGATCCCTCAAGAGAAACTGGACCAGATCATGAATCTCCTTGAGCCATGGTTCTTCTTCGCTCTCATTTGGAGCATAGGGGGCACCTGTGACATTGATGGCAGGATCCAGTTTTCTGATTGGTTGCAGAAAATAATGGAAAAGGATGAGGTAGGGATTTCTCTTATTGCTTGCTTTGATTGGAATAATGTACTTCTTACCATGCAAGAGAATATTTATAAGTTGAGTGATAAATATTTTCACAGTATTCTGTGAATCATATTTATTGCACAACCTAGAAAAATACTTGATAGAATTTTTAAATATTCAGAGTAAAGGATAATTGTAGCCTATTAGAGTTCTAAAATACCAAATTTAAAATGTTGCAGTAAAAATAAAAACTTTTATCAGTATGTAAGATTTGTTTATATAGATCTTTTAGCCAGATAACTTCATATTTACAGAGTTTAGGGTATCTATGTTTAAATGAAAATTCATCTTCATAAAAAAAAATAAAAAATTTAAAAGTTTATAATTTAATTCTCAACACTGAATTTATTTTTAAAATGTTTTAGTTCTGTAATGGCATTATTTCTGTTAATTGACTGGTACCTTTTTATTATTCAGCCTCCACATAAATGTTATATTTAATATATTTATTATACTGTTATATGAACGTTTTTGTTGCATATACTGTACTTTTGACAGTGCTTTTGAAATGCACTTGGTTTCACTTATATTAAGGCAGATATTTAAGTAGATTAAATTATACAAAGATGCTATAATTACCATATTCACTGGTATACTTTAACTTACCAATAAAATAATTCATCAGTGTTAGTGGGTATAGAGATAAAAACATCTTGTGACAAAAATTAGAGATTAAATGTTTTTTTTTTACATGTATTCTTTTTGTAATAGTCATAAGCTTATATATATGTACATACCTACATTTATATGCATTAGTAAATTGATTCATGTATGACATATGGAATATTACATTAAGTCCACAATTATGGCTGCTAGTGTATATTTGAATAATAAACTGGCTGATTATTCAGAATTGCTGAAAGGAGTGGAGATGAGTCACTATTTGTGAAGGGTGCTTATTTGAATATATGCAGAATATAACTTTACAGTATTGAGAGACAGAATTTTTAACAGATAAAAAATAATTTATTGTTTTATAGCTTCTACACATCCATTTAGGTCACATCTCAAAACATGTAAGTTAGTGTTCTCGATAATTTTAGCTGAGGGCTGATCAGGACCCCAACCACAGAATACCACACTAATTAGTGGAAAGTATCTACTAGAACTCTTCTGATTATCTGTGGGAGGAAACCGGAGTACCCGAGGGAAACTCACACATCTCTGACGCACAGAACTATGCCTTAGGGCATGCCAAATTGCATCATTGTCCCTCTCAGCCTTGGCAAGCTTATATTCTATAGCCTAACCATGATTAAAAGTTATAGAACTGATTAATAAACGAATACAATATTTTGAAAATTACATATTTATCATTGTGTTTGTTCAAAATAAGAGGTAAAAATTATTTTCTAAACTATGTTAAATGATGCAGTCAGGTTAAACACTATATGGAAAGGACAAGGTACATTATTTAGAAAAGTGCCAGTGTAATGCAGAAATAAGGTTGAATTGGTTTCAGAAATTATATTATACTAGCTGGGCTACCCATACTGCATGGGAAAAAATGGCTTTAGGCCAACATGTGATAGCTTAAAATCCTGTTCAGATTCAGAAGTACCTACACCCAAAATTTTGGCCATGAAAGAGTAATGAAGAAAAATATATATATCAAATTTTAAAATATTTAATTATTTTGACTAGAAAATATTGAATCCAACTGGGTATGTTGAGGTGAAAAACCAAAAGATGCACTGGGAGTTTTTTCATGCTTATGGTGATAATCATAGATTACTGAAGGTGTCCATGTTTGAGTCAGATCTGTTTATTTGGTTTGATTAACACTAAGTTCATTCCATATGTCAGCAACTTTATTGCTATAAACATCATATCTCTTAATCACTGGACATGCCAAAATTCTCCACTGTCTTAAAAACTAAGTGTTGAATATTTAAGGTATGCTTATTAGCTTGGAGGTTCCCAAAACATACTTGAATTCATGTTACATAATTTCATTAAATGAGAATGAACCAATAAATAATGTCAAATAAAGGGTTGTTTCTAAACCTAAAAGGAATCATAAGCCTGGAAGGTTACAGTTAATGAAATTTTATATTGCCAGAATGGTAAAAAAAAAAAGCAAATTTATCTTGAAACATACTCTGTTATATGTAACTTAAGAAAAGAAGGCCTGGTAAAAAGAGAGTTTTCCAAAAGCTCGTAATTTACAAGAAAGGCATTCACTACACAATACAAAGACACCAAATGTCTGGGAGCAATACAGATAAAAGGTGCATAAGGAGATGAGTAATATATAAGGGAGAGAACCAATATATTACACTGTTGAGCAAATGAAATAGAAAACTTACAGTTTCAGAAATTACAGCACAGCTGAATAGCACTAAAGAAAATCTAGTGTCTCTGACAACATTAAAAAAGCACCTTAGAGGTGCTAGTTTAAACATTTGTGTGGCTATGAAAAAACCACTGCTCGGTCTTCTAAGAGAGTGAAATAATGATTTGGAAGTGTTTTGGAACTATTGCATTTGGTGATATTTGTACAATGAATGGAATATTGACAAAAGAACATTATTATAGTGTTCTAAAAAAACAGAATTTTTTATGGCAGTCAACTAATAGGTGCAGGCTTTATTCTGAAACAAGATAATGACCCTAATCATGCTTCCAAATTATACTGACAATATTTGGAGAACAAAGGATGGAAAGGTGTATTCCAGAACATTGTTTGTCAACCAATGTCCTCTGATTTTCCGTCTGTTCAACTCATATAGGTGAACTCCACAGAAATCCAGGAAAACGATGTTATATAACATAACACAGTCATGGGAATGCTTCCAGACAACATGGAACTCATTAACACTTGGATATTTGACAAGGCCACTTGATAGAGGCCCCAGAACTTTCAGAGCAGTTATCAGACTTGAAACAGAAGTCATAGTCAAAGTCAGAGTTTATTAGATATGTGTATTTTTTGTATCCAAGTACTGAATTTACATTCCATATGTTATGATGAGAAATAAATTAATTGTGGTATTCTTTTTTTAATAGTTGTCATCATATTTCTGTTTGTTTTGAATTGGTTGGCTAGTAGTGTGTGTGTGGGTGTGCATATATGTTTGTATCACTTTGTTTCCAGATAAGTCTACAGTTTCCAAAATCTGGTCTTGTGTATGACTATTGCTTGGATGATGGAACTATCAGCTATGTTAATGATAATGAGGATGATGGAGAGGAAGAGGAAGGCAAAGAAGAGAGAGAGGTGAATTCAACTTATTAAAATAGATAATCTTTAAGCCATTTTTTTTTTTTTTGGAAACATAGTGTTAAAAATGTGAGTTTTAATTACAGAAAACTTAAAGGAAGCATCTGAACACTTAAAAAAAATCCCTTAAAAATTATTTTAAAATAATTTAAAGCATCTCTATCTATTTATAGACCATCATTAGCCTTTTGAATTTTAAAAAAATAATGACGACAAAACATGGAAAAATTATAGATAAATGAATATTTAAAGATTATCTTTTTTGCTAGATAAATATAAAATTCTACCATAGAAATAAGATTATATTAATAATTTGAAAAGCTTCTGTAAGCCATGATATTTTATAGGAGATCATTCTCAGAGTTTATCTTTATATTAAAGACACAGCAGCTTGACTACTGCTCTAACTTCCTGTTCTCACTCACTGGAATGCCATTTATATGGTTTTTAACATTTCTGACTGGAAAGTAGAGAGGATTATGTATACTTGATTAAAATAAGAGGTTGTCAATGTTTGTTGGCTTTTATTTTCAAAAAATCTGATGTAACATTAACTGATTATACTTGTGAGAGTAAGTGTTTAAAGAACATTTGAGATGATGCTGTGAATTTTGTTTGCATTAATTTTTTGTTTTGTTTTTCAAAGAAGTAGTTTTATGATAAACCAGGACATCTATTTACATCACTAATTTTCAACTTTAAAAAAAATTTAGATTAAAAAAAAGAAATCTGAGTATGTTAGAGTTTAAATATTTTGAATTATTTCTAGAATTTATTAGGAGTTTAAAGGTTGAAAACAATAATGAACAATTTTAATTTTTTTGTTCCTGTTAAATGTATTAAAATAATTATGATCCATAGGCAAGATGGCTGAAATGGACTCACAATTTGGAAGAAATTGTTATTGAACAGGACACAAAGTTTTCAGACATCATTGTACCCACGATGGACACTATCAGAAATTCTTATATTTTGCACATGCTTCTTGAAAACAAAAAAACAGTAAGTAACTCTGTAATTTTTTTTTTTAAATCTACACATTGAGCTGATGATAAATTGGTAAAGTAAACTACATTTGAAATGTAGCAGCCAACAGACCAACATAGGCCACTTGATCAATCCATATATAGAAATACCTATTTCAGAAGTAGCATTGTTGTACTTAATGGCAATCTTTCTTGGGACTAAGCCCTGTAGGTTCTTTATTTACTTTGATGACAATTTCTGAACTAACCTACTTTCTGATTAATTTTTTTCCACTTCAGTGGCATTGTTTCTAATTCATGCTGCCAATTCTCCTCCCTCACATCCCACAATGGCCACCGTTCCAGATTAGTGGACAAATTGGTCTAAGGTTCCATCTAGAGATCAGTTGAATAAAAACCAACATCTTACAAATCTGATATTTATTTTTATCTATAAGTTTACAGATTTTATTGACAAAATATAATGCCTTGAAAACTGCATCATGAATTACCCAAATAGATACTTCCTTCACATAACATGCTTTTTTTGTTTTTGGCACTTTTTTTTTTCATATTTTTAAAAATTATAATGGGAATTTTATGGTTATAGCATAGGAATTTAGCTCCTAAAATTTTATTTTTTTGCCAAACTTACCAAGAATTAATAATGCCTTTTTGAGAAAAAAAAAAGTATACATTATAACATATTTATGGCTAATATAGCATGTGTATGATAATTGGGAAACAGTGCAATTGACAGAAAATGTCTATGGAATATAGGTAAAAAGAGTTAAAACATTTTGTGATCATCATTAAATCATCGACAGTTTTCTTTTATCTCTAAGCATAGTGTTGTACATATGAACTATCATGTTGATAGCTTACTGCAGTCCACATTATTTTTTTTTAAGTACAACAATGAAAACAGTATTCACAAATGTGACATATCTTTAAAAAAAAGATTTATTTCTATCATAAAGATTTAAATTAAGGTTTGCTAAATTAGCTAGGAAAAAGAAAATGTTTACCTTTTTCTCCCATCCTAATGTAAAGCCATTATTTCCATCACTTATTCAGACCTTTGATATTATCACATTGCTTGTTCTGTAGGTCCTTTGTGTCGGTCCGACTGGAACAGGGAAAACTTTGACTGTTTTTGACAAGCTGACTCGTGGTATGTCAAATAAATACATCACAGAAATCATTGTATTCTCTGCCAAGACCAGTGGCAATCAGACACAGGATCTTATTGATGGAAAACTTGATAAGAGGTTGGTTGCTTTAGTGCTGTACTAGAATTTAAGGGAATAAAAGAAGAGCCGAACTAGATTAGTAAATCTTGAAGATTCAAAGGAATTTTGCATGTAAGACCTGTAACACACAACTGTAATCTGTAATCTCATTGTTTAATTTTTAATTTGGATGTTTGTTTTCTTTACTCTGCATAGCTTCTGTTCATGTTTTCTTGAAACCTGGCCTGTCTTAGTTATTGTTGTACACAGTAGTTACTATTTAATTAGTTTTAGAGTAAAAAAACATGGTATCTGTGCTTGGTGAAACATGATCTTATTAACAACAAAAGAACATGCAAGATTTGAAGGCAAGCTGAAGCTTCCATATAAAAACAGTCATGTCTATGCACTTATGCAACAGTAGAGCCTATTTGTTTAGTGAAATATAGTGAATGTAAAATCATGTATGTACCTGATCATAAAACGTGTTGGTTGAGTCAGGACTAACATGCTTCTGAATAATGTCATAAAAACTCTGGAAGTGCACTAAGAAGTAACTTTGAACATGTATAGATAAAAATTTAAATAAAGAATATTGGTTATGTTAATAGCAGTTGACCACTGTAAATAATGTACAGGTTTGCTTATTTACTTTATCCATGCTTTTAAAACTGAAATGTTTTATAAAATACAGTGGATGCAATTAATAATTTTTTAAATGCCTCTGTTGCATATCATAGTTGTTATTTTTTGACAGAACAAATTTGGGTGTTTAATTTTTAATAAGAAATCTTTTTTTAAGTTCAAATCTATATAGCAACTGAATTACTGAAATGATTTACAAGGAAATAATTACTAAACTGACAGACCTAATGAGATTGGATTTTTAAATAAATCTGGATAATTCATAATGTTATTCTTTTTTTTTGTGGCTAAATTTTCTGCTTCTACATGTATCATAAAAATTTCAAAGTAGTTTTCATTTCATTGCATTAAAATATAAACTGAAAATATTCAAATTGAATGGTATATGAGTAAATGTTTATCAGGTTGTCTAACACAAATCAGTCATTAGGGGCAAACTTATTGACTGACTGATTATATGGAATATGAAAATGTACTAAGAAATTGCACATTTTTCAGAAAAAGATAACCATCTGTCTTATAAATATTTTTGAATTTATTAATGTTGTAACCAAGGTGGTTGATGAGGTTAATGTGGTTGATGTTATTTACCTAGGCTTTAGTAAAACGTTTGATAGAAGTCTGTCTCTATGATGTTTAGTGGAAATTTACTGATTTGGTCAGCCCTAATTATTTATCACAGAAAAATTATGCATCATGTTAGATTTCACTACTTTAAAAGTAGAGTGGAATGGCATCTGTTTTAGATTAGAGAATGAATTAAAGAAGTTTGTGAATGATTTCAAGCTTTATATCCAGGCTGCTCCAGGAATGTTTAAATATGCTAAACAAATGGATACTAAATGCCAAATGAGTTATAATTTTTCTTAGTGGAAATACATTCCTATGGATTATGTTAACCATAAGAATCTTTACTGCTTGAAAAATAGTCACATTAATAATAGAGATGCTGAATAAGATAACTTGTGATGTGCATTATAGCAAGGTGTAGTCAGGGTGAACCGAAAGTCTTAGCTTCTCTGCCGAGCAGCTTTTAAAATGAAGACACCAGAGCTTGGTATTCTTATGTTAGGGTGTTGAGTGGTATTTTCAAAAATGTTTCATTTGAACACTTAATAGGGAGGAAATCTTAGTTATTCTAAGCAGTTAGCAAAAATCAGACTTTGTCTTGAATATCAAAGATTACATGAGGATTTAATTGAGATTTAAATGGTCACTTTTTTGTTATTTTGAGCTTTCTTTTTATGTCCCATAGTAGGCTGAACATCTGTTTTTATTTCAGTAATAAATTAGCAGAGATAACAAAAAATTGTTCTTGATTAAAATTTTTCTTATCTATAATATCCTTTACCACACTTTACTCTAAGATGCACATGGATTCATCCACAACATAAGAAACACATAATTTGCACACTTCAGGGGTCATTCCACAATGCATCATTCCATATTGTAAACAAAAGTATGTGTTACTACACATCTCTTCCTTTTTTCAGAAATAAGAACATAGTAAAAATGGGAATTTCAGCATGGTTTAAAAGAAAAAAAAATAATTGTAACAAGTCTGAGTGATAGTGCTGTACTTTCAGTTATTTTAAATTACCACAAAGTGAACAGAACAATTCAATTTAAATCAAACAGATTTTTTGACAACTACATATGTAGTCTCTGAGTTTATGCTTTGATATTTCTATAATTGTATTATTTATTAATAGTTTTTTGGACTTATTCATTCACATTCTGTGTTTTTTGTTTTAATTTTTGCAAATTAGATAATTGAAAGCATTGTACTTATAAGTGTTGGCCATCAAATTAAAATGGATGAACTATTATTACTCTGTGGTCATGATTATAAAATAAAAATCAATTCTAATCTTATAAAACGTTAGTTCAGACTAGGTAAAATATTTATATAAAAAACATGCTACTTTGGCAATGCAGAAATACTCTTTTAAATGACATTAACACATTTCAAAACTATGCACTGTTTAATTAACTATTTATTTAGATTAGCACATAGTCTTTAAACTTGCTTGGCAGGACTCTACTCATCTGAGTTTTGATTTTGATAGAAATATTTAGAACTATCTCTGAGATTGCAAGGTTATACTCATTGGAATTATCCATTATGTTGACTTACATGATTCATTCTCAGTAATGGAGTCTCCAGGTATCTGCACAAATACAGCTTGTTCAATATATTTCCATGTGTGTGTGTGTGTGTGTGTAGAATTTCCCATCTTTGGACATAACAGTCATACTATTTCTTCTTTCTCCACTACATCATAGAATACTGGATTATAGAGAGTAGTTTATATCTCTTCTGCTACAAAAATTTTGTTGCCCTTTGCAGTATCATTCATTTGCTTTAGCATAACTTTCCCATAGCCTTCATTTTATGGCCTCTGTCCTTTACTGGTGTGCTTGTGTAGCACACTTGATGTAATGTAACTTATGTCCAAAACAAAAGTTCAGCTGGTATAATATCAGTAGTGACACGTTGTTTTGTATGATGTGCAACCAGGTATTTCTGAAGTTATTTTTTCACACTTTTTCTTCTATGCTTGTGCAATCTTTAGATGTTTTGGTCATTCAGATACTATTGAAATTCCATTGCAGTAAACTGTAGACCACTGTCACTGTCTAGTGTGAATGGTAAGTTATGGATAGCAAATATATTTTCAGGGGATTTTATGGTCTTCTTGATGCTGATGGAGTTCATTGTTCTGACTTCATAGTATCTGCTGTAGTAGTCCACTAAAAGAAAGATACAATGATCAGATGACAATTTCCAAAAATATTTCACTGACAAATCTTGCCAGTTTTCATGCAGTAGTTCAGTTCTGGTCTTTGGTTCAGATATGTGGTACTTTTATGCAATCTGATAGCCATGGAAGGATTTCCAGTTTCTCAGCATCTTTATCAATCTCAGACCAATAGATTTGCTTCTCAGTCATTGCTTGGTATTTTGATGATTCCCATATGATCTGCATGTGCAAGTTCTGTAACACACTGCCTAAGTTTTCCATTCCTGTACCCCTGAGCATTATTACACAGTCACTCACAACTCATCCTTGACAAGCAGGTATCTTTTGTACATAATCTCATTCCATTTGCCAGAGCTAAAAAATTTTGGATTTCCTTCAATTTTGGATCATTAGCTTATGCCTTCTCAACTTCTTGAATTGATACTACTCTTGATACAGTTTGCTCTGCTGTAAATCTGATGTACTCTTTGGCCATCTTGCTGAAAGAGGATGCTGCTGAGTTAGACTTCTGTGAAAAATCTTAAAAGTGAGACTGCTATGTTTTTTGACTTTGAGATATATTTAAATGTGAAGGAATATGCAATCCAATCTCTCTATCCTTGCTAAAAGCGAGTATATAATTTTGAATTCAGTGCCATAAAGGTAGGCACAGAACCTTCCACAGGCCAATACTTTAGCTAATGTTTCTATTTTCATCTGTGAATATCTTTAAATCTGTGAAGCTGCAACCTGCGTAACTAATAATTCTTTTTTCCTTGTTCTTAGGATAGCCCTGCACTAAGTTCTACTGGGCTGGCATTTGCAGTTACAGTCATCTTTGCTCTTAGCTAGAAATATGCTAACCTTTTGGTAACAGAAATTCTTTGCTTTACTTTATTGAATGGTTTCTTCTGTTTACTTCCAACTACAAGTGGCACACCATTCCTAGTTAGTCTTCCTGTGGGGGGGGTGGGTTAGAGACTGTATATAAATTCAGAATGAAGCATGGCAAAAAGTTTGCAAAATCAAGAAATCTTTAAACTTCTTGTACATTTTTAGGTTTTCAAGCATCTTTGACAGCTTTTACTGTTTTTTTTCAGTAGGACCAATGCTTCTTACAGACAGGACATGCATGTCTCGTTAAAGTCAATTTGATCATGTGAAACTCACATTTGGTCTTGGTTCCTCTCTCTTGTGAGAATACACTATTGTCATTAGATATATATTCTGTACACCTTCTCAACCTTGAAGCACATTTAGGATTATTTTCTAATATATTTTTGGAGGTGTACTTAATCAAAGCATTAATGTCTTAAGTCAGGTCACTTGGATCTTATCTCTCCATTTCATTTGGCTTTGGAACCATCCTAATAGTACAAACCAATGTTTTCAGACCTGTTATGGGCTCTGTTATATCCATTGCCAGGTGCTCATCTAATTTGGCATCTATTTTTAAGGCTTACACTGGATGATAAAAAGGTTGAGCTACATTAGGCACTTTTTTGTTGATGTGAATGTCTATATGTCTTAATTCAATTTGCCAACATCTTCAACATATTGGTCATAAATTTGCTGTGGCACTTGTGCATCAGTCTTTAAAACTAATAATTCTGTAGCAATCTTCTTACCGAGCAAAGGCTTGCTTTCTCAATGATCACAACCTCTGCCTTTGCAATGTTATCATGAACTTAAATCATGACTGTGGATGTGCATTTAATGGATAATGGTATTTTGGAACTCTAGGCAAAAGGTTACTTAGAACTCTTTTGTGATTGGCACTTTATTATATTTTGCTTTCTAGCTGCACCCATAGATATTCATTTATTGTAGTCATACTTGCACTGGAGTTAGTATTAATTTTGATACCATCAATGTTACCAAGAATGCAGAACTGACTGTTTTGAACAGAATACACAGAAAAAGCAGATTCACCTGATTCTGCATTGACCAGATATCATTTTTATTGAAGTGTACATTGTTCTTAGTCTTATGCCTGTTTGCAAAGTGTCTGCTCTGACCACATTTCTTGCATTTTCTACCTTGGGCTAGACGTTTTAGGTTTTTGCTATATGGCCCTCAGTAGAGTCCTCTGTTTTAGCCTCTAGACATGCTACTATGCCATCTCAACCTACCTCTTTTTCTTATCTTTCTGTTGCCATGCCAACTTAGTGGGCTACCCCTGCCTTAAAAACAGGCTACCACCTCTTGATGGGATATGATGCTTACTTGCAACTCAAGGCACTCCTTAACTTTTTCTGGATGTGCCTGGTCTGTACTTCTGTTCAACAGTTTCAGCTGCATGGGCTTTTTGCTGCAATTCATGCAACATCAATTTATGGCCCTGTTCGGGTAATTTACAGTGTAGTTGGTTAGAGAGACATATATATGAATAACTAGATCTTTTGTTTGATCATATCTTTCTCTATAAAACTACAATGTGCTGCTGTTGTTGTTGTTGTTGTTGTTGCATCACCTCAGGCACCTGAGGATAGTCCTCAGTAGCACTGTGGCTGCACGTGGAAGTCAAGAGAGTTCGTCGTAGGAGAGACCCAGCTGATGGTGATGACGGTCCACCAGGAAGGCAGGGCAGTGCATCCAAAGGTGTTTGGATGACTCCTCCTCTTCCGCGCAGAACTGGCAGATGTTAGTCTCGGCTTTGCCTGTGAGGCACAGCCAGAGTCGGAGTTTTGGATGATGCCCGGACCGAAACCTGATGAGGTCCGTCAGTTCTGATTTCTCCAGTAGACTCTCCTCACTCGGCGTGCTTGTCTGCAGTGATTGCAGTCTGACATGTTGGGTTGGCTGGCATCGATCCAGTCGGCGGATGATAGCCTGGTGTGTGGACACATCTACACCCTTTTCGACTTGTGTTGCGGCTGAGCCCAACCTTGCCTGTTTATCTGCCATGTCGTTCCCCATCAGGTTGTGCTGCTGTTTCCTGCAGCTTAGTAATAACTAGCCTAGCTGTGTCATTTTATAGAACAAATACCTCTCATATGTAACAATCACCTGGAGAGCATAGTAATCAGTGAGTTGTTGGATCACATACATGAAGTCCTGCACTTTTAACTAAGCTTTTCCTTTGTGGTACTCACTTTTAGCTGGAACTTGCACTATCAGCTGATTATGTTTATCTTGAATCTACACAGGCATAATCTATTTGATGATAACTCTAATTTTTGCGTAGTGTTCGTAAACCTTTTTCTGGAAAGATAATGTTTAAATTGTTTACTCTACTCTATCAATTTTGGACCCATGGTCATCGGATCACCAAGTGTATTAAATTTGGTAATTCTACAAATATATCTACTTTCAATTATTTGTCATATTTATATTATTCATTAGTTAATGAACTTCTTAATTCTTGTTTCCAGTTATAATGTCTTTTACCTCACTGTATTTTAAGATACCCAAGGAGTCAACTGCAATGAAAACTACAAATTGCACGATTTAGCCACATCTCACATTGCATCAGTCCAAATTGTAAAAAAAAAAAAAGAGGCATGTAACACTTCAATAAAATGGTAGAATTTCATCACATTATCTCTGCTCATTTTTGTTCACATTCAGTTGCATTTGTTTCATTAAGTTTAAAAATATGCACAGTCAAGTTCTTTTAAGTTATATAAGGAGTTATCATTGGTTTATGTAAAATAATTTGTTTTGGCTTATTTTCTCTATAGACACATAAGATCAATTTTGGTAGGAAGCTTTCTTTACATTCATGTGAACCACTTTACTCAAGCTTTTCTGTTATAGGCGAAAAGGTGTGTTCGGTCCACCATTGGGGAAGTTTTTTATATTCTTCGTGGATGATCTCAATATGCCTGCGCTGGAAGTGTTTGGTGCTCAGCCACCCATTGAGTTACTGCGTCAATGGATGGACTTCAAGGGTTGGTATGACAGAAAGTTAATAGGTGAGTTATAGCCATAGCCTGGGTTGGCTTCTATATTGTCATTCTTAGCTTTACTACATCATGTATATAGGTTATCAAAAAATTCCATTTAAATTTGATTCTAATTAAAACAAGCATTAACTTTTTTTTTAAGGTGAGTTCAGAAATCTAATTGATGTAAATTTTGTTTGCGCTATGGGGCCGCCTGGAGGGGGTCGAAATCCTGTTACACCACGGATCTTGCGGCACTTCAACTTTTTGGCATTCACTGAAATGGAAGATGAAAGCAAAGCAAAGATTTTTGGCACCATCTTTAATTCATGGATACGTAAGTGTGACCTACCAAATAATAAACATTTACTTTGCCAAAAACTTCATTCAACCAGGTATTTTACTGGCTCTAGTTTTAAAAAAACATTGTGCACTTTGCCAGTCTCAATTTGATTTCTTTAAATATTTGGTCCATGAGGATGAATTTTCTGTCTGTTATTTAAGTTATCAATTTAGAAAGTCTAGCACTTATTGGTTTACACCACACACACACACATATAGATATACTACAATTAATTTACACAATGATAAACACATAAATTAGTGAATAATAATAAATATGAGTGCATGTAATTTTGATCTTGTAGACATCATTTGAAAATATTTTAAAATTGTTGTCTTCATGTGTAACAACACAAAAGAATATTGATTCTAGTAAAAGATTCTTAAAAGTTTCAGTTATCAGTGTAATCTACATTACTTGGGAATGGGAACACCAGAACAGAAATAGCAGAGAGCATTTAAGACCCCCTTATGCCAAACCTACATTGTACTTTTCCAGCAGTCCAAAAACATTGATATCCTGGTTGAAGAAACAACTCAAGATATGCCATTTTGCTTTTATCACTGAGTGAATACGTCATTCTAAATGGGTTTTGGTATATTTTTCTCTAATTTTGTTTATTGCCCATTAAATTTAGTATAACGAAGTTGACAAGTTGTAAAGTCTTTTGTAAATGTATGAGCCACCTTGTAGAAGAAAATGCCAACATATGTAAGTTCAGTTCTGATGTGATGTTAAGGCAGACATTTCCAAACTGCAAAAATTGTCAGTGTGATTCTACCAAAGACAGAATACCATCTACTGTTTTGGATGGTTCCAGGGTAATTTAGCCACATAACCCTGCTTAAATTTATGGATAAAATTTCTTTGCAGGAAAATGTGTGGACATGCAGAAGTACAAAAACCAGATGGTTTCCACATGCATATCTGTGTATAATACAATCACCACTCAGCTGCTGCCTACTCCAGCAAAAAGCCACTACACTTTCAATTTGAGGGATCTTTCAAAGGTGTTTCAGGGTCTTCTCATGGGCATTCCTGAGAAAATTACTGTAAGTGCATAACTCCTGAGAGTGCATACTATTACCATCTGCCATTAACTGGTTGGACACATGTAGAGCAGCTTTTTGTCATTGCTGAGGATTTAGTCTAGAAACAGTACATTCTGTAAATAATACATTTAAGAGAAATCTGATTAATTTGGTACAGTTTTAGATCCTATATTGCACTATATAAAAACAAGATTCCAACGACAGAACAAGAGATGAACTATTTTAGTTGCTTTACTGCTGCTATAGTCAACACTTTCATACTGACTTATGGTTATTAAGAAGAAATTTTACAATATTGGAAACAAAATGCAGCATAGCAACTAAGTATCTGAATGTACAGTACGTGGTGTCCACGTCCCAGTGGGTGGTTATGCATAAATCACTACAAGGAGGCAGACACTCACCATAAAAGGGAAAAAAAGTGTATCAATCTAATTTTTAATCTGGTTACCATGATCACCACCAACAATTATAATTTATTCCCTTTATTTGTATTGTTAAAAATATTTTGATCTGATATCAAACTTTTATCCACTCCAACCAGTGCCTCAAACTGGGAATGGTTTACTCACATTCCAACTATGCTGTAGCATCATCGGGGATTGCCATATGTAACCATACCCACTCTTTAAGATGAGATTTATATTTAAAGCAAAATTGATATTGTAGAAAAGCTAGAATCTTTCATTAAGAAGTCAGCAAAATAAAACCTGTCTTTTTTGTATTATTTTTTAATGGGAATATCACCAGCAGAAACCAGTTAAAAATTGGTGAAAAGACGTGTGAGTTAGACAGGGATGGAGAGGCAGATTATTTGGATAACTTTCTTTTTCTAACTCTAGCAGTTAATTTCAGCAGATAGATTTGTGACATGTAGTCATCTTCATTTCTTTGAGAAGCCAATTTTATGAGAAATAGTTATTATATTTTTTTGTGCACTGTATTTTTTAATTTCATTACATGATATGAACAGTAATGACCCTAGTGTTGAACACTCAATAAATAGCAAAATGTTTGCACCTGGTCTTGTCATACCCCTGATTTTGTACACAAATAGCAATAAAAGTCTATTCCTGACAGAATGATACCCATAGTGTGGCACAATCAATAGCAATATAACTGCTCTTGACAGAATCATGCTTTTAGCACTGCACACAATGTAAGTCTGGTCTTAGTAGTCATGTCTTTGGCAATGTCCACTCAATAAAGTTATTTTTTAAAACTCTTGTAACTACCTGGTAAAGGGGCATAATTGAAACCTTTACACATGCAGTAGAGAAAACAGCAGTAAAATCAGAGGCTCAAATCTTAGGACCTTTCATTGTGTGGTTAAAAGGATTAATTCATAACTAATGAAAGATTTTCACAATTTCTGCTTAGTGAGAATCTTTTACTGTTTAAAAAAGTTATGTCTCTAAAAGGGGGCTTTACCTGAACTGTATTTATTCAATATCTTTAACAGGCTCTTCCTGACCTGTTACGACTGTGGTATCACGAAAATTGTCGTGTGTTCCAGGACCGCTTGGTGAATGATGATGATCGCCAGTGGTTTGATGCACTTCTCAAAGATAAAATGCAATCTGATTTTAGTACAAATTGTGAGGATGTTATTACAATGCAGCCAGTGTTGTTTGGAGACTTTATGTGTCCCATTGTAGATAACCGGATCTATGAAGAGATGGGTGATCACAAAAAGGTAAGCCATTCCTGGGGACGAGGTACAGCAGAATTCACTCCTTTTATATACTGAACCTTTGGGCATGAGCTAACTTTATCTACCATGCTTTAATTTTATTTGTTTTAACTTACTGAGCAGTAAGTAATGAATAATTTAAGAATTAATATGTGAAAAGAAATTTTATTTCAGATAGTAGTGAAGCAAAATTAATTGAAAATATAACTAATTTTTAAAGCAGAAGCCTAATTTTGGATGCTTCTTAAAATATTGACAGTTTGGCAATTTTCTACCCAGAGTTTTGAATAATTAAGCCAAATTTTGTGAGAAAATGAGACATTCTTGTATCACATTGTAGGAGATTTCACATACTGTAAAATCCTAAGGTTTTAAATCTTAAGGACGTACTTAAGTACTTTTTCTTTCTCTAAAATTCACTAATGTTGAAAATGAACAAACATCAGTCAATGGGTTTAAAAGCTTCGAAATTCTAATAACGTATAAGTTTTGGAATAATGAAATGCCTACTTCCAATCAGTTTACTTGTTCAAAGAGCAGTACCAAAAGTAATTTGTTAATTTGATTCAAGAACAATGGCTCAAACAATGACTGATTATTGTTTCTTATTCTGATAAATTTCAGATTGACTTCATTTTGTAACTATAATTATTTCTCTCTTTTTTTTGGATAGAATACTTCAGTTAAAAACTGACTGAATGAGGTTGTTTTATGAATTTAAGTAATAAAAATTACACTACATTTGTAAAAGTTATTAAGTGAACCAAATCATCAGATTCTGTAGCTACTGCATTCATAGTAACATCTTTAATAATTCTTTACCATTTCTGAATTCTACAAATTTTTAAACAAAATTTAACAAACTTTAACCCACTTGTAGAAAATAAGGTATAAAATTTGATTTAAAGATGTATTAGAGCATTTTTTTACAAAACCTTGTTTTTATTTTGCCAATTCATTGATAATATTTTAATATTTTTTAAACTTAAGTTAGAAATCTACAGCAAGGAAAAAAAATCATGTATTTATAATAAATAAACTTTATAACCCTACAGTTTGAAAGAAAATACATTTTGTGTAATGATTTACCTTTTCATTGTTGAGTGTTTTAAAGAAACTATCCAATTACTGAGGCTAGTAACAAAGTGAAAATTCAGCTTAAAATTTTTTCAGCTGTTGGATATACAGTTATCATCAGCTGAAAAAAATTCTGCTTATGATTTAAAAAATGGCTATTATACAAAAGAAAAAAGTTGCCTTTAACTAATATAAAATGAAAAAGAAAACAAAACATTATTTTCTAAATAATAAAAATGTAATAAACTTAGAAACAACAACAATGCAAAAGCAAAACAAAAGGCTTGGGAAATATTTTTTAATTTTTTAATTTAATTTTATTATTACTTAAGTTTAGTCATTTTTATTAGTTCAGAATTTAAGCTGATGAATGAGAAATGAGTTATTAGAGGGTGTACACATATTACTAATGGATGGTAATGATCAGTTGTGATATTTTTGTGACATGATTTTCTTTCCTGTTTTTTCTATAAAGTCTTTTTGGAAACAGGCAATAGGACCTCATTCATCTTTACTTTTTGTTCTTTATTGGCATTTTCTTTCTAGAAGTTCATGCTCTAAGATTGCTGATTTTTTTGTTTAGATTTTTACAGATACTGTTTTGCACTTGCACTTGAAAAAGTTATTACAAGCATTTGTTGTTTGACAGTTGATTGCCACACTGGAAGAGTTTCTGGAAGATTACAATCAAATTAACACATCACAGATGAAGTTGGTGTTGTTCATGGATGCAGTAAAACACATTTGTAGGATCACTCGGGTCATCAGACAGCCACTAGGCAATGCACTATTGCTTGGAATGGGTGGCAGTGGTCGACAAAGTCTCACACGGCTTGCTGCTCACATGTGAGTAGGAGACAGTGTTTGAAGACCCTAACTTAAAAGTCAAGCATGGCAATACTACAAGGTGTAATTTCTTCCAACAATGGTTCTCTCTTACTTTTTAAAGCTTACTTACTAATCAAATAAACTTTCCTCTTCCAAAAAAGTCTACTTTTAAATATGCTGTATCTATAAATTCCCATTTCAGACCTGACCTGCTACATTTTTGAAATGCAGATCAATAGGAATTGATAAGACTTCATAAACTTACTCCAACAGAAAATTTCCTAAAAGCATTTAAAATAACTAAATTCTTTCCTCCTAAGTGGCTAAATTACAAATATACTGAGAAATTTTGACAAATATTTGTTAAAAGTGGCATATGTTTAATAACATAATTTTTTTCATATTTTATGAAATTTAAAACTGTCAGCTGCAAACAACCAAATTACAGACATCTCTCCCTTTAGTCAAGTATGTCCTTCCAAGTTTCTTTGTTTCAAACCACGGTGCTTTAACCTTTCCTTTTGTATTTGTTGAGAGAATTTATCTGATCATTTCAACATTTTTTCAAAATGAATACATTGTGCACATGAGTTGATTTAAAAAAAGGTCAGAAAATCTGTGAAACTTAAGACTTACCATTGGTGTCCACAGGGGTGGAGTGGGGGGGCAAGAGTGGAACCCCCCCCTGGAAAGTTGATGGTGATAGTGTAAAGATGGCATTACTTGTTGCCTGATTCCCAATGCTCACTGCTTTACTTATATGATAAGTGTTCATAGAGCAAAAATTACAGCTATCAGGCATTAATTTATTCAAAATTTAAGGATGAGTTTGGACAAAACCAGAGACATTTACAATTTGTATTGAATAAAAATGTTTTTCTTTTGCTATTGTGACCTCTGATGGAGTAACACAATAGTAAAAGAAGCATATTAACATCAAAAACAAATAAAATTTTTAAAAAATCTATATAAATTGCAAGAAATATTTCTAAGTAAAAAATTATTGATCAAAATCAAATATCTCTGATAGGAAAAAAATTAATATCTTTTTATTATTTTACATTACCCATGGCTTTGGCCATATGAGACCATTGTTACTGTAAAGACAGTAGTCTTGCTGGCAATTCTTGTGTAGAAAAGAATTTTGATGTGTTTAAACTTCAGAATGAAGAAATGTTATGTGGTTGTGCTGTACAATTAAAATTTATTTTTCAAAATCTGAATGCAAAATAAAAAGTGTTTTATTCAAAGTGTAGGACACATCATCTTTTCTAGTCTAGGTATTATGACAAAGTTTTTTTTTATTCAAGCCACTGAAAAGTTTTAAAAATGATATGGGGTTTAGACTGGTTTGGTGAAAAGAAAACAAGTAATCAAGGAATAAAATAGAAGTTTTAAAATTATCTGCTTATTTGTTATTATGTCTAAAATTTGACCTTAACTTAAAGAAGGAAACCTCTTTTCCAATGAAAAATTAAAAAGGGATACAACCAAAACTGTTTCACAAATTACAGTCCTATACTAGCTGAAAAATATTAGCTCAATAGAAACAGTATATTATAAAAGGGATTTAAATTTTATATAATGAATAATTTCAACATTATCTGTGTAACACAAAATTGTTATCTTCATCAAAAGCATCAGATGATGAAACTACTTGCTTTTCTTCACAATCAATAACTCACAAAGCATATAGATAAAATAGTTTTTTTGAAACTTAGATTTATGTTTGATATTCAGAGCTGAATTTGACTGCTTCCAAATTGAATTAGCTAAGAATTATGGTTTGGCTGAGTGGAGAGATGACTTAAAGAAGGTAATGAAGAAGGCAGGGTTGGAAAACCTCTCTATTGTATTCCTGTTTAGTGATACACAGGTAAGTCTCACACATAATTAGAAGCTAATAATTTTAGAATATGCTATTTATTTATATATTAATATTGTTTTAGTTTCATAATAATTATTGGAGGACAAGAAGTTTCTCACAGGTAATTAGAGATTAATAATTTCAACTTTACTATGAATTTAAATACTGTTTCTTAATATTTGAGTTTTGCTTTGTATAGGAGGATTTTCAAAGATGGGATCTGACTGTATGGTTTGTTTAATTCCTACCAGTTAATGAATGAAGATTTATAAAACTCAAGTCAGTAGAAATTGGTTTGTTTTTTAAAAAAATTTTTAAAAAGGCATTTTCTTCAAAATCTCAGGTCAAAAATTGTCACTTAGTTGATAGGTGCTGCAAAACAGGATTAATGATTAAATCTACAGTAAACATGGGTTAAAGATATGGTAATGCTGGTAAATGTTTGCTTGACAAAACAAACCTAATCAAGTGTGCTACGTCCTCATTTGCTTGGGGTAACTGAAATGTGGGCTTGTGCTGACATTTCTGTTAGTGAACATTCCACAGAGGATTTCAGTTATTCTGTAAAAATGGACATGGCAGAAATGGTGAGCAAATTGTGTGGTGTGTATATGTGTTTGAGGGAAATTGAGCTGTATGTTTCAAACAATGCAGTTGCTACTTTTTATGCATCTCAAGATGAGCCCAATGAAAGTGAAAATATGATCTTTGAATCAGTGATTGCTTATTGGAGTTATTTATCATGGTCATAGTTGTGCAAACATCAATAGGTTACAAATGAATCTGATGCTATGGTAATTAAATTTGAAAAAGAAAAGTGTAATAATTGGAAACTTCAATTATCCAGATATGAAAAGTGGCCACTTTCCACTGGACTGTCACTTTATTGATGCAGTTCATGATATGATTCTTTATCAAATTTTGAATTCACCAGCTAGAGGTAATTAATTTTTGGATTTAGTTTTGGCATTGTTTCTTGACTTGGTATATGACTTTAGTGCTCTTGAAATCCAAGGTAACAGTGACCATAATTTTTGTTCTGGATATTATTGTGTCACAAACAGTTAAAAAAGTACAGAACTTTAAAATGATATTCAGCTTCAGTTCATTAAACTGTTACATTATCTTATCTGTTGATAATGATATAAATAAAGATTGAACTACCTTGTACACAGTTTTTGTGGAATTTTTAAAAGTTATTTCCTGGAAAAGAAAGAGATTAGGTGGATGAATTGAGAAATTTTGTGTAATGTTTATAAACAAAAGAAAAGTATTTAAAGAAAAAATTATCTGATTTAGAGACGTATAAATTAGTTAAATGTACTAATAAAATTACTCCACCAAAGGGAAAATATGAGGAATAATTAACAGATAATATTAGAAGTAATCCCAAATAGTGTATAAGGAAAAAGTAGGGGCAGTTAAGGATAATTTTGGTAAAGCAGGCATTTTAAATGATACCATGTCTGCATTCTACACATCTCTAGTATAGTTTCTCTTTTTGATGTATATAGGGTAATTTTGTTATTGTGATTTTTAATATTATGAAATTTGCTGATGATACAAACAATAGCAAAGATATTAAATTAAAGCAACCTGATTTAGCTAGTTTAACAGACTAATAAATGGCAAATGACACTTAAAATTTCACTAGTCTTTATAATTTCAGAGCCGGCACAATCAGGTTTTACTTGTTTCAAGTATTTTGAGTAATATCACTCTTCATCTAATTTGGCTGAACAAAAACAATTACTGTTCACATAAAAACAGTTGAATGAGTTAAGGATTAAAATTACTATTTACCAAAATGAAATTTGAAAACATTTCTACAGTTTTCTTTTTTCTTGTTATAGATAAAAAATGAAACTTTTCTGGAGGATTTAAACAACATTCTAAACTCTGGTGATGTTCCAAACATTTATGCCCTAGATGAGTTGGATGAAATTTATACTGAAATGAAGCCATTTGTATTAGATGCAGGACTTCAGCCAACAAAAACAAACTTTTTCTCTTGTTACACAAAGCGTGTTCGCCACAATCTTCATGTTGTAATAACTATGAGGTAGGTGGCATCAAATGGTTAGATAATGTTTAAATAAAGCAGCAAAAAAATGAACCACATTGGTTCAAAACTGTCATATATTATAGTCATTAGAAAAAGGATTGTATATCAGATATTGAGGAAACTTTCTTTTATCTTTTGAATAAGCTTTCCTGTTTTATTAATGATTATTTTGTTACTATGTATCAATTAATAGGAAACCTGTGAGTATTTACTTTTTTTTACTGAAAACTATTCTAACATTGACAATGTGTAAAGTTTAGTAAGATATTGCTAAACACTATCCTTTTATGATGGTTCTAAAAGGGGAAAAAACTATTTTTCTGTAGTAAAAGCTTTATTAAGTCAGAAACCTTTTGATTTTGCGAAGTTTCTCTATTTTTTAAATTTGTGATGCAAATCTGATAGAAATATCTATGGTTTTATAGCAGATGCTAATATGTCATACAGTATATCACTGTGATGTTTATCTTAGGTCTGACTCAACATTTCTTGTTGTTTGTACTCTAACTTTATGGATAATGTTGATTTTTCACAGCCCATTAGGTGAAGTGTTTCGAGCCCGACTTCGCCAGTTTCCTGCACTGGTCAACTGCTGCAACATTGACTGGTTTAGTGAATGGCCCAAAGATGCTCTGAGATCAGTGGCAATGCAATTCTTGAATGACTTACCAGAGCTAGACATGGATGAGAAAATCATTAATGGGTTGGTAAGTTCATTATATTGCTGTGTTACATCTTGGACAAAAACAGTTCATTTTTCTGTTATATTTTAAGAACGGAGGATCCCTGATACCCCAAAAAAGGAGTTTGGTCTTTTGTCATCATGTACTTCTTTGGTATAAAAAGATGTACATGCATAAAGTCACACTAATAGATTAGTTGTAAGGGTAATGAAGTAATCTAAAAGCATTAGATTTAACCATGGATTTAGAAATGGTACCTTCACATTCCTTCTTCACAATTGGAAACTAATAAGACCAACATGTATTGACACTAAATTTATCTCCATTTTTGGGAGGTGGAGCAAGCTCAGTCTTTGGTTTGGACCAAAGTCTAATGCAAATGTAGTGAACTAGTTTTATTAACTATAAAATTCTTACTGTGGTGTGCAGATTAGAATGTGTGTGGTGTAGCTAAACTTTTTTTTACTGTTTTCTTCTTACCTACAAATATAAAGTTAGTTACTGGCTTGACATTCCTTTAGTTTCTGTTTAATATTCTCAAATGGCTTTTGTGAATTCTTTTTACCTACCTTTATGTTTTAAGCTAGGGGTAAATAAGTATACAGAATATTTATTTTTCTATATTCAATCTAATTTCATGACTGGTGGGTTGCGTTGTCTCTGGATGGACTCTGACCATACTCCTACAGTCTTAGGAAAAAGCCATATCTTTTATCTTGGTGACCATATTATCTTTTTTAAAGATTTTTTATAGGATGTACTATAATTTTATAACTATCCATACTTTTTTCTAGACCACAAAAGAATTCTCTTGTTTTTTATAACCATTTCTAATTCTGGTACTTTATTCTTTTGCATTTATTTCTTTTAATGGATTTGATCCTGTGTGCATCTATGTCTGAATCATTTCACACTTGGTAATATTCTATACTAATTCCTCCAGCTTTTTTTTCCCATCATAAAAGGAAGTTTGGAAATCAAGATTTTTGCATTCTCCAATAATGGCAGAAGTTGTTGATTTTAATGCCAGAAGAACTTTATTTGATTTCAAACTGCCCAGTCCTCTTGGTGCCTGTCATAACCTAAAGGTTAGATTTACCTGGAAATGATTGTTCTGAGAAATAATATCATGGGTTATACCCCCCAGGAGCCCAGATTATTTCATGGCTATACTTATAAATATAGTGGATCTATGGTTTAATGTTAAGGTATTTAGATATAAAAGCATCTGTGAGGCTCGGTGCTGAACAGAGTTTGCAGCTGCAATATTCTGCACAAATGCTGCTTTATGGGAAGTAACTTGTCCCTGCCTCTAAAACTTATGGTTATGATGCAATTATATAAAATCCTCCGCTCTTATGATTCTATTTCTTTTTTAAACAATGGTCATGCAAGCCAACCTGGGGAATTTTCATGAAACTCCAAACAGGTGAGATATGTGGAATTACATGATTGGATAAAAAAATATTTTTCTAAATTTTGATTGGTTCCTTGAACGGCCAAATCCAATGAGTTTTCTTCATTGTGCCATTGCCAAGGCTAAACAACCCTCTCTCTCAGTCCAGCTCTACCTGTTCGTGAATCAAGTAGAAAATAAAAGAATTATGCAACAGCCATTTCATTCAACTGCCATAGTTTAGAATGCAGTAAATGCTCATGTAGGTGCCAGCTGATCAGAAGGCGACAGCCAAGATGTGGTCAATCCGAACCAATTTACAAAGAAATTGATAATGACATAGAGACTGAATGGTGATGTAAAAAAGCACCCTTTGAGAACTTTATCAAATATTCAACAATTTTTGCAAATAGCAGCCAACACTGGATGCAGAATGTCCATCAAAAAAGCAAGAGAGACCATATCAATGATGGATTTGGAAGAAGAATCAGTCAGCCAAATGGTCTACTATGCAAGCGTTGTGTTTGATAGTCTGTGAGGTGATATATCCTCATAATCCTGATTTGTTGAAAAAAAGAAGTATGGATGCATAATAACCAATTGGAGAGAGCTTCAAACGACAAACTGTTGATGAGCATGTAAACGTTGATCGGCAATTTTCCTGAATGGAATATTTAAAAGCATGTATTACTGGCTCTGATATCAAAACTTTCACCTTGAAATTTTTGAAAGAGATGTTTGGTATTGGTGAAAAGTACTAGCAACTTCCAGGCGACATTTCAAATAAATGGCTGAATTTAATGCACCTGATGTTGAAACATGACATGTAATGCAATACAATGAATTTACCGTGAACAGAGCTGTCAAATTTTTACTGCAAAAATCAAACATACAAATGATATCTTGTGGAATGAAAAAGATCTTATTGGCTGCTAATGAAGTAGATTTTCTGAAGCTGATTCGAAGATGGCCATCCATACTTATGGTGCGAGCATACTTGGAAAAATATCCAGATCCAATTGATTGAATCAGTGTTACTTCATTATTGAAAATAGTTAAGGCTCTAACATTCAAAGATATGAAGGCAAAAAAGGCTGTCAACTATGTGTCGGGAATTTTATTGTATGATAATTTTGACATGATAAATCAAATGCATTGTATCCACTTTATTCAGTTGTGCTGTTGAATTGAAGATGTTAGTCTGTTCATTGGAAGCATTTATGAAATCAGTGTGAAACCTGATGCTTGCTATTCAAAGCATTCAAGTTTATCAAGGAAAGGATCAAATCAGAGCATGAGCAATTATTACTAGATTGCATTGATAAGATTAAACTCTACATAGGACATAAGATCAGAATCCACAACCAGTAGGTTCATATTGATAGAATTCTAGTATCCTTTACTCAGAAAAAAACATACTTTGTAATGGATTTCAAGATGAAGTTTGAGACAATGTACTTTTGTGAAAAAAAAACTGTAGATCACTATGGCAAAAAAAGGAAATTCTTGGCACAGAATGATCTTTATGAGATACAATCCAAATGAGAGCAAGTAAAATTTGTATGATCATCACATCATGTATTATGACCAAACTGCATCAGGTGACAAAACAAGATTGGCTGGCAGTTTTAACCTACTTCGAAGAAGCTGTGATGTGTTTGAGGTATGATACAAAGGAGTTGCTGGACAATGGGATTTAGTACACTACACATTGAAATATGCAGTTGCTGAGTTCCATCAACATCAAGTTGAATACATTGATGTGAATCCTGATGGAGATGATATTGAGGAATGGAGCTGCATTCAAAGTATCATGTGTTTGGAAGACTTTGGCTGGCCTGGGGTAAAGGATACGGTAAGAAATACACTGAGGATTTCAAAGCCAATGTTGAGAAGCTGTTCTTGGATGGGGTTTTGAGACAAATCACTGAAAATGGGCCCTGGTAGAATGTGAGAGATACTACTGCAAATGTATTCTTGTTGCCTAGATATTTCTTCGAAAACTGAAATTAGAGCAAAAATTTTAATGCTTTTCAATAAAGAAAAGAAAGGACATGCAGTGACATTGCAATCAAGCACAAAGGGATTGAAAATGATTTACACTTCCACCTTGCTGCATATATTTGTGGAGTCTAATGGAGCTATAATGGGGAATGCAGCCTGGAGTGAGTTTCAGAAAGTTCACTTGTCTTTTGAGGAAGCAAACTATCCTTAAGAAAGGCAAGTTACATCCAGAATAAACTCATTAAAGACCAATTTCAAGAAAATATGAACTACTGGTCATTAGGTGTTAAAAAGCTTTCATTTGCCCTAAGTTACTTGACGAATGATGATTAGTGTAAAATCTCCATAACTATATAACTACAGGGTGCCCCACAAAAAACCAGGAGATTTTAAAAGTCCAGATCTCAATGTAATGGATTTTACCATGTGGGGTTTACTGTTATAACTTCAATTACAGAGGAGAGAGGTCACAGACATACAATCCTTAAAACCTGTAAAACTATATCCCGCTTGAAGTTATCCAAAGAGTGACTGGAAGTTGGTTAGACCGTTTACGTCGTTGTGCAGCTGCCCACGGAAAGCATTTTGAACACCACATCTAACATTTGTGTTTTTGTTCTGTTTTAAGCTACCAAATTTCTATCCTTTGCTTTTGTTTTAAATAACTACCAAAATTTCCAACAATTAAATAAACTGTACCAAATTTCCTGGTTTTTTGTGGGGCACCCTGTAGGATATTTCTGGAGAAAATAAAAGTATCTGCATGACCAGAATGATCATAACTTTCATTTAAACCACAAAACAAAACATATTATGCAGTTTCCTCTCAAGTCAAATTCTGACAGTTTCACATCGCACCTCTAGACTCCATGGCCTGGCTTGTGCGCTGACTGTTAAAAATAAGTTTGAGAATTTTTTTGGCTCCCTTTCAATGATGGGGGTGTAACTTGAGCTCATGAGGATCTGTGTTTTATCTTCTAATTTTATATTTTCTAGGACTATTCTGCTCTTATTACAGTTATAAGAAGGTGGCTGGTGGTCTATTTACTTGACTGCTAAGGTTGAGGACAAGTTTAAACTCTGGTCAGAACTTGCTTGCTTTGTTATACCTCCCTGGCATGGATTTTTAATACTCATTTTCATCAGCCAGCTGTAGTGGTTTCCCTTATCTTTCACATTTAAAAATGAAGATTTCTAGTAGGGTTTTCTGGTATATGTGGTTGAGGCCTCATAAGTAACTCCTGATTGGCTTGCACTTTAGTTACCAACAATATCTAGGTAACTTGTTTGGTCACTAGGACTAAAAAAAATCCCACACCTTCCCCTCTAGCTTGCTGTTGTGACATGTTCTTAAATTTTTAAAACCAACACAAGATCCTCAATGAAAGAGTATCATTTGTGCTGGACAATTAGAATTAAGTAAGATGCCTACTTTGCTTTTGAAACCAGTGGCAGTCAAACTGAAGAACTTTTGATCTTTCCTCTGGCCAAATGTAGTCACTTTTTCTACTTGATTCTTAGGTGGAGCTCCTCCGAGCAGGAGACACCTACATATTTTTCTGTCAAAATCTTCTAGGAAGGAATCAAAGTTGGATTTACAGTGGGTGGGGCAATTTCAGAAAAAAATCATAAGTTCAAGGATGTCATTTATGGTTGAAAGCAGGAGATGGACGTGGGAAGTACCAAACCTAGGTATCTGCTGCTGTATTACCTATATCTTAAAGGTACAAAATGTCACTGTCTGGTACAGATGAGTTCAATGTTTCTCCTGACTTTTGGAGTGACATGGTGTTTCTGTATCTCCATAGTTCTTGGCAAAGTCATAGCTTTAGGGAGTGCAGGAAGAAGTTTTTGCTGCCTTTCACTTTCCATTTATATTTTTCTCTTGTGTTTACCAGTTCTGGCTAACAATCTGATAGGTACACTTTAAGGAGTTTATTCCCAACTTTCTTCTTACTGCACCCATCAGCCTTGGCTTGCCTGATGTGATGATAACTTGAGGTTGGATTTTCTCAGGTTTATTCTATTTATCTTTCATTGATGACAGGACTTGGTCCTGTATTTGATACCATCTACTTATCTCTGAAGTTGTTCAGGAATTTTCCTCATGATAGCCATTTTCCCTGATCATTGACCTAGCAGAAATAGAAAGCCAGGTAGTTTATTGAACTTAGAGTTTGCTACAGCTCTGTATTTCCTGAGGAATGAAGTGAAAACTTTCATTAAAGAACTTATGGGGTAGCCCTAGCATCTTTATCAGGTAGCTGGGTTAAGGCCAGTGGTGGGATTCATATATTTTAACAACCGGTTCTCTCACAAAAAGCATGTCAGTTTGGCCCAATATAGGTCCAAAGGTTGATCTTTGGGCTGCCGGCCTGCCGCGTTCTACAGTTTAGCAAATCAAATTATTAATTATAATTATTTCCCAAATTAAAAAATGTCTAAACAATGGTTAAAGCATCACTATAATAACATCGAAGAGATATACATGTTTGATTGTTTGTGCTTTTTGAATTATTATTACTATTATTATTAATTATACATATGACTGTTTATAAATTTGATGATTTTATGTATTCTTCAGTTTTCTGAGCTAGGTAAAAATAAAAATACTTTACTATAGTGTTTGCTGCATTTCCATTGAATGTTACCATTTTGGCAAAAAAAATAATAACAAAAAATCTTTACCTGAGTCTTTTATTCTTTTAACATTTGTAATCTTTCACTTTAAAAATTTCCAAATAACCACTTGATTGTCATCAATGTCTTTAGCTGTCTTTTGTTTGACCCTGTTGTCATCAGCAGAGTGGTTTTTTCTAAGCCATGTTTTGACTGGAGGAGTGGCAACCCATGAGTCCAATGGGAGGCCAATCAGATTAATTATCATAAGGTTTGCTACATTCTCAACTGTAAGGCAGCTTCTTTTATCTGAATATATAATATCCATTCTTGAAAACCTCTTTCTGCCTCTGCAGAACTGACAGCAATAGTATTGACAATATTTTTAGCCTTTTGTACACTTTGAGGAATCGCAGGGTTGTGGGAATTTTGTAGGACATTTTCCACATAGTCACAGAAATTATTAATGCTGATTTCATGATGGAAAACTTCACTGAATTCACTCAGTTTTTCTTATGCAGCTTTCCAGAGCACAATAACTTCCTCAATGTTCCACGAATTTGGCTCAAGCAAGTTTATCAGTTCATGAATTTTGTCATTTTCTTGTTCATTGTTCTTTGATGTTAAATGATACAGTCCATCAACCTGTTTTTCATATTTTCTATTGCTGCCTCCAGTAGCTTTTGATGAGGAAGGCTAACAACTTTGTTGTTTTCAACAAACCGAATATCCTTAAAGGCATCTGAAGCAACTCTGACATCAATTTCCCTTTCAAAGGTTCCCTTACTTTCTTTGAGCATTTCAAATGCCTTAATGGACCTTTTTATTAGTTTTTCAGCTCTTGGCAAAGTTAAACTTCTAGCTTGAAGGGCATTAGAAAGTAAGGAAATTTCTTGCAGTATGTCTATCATCAGTGCCAAATCATCCAAGAAATGCTAGTTGCAAAGATGGGCATTCCTGAATGTTTTGTCTCACTAGAGAAATATTTGTACAATGCTGGATAAGCACGCCACACAGCAAGTGCAGATCTTAGACTGCAAGCAGCCCATCTTGGTCCCAGAACTCTACCTATCTTCAGAATTTGTTGTCCAAGTTCTTCTGAAATTTTGAAGAGTTGCATTTGGTTTTTGTTTGATTGGTGAAAGATTGTGTAGATTTTATCCATGAATATTTTGAAGTGGTTCACTTGTTTTATATCATTAACAGAATCGTCCAAAACAAGTTGCAAACGATGATTTAAACAATGGCAAATGACAATGTTAGGAAAATCATTTTTAAGTCTAATGCCTATCCCAGAATTGCGGCCAAGCATTACACTTGCTCCATCTGAACAGAAAGCAATCAAATTATTTCTCAAATATTCATTATCAAATCCACCATCGTGCAAACTCTTTAACAAAGATGTGGATACAGTCAAACGCCACGTAATCATGGTTCGGCATTCGCAGCCCTGGTTATTCGTGGAATTTTCCTTAGAACCTAACTAATAATTGTTCGTGGAAACCCCTGCATATTCGCGGAATTGCAAATATCTTCCGCGATGTTTTTATGCCTTTTTTGTGGCAATATATATTTTTTCACGCTTTTTAATGCTAAATTATTTATAACAATATAATTTACTAATTTTGTAATATAAATACTAACGTAAATTCAGCAAAATATCAATATAAGATAAATGCTATTGGCTGGAGCTTTGAAAGTAGCCAATCCGAGAACGTTATTCATTTCTCCTCGCTGCTGATTGGCTGCTGCCCATGAGGCGCTGTCTCAGGCAGATGCAACCCAGGAGCCCCGCATCATCCCAGTTTACCGCATGTAGCTATCTCGAGTGTTTCTCTGAGTGTTGTATTTTTTATTAAATTATTATTATATATTTACTTATATTTTTTTATTATATTTTACTTTATATTTTGACGTTTATAGGCATTTTTATGGACCACGTGTCCAATATTCGCGGTTTTTCACTCTTCGCGGGTGCTCTAGGAATGTAACCCCCGCGAATACTGGGGGACAACTGTATTGTTTCTGCTCTCTGCCCTTCCAATTTGACCAAATCAAAGAAAATTGTTGGTGATAGAGCACAATCTTCAATCTTCAAAAAAATTATAACCACAGGCTTACTAGATATGGTTGAAGCTTCATCCATGATGACACAGATTTTTAAATTTTGTTCAATAATTTTGGTAAATATTTCATTTTTTATCTCCTTTGCAATGTGATCAACTATTTTCAAGCAGTTTTGCGAGAATGAAGTCCAACACCCATGTCAACTCCATTTTTTTATTTGAAGCTCATTCCCATCTTCAATATCAGAAAATGGCCTGCTTCTTTTTGCTAAACTGTAGACTGTATTGAAAACTTTGCATGTAGAGGCAAAATGTTTCTGGTTCATTTTATCAATGCATTTTGTAATTGCATCATCTGCATGATCCTGTAGTTGCTTTACACAAACACTATGTGCCTTTGATGAAAAATGCTCTTTCATTTTTTTCCTGAGAGATGCTTGCTGGATGGTTTTATCCTTCCCTGAGGCTTCAACACTGCAGCTTCCCCATTCAATTGACACATGAATTCCCTTCATGTTTAAGGAATCAAATTTGGCACAGTGACCACAACCAAGTTTCTTGCTATGAACAAACAATCAGTCCATCATATTTTTTTTGGAACTCCTCATATTGCTTCATATTCCAGCGGTCTGGAAAAGATGATATGGCATCTGCCTCATCTGTAGGTGGCACAGTATCAGAAGCAGAAGTTTCATCAGTATCATTCATCAAAGATGGCTGTGTTACTGTTACGTCCTCACTGGCCTCTTCCTTTGAACTTTCCGTTCTTAGGATTTTTCGCATGAACTCTAGTATATTTTGTTGCCGCTTCATTTTAAGGGCTGAAGTCTGAAGTGTAAAAAATTGCTTCACTATGTACTAGGATTGCTACAATATTTTCACTGTGCAATGTAAAATACTGTTTTTCTTCAATGGTAATTACGAGAATAATTTTCATAATCAGAAGGTAGCAGCATAAAAACATCTACAACCATATCTAACAAATATTATTTTAGATACCTCTTGTAATAGGAGTGGGAATTACAAATTAAATGTGCAAAAATGAATATCTAAAAAATTATTATTAATGGCCTAGGCTAGAAGTGGCGTAATGGCCTAGTACTATAATGCGGGTAGTGAAAACATTTGTAAGTGTAACTGGTAGTGTTCACCAGTTCACGTAATTATTTCATAATTATATAACACAATAATTTTTAACATTTAAAGTCTTGAAATTATAAGAATTAATAATTTCTTACAGTTTATCATGCAAGAACTTCTCAATTTGCAACATTGAACCAGCAGATACAATGGCAAATTACAAGCTCAAAACTAATTTTCTCCATTGTTTACCATAAAAAATACTGTAACTTTTAAAATAAAACTTTGTATTTTTGAAAATTAAAAAAATACTGTATGTTTTAAAATACTAAATCAACTGTTTTAGCTCTAAGTGCTTTAAAAGTCCAATGTGCTCAAAGGTATCGGATATACTAACGGATTTTCTGCAGCAAACCAATGCTAAATATAATTAGCAGATGATAAACTCATTTGAAGTGGCCCATAGAAAGCAGCCGACCATTGATTATGTTGCCAAAATTTGATTTTTTCATTTATTTTCCATTTCATATTTGAAGACTAATTGGGGGGGCTGCCCCCCTTATGGACCGAGCCCACCTCCCCCTCAGGTCTGCTAGTGGCTGTGCATAATTATAGAACATTTCACTTACTAATAAGGGATGTTTTATCTATTTTCTGTAGCTGTAGAAAGTTACCATAGATATTTCGAAAACCAAGATGAATCATGCGATATGTAGCAAGAATAATTGGATTCATGCCTTATATTTTGATGATAAAATAAGTTAAGGGCTAACAACCATTCGCAGAACTCATGAAATTCCAAGAACAGGTTCATATGAACCGGTGCGAACCTGCTGAATCCCACCACTGGTTATGGTCACAGAGGTCATAGCATACACTCAAATTCCAGGTGAACCTTGAACAGCATTTCAGTCATGTGATTGTCTCAATGAACAATCTCTAATAATTCGCATAATTTGGAAAAAAACGACATTCACTCTTTCTGTGTGTCCCACATGCACCAACACTTGACCTACTATAATGAGGTTAATAGATTTTGGGGCACTATATTACAGGAATAACAATTACTACTTTTCTACCTTCTGAATCATGGGTAGCAGCTAGTTCTGTGACTACATTTGGTTGCCTTGGATTAGTACTATGATTTGCTACCTCTACCATCACTTCATTAGCAGATTTGGCTGTAAGTGAAGTCAGTCTTTGGTTAAAAGTGGCTAACAGGTCACTAAATCCTATGGTCTGTACTGTTTTCTTTAATACCATTGCCAATATGACCTTGGTCTCCTCTTCTTCTGATTGTACTGTCATGGTTAATTACCTGCTGTCTAGTTGTGGAAATTTACTGTATGATCTTACCAATAATGAATCTTTGGATCATGTCTCTACACTTAGGAATTTGTTAGGAGCAGAAACTCACTCCATCATTCGAGCAGAGGCTGTTCCTGCTGGGGTAGGAGTCCTTCATCCCACATACACAGTCAGATTCCAATCTCCATTAGTAGGCCTTCTTTTCAGATTCTCTGCACATGGACAGGATGTCTTGGTGGGTGGGTAGACATGGTTGCCTCACTTTCTCCATGCATTGCATTGACTAGTTTCACAAAGTCTGAAGACTTGACTGGTGCAGGGTTGCAGCTTTAGCTAAAATCCAACATGATCTATTTGATGGCACTGAATTTTCAAGGTGGATTGATGTTAGATGGCTCCTTTACTCAAACAGGCATTTTATTAGGTTGTTACAAATGTTTTTTCACCTTTTATATTATACTAATTTGGGGTTCATTTTTTGCATGCTTGTGAAGGTGTATGTAGATAAGTTATACATCATTTTGTAGCATTTGCTTTGGCATACATTATGCAAACCCTACCTTTTTAAAAATCATAAAATGGATATTTGTTTTAGGGTTCTGAGTGAAGCATGGTTAGAAGGTTTTTTATGCCATTTTTCTTCACGAGTTCAAGCTAGGCCACAAAGTGAGTGAGGCAATTCGTAACATTAAGCAACCATGGGGCGAGGACACAGCATATGGGTGCACAGTACAACGATGGTTTGCAAAGTTTTGATCAGATGTGAGCCTCGAGATAAGAAACAGCGGACGTCCTTCCATCTGTGATGATGATTGTCTGAAAGTTGAAGCCAATCCAAGAAAAAGTGTGAGAAATTGCTAGAGAGCTTGACGTAAACACTGCAACTGTTTCCTGGCATCTTGACGCAATCAGCCAGGTGAAAAAGTTTGACAAGTAGGTGCCTCATGAGTTGAATGAACAACAAAAAAATTGTTGATTGGAGATCTGCTCTTCACTTGTCATAAGAAATAAAAACAACCCATTGCTTGACTGAATCATTATGTGTGATGAAAAATGGATCCTTTACGACAAAAGCGAACGATCAGCACAGAGGCTTGACAGAGACAAGGAGGTGCCTAACCAGATTCCAAAACCCAGCCTCTACCCAAAGAAGTTCATGGTTTCAACCTGGTGAAACCTTCACAGCTGAAAGGTACTGTTGTGAATTAAATGTTGTTCATCAGAAACTCTCCCAATGACAGCCAGCGTTGGTGAATCGAAGAGGCCTGTTCCTGCTCCACGACATTGCTCATCCTCATGTTGCAAAAGTGACTCTTCAGAAACTGAACAGGTTGGGGTATGAAGTTCTCCCTCACCTAGTCTATTCGCCAGACTTTTCTCCCACAGATACCGCCTTTTCAAACATCTAAATAGCTTCATCCATATGAAATCCTTCTTCAACCAAGCAGCAACTGAAACTGCCTTCCAACAGTTTATCGACTCCAGAAATCCAGAATTTTTTCAAAATGATATAAATGTGCTTGTAATTTGTTGGCAGAACTGTATTGATTATAATGGAACTTACTTTGATTAATAAGCTTCACATTCAGCAATTATATGAAGCCTCATTTTTGAGGTAAAAAAAAACTGGCAAACTTTTGTTACAACCTAATACATGTACTCAGGGGCGTAGCTAGCGTTTGTGCCGCCCGGGGCGGTCGTAGAATTTCCCGCCCTCTAAATAACGTAGAATTTCAAAACCTCCAAAAAATTCATTTTTTATTTATTTATTTATTGAAAAAAAAGTACTATTAGAAAATAAAAATTATCAAATATATAATGAGAAAATATTGATATTCAATTCAAAATTAATTAGAAGTGACTCACTTCAAGTGAGCAAATTTCTTTTACAGCAAATTTTAGAAAAACTTTCTTCCTTTCAAAAAACTACCATTAAAAATTGAACGAAAAATTCAGGAAAAAAATAATATCTGGAAAAATAGAACGAAAAAATACATTATATATATGTAACATACTGTCTGTCCTGAACTAAATTTGACAAACGCGCACTCGGACCAAAAAATGCCGTCCCCCAAAACGTGCCGCCCGGGGCGGACCGCCCCTGCCACCCCCCATTAGCTACGCCCCTGCATGTACTTAAAATCAGTGTTTCTAGGAACCAGAGCAACAAAATGGCTCAGTTGACTACCTATAGTTCCAGACATGCCATTTCCTTCCAAAGTAAGCCATGATTTCATGGTCCAGCTATTGAAAGATAATTTTGTCAACTCACCCTCTGCAATGTTCATATATTACTTGCTGTAGCATGGGACTCCAAGATGAAATCATTATCTTTTTTTTTCTTTCTTGCACCCATGAATTAGATCTAAAACAGCAGTACCACAGTTTGATTCTTTTCTTTTTATTTGGAGGGAGCAGTTAAGCTCAACCTTTATTATGATGTTCTGATTTAATAAGAACTAAAAATTAACTGTCCATGATAGAAAGTTGTATGCATATTTAGTATAGTTGGTTGTTTCATGCTTGGCTGTTGTAGCTGTTTAAAATTGAGAGTTATCTCACCCTATGAAATATTATTGTTAGACAAGGTTGAGAATCTCTCTCTTAGCCAAAGTGTGAAGACCATGTCATTTATACAAGCACAGTAAAGTGCTGGTAACGTATGCATGGTGCAACTCAAACAGTTACATTCATTATTATATCTTTACAGCCAAGGAATTATAACCGCTTAGTTTTTTTTACTTCCTCTCTCTCCTATCCTGTATTTTACTACAGTTTGTAATTTTTTTTGCACAGTACTAAATAATTACTTGACTTGTCAAAAATCTAAAATCACTGAAAACCACCATAATTTCATACATGATAAATAAAAAGACAAAGTATCATGAATTAGAAAGTGTCTGTACAAAGTAAAGACAGGTAACTAAGGAAGGTTTGGAATAGAACTATATTTAAAAAAAGAAAAGGCTTGACAACTTTCTTTTTTTTTTAGGAATTTGAAAGCACAAGCATTATATAATCTTTAAACTGCCTGGTCCCCCATGTACTTGTGTTGTTCTGTTTCGAAATAACAAACTTTAAATTCCCTAATTACATGAGTAGAAACCTAGGTCATTTTATAGGTTTAAGGTTAGTGATTAAACTAATTACACTGGTCAACAAAATTAAATGTATTACACTCATTGTGAATGCAAACCAACTTTTTTAGACTAAGTTTTCATGCTGATTTCAAAATTTCACTCCATTTGTATGCAGCACGTATCAGTTTTTCAGTAGATACATGCAAATAGTTACATATTTGTATATATGAAATCACTAACGTAATAAATAAGGACATTATTTTTAGAAAGTAAATGAGTTTATTGAGTTAAAAACCATCACTATCATTCTACAAAGAGTGAATACACAAAAAATGGGTCAGACAAAGTTAGAACAAAAGAGTTAGAAACATTGTGATTTGGATTTCCTGCGGTGTTCCTGATCTGGTTGATCACGGTAAAGTGTCCAGCAGTAGTCAGCCAGCACACTGTCATTCCAGAAGCCTTGGTACCGTTTCTCCATAGCACTAATGTCCTGGTGAAATCTTTTACCATGTTCATCAGACACTGCTCCAAGGTTATCTGCGAAGAAATCCGATGGGAGTCCAAGAAGTGAACTTTCAGTGACATGCGACAACCCATTGCTGAGTAACATTTCAGAAGATTCTTGATGCCATCCTTGTAGTCCATTGCCTTCTTGTTGTCCAAGAAATTCTCACAGATCTAATTGAAAGCATTCCAGGCAGGCAGTTCCAGTTCATCCAGTGTTGTCTTGAAGTTGACATCTTTGAGTACTTCTCTAATTTGGGGTCCAACAAAGATACCCTCTTTCAACTTTGCCTGTGTGATTTTGGGAAACTTTTCTACAATATACTCAAACCCTCTGGCATTTCTCTTCCCTAGTGTCTTTACAAACTGTTTCATCAGTCCAAGCTTTATGTGCAAAGGAGGCAATAGGACATTACATGAATCTACAAGAGGTGTATTCTTGACGCTAGACAGTCCTGGCTGGTATGATGTTCTTGTCTGCCAGTTTGATTCTGAATAATGTCTGTCAGTTGCCCGACTATCCCATAGACACAAGAAACAACAGCATTTTGTGAAACCTGCCTGCATTCCCATTAACATCAGACCAATTATGACTGGACAATTTGAGATGTTGAAATACCTATTTCATCAGACAAAACTTGATTGGTTAATTTAAGATGATGAAATATTGCATCTGAACTATGCAGCAATGAATAATGTAGTTTATTTTAAAGGTAGGTTTCCATGATGTAAATGAAATACATGCATACACATCATTAATTGGAATTTCTATATAATGCATGAGCTAAAACCAAAAATCTTTCTCATCTTGAAAACTGTACGTGATGTCAAAAAACTAATTGTATATTTGAAATCAGCATTAAAAACTACATTAAGTACACCTTGACATATGCTTGATGAAAAATACTTGTTGACCAGTGTTATTAGTATGCAGCTATAACAAACTTGCTAAATAGTTTATAAAATCTTTTTGTTTTTTTTTTTAAAAATCCTGTAGCTACCTCTATTAATGCTGTAAAGCATTGGAGATCTCATTTTATCTATGTACCTGCAATTACAGGTTTATATGTGCCAGGAGATTCACCAGTCAGTTGACCAGTATTCCAAGCGGTTTGTTGCTGAGCTCTCTCGGTACAACTATGTTACTCCAACAAGTTATCTAGAACTTCTTGGGATTTTTTCAAACCTGTTTGTACTTAAGAAAACAGAACTGAGCAGTGCACGGAAGAGGCTGAAAATTGGCTTAGACAAAGTAAGTTTTAGTTAGTTTTTTTTAAAAAAAACCTCTAAACCATGTTAATTAATCTTTCTCATATACAGAGAGTCCCCAACTTATGTAAAGTTTTTGGTTCTCAATCTTATACAGAAGTTGGGGATGATGTAAAAATCACATAAATAGGCATTGGTCATATTAGCATGATGGCTGTTAAGTCTAGTGCATTTCTTACATAAAACATAAATCATAAAATATAATTTTACAATGAACATCACATACTTTAATTCCTAGTGATGGCTAGCTCACGTAAATTGGTGATGATGGTGTTAGTATGCTGGCTAATTAATTAATACTAGATGAAGTGGAGGATGATGCAGCATAGTCTTGAGGAGTTGATGAGGGAGTACAAAGTTATGGTGGCCATTCAACTTTTTTTGTAAACCTGTTGAGCAGTCCCCTTTTTCTTAGTATAAATGGCCCTGTAACAAGACAGATTATCTTGGATGGCTCTGTTGACCTTGGTGAACCTGGTGGCATTGGGGTCCATCCTCTCAAAGGCTGCCATTCCTTTGGAAATATCCTTGAATGCTTTGGCCATTTCCTTATAAAGTGCTTTGGTGGCTGCTCTTCTTCATCATCCTGGCTCTCCATCGCAACCTTCTGGGCCTCAAGCTTTATTAACTCCTCATTTGTCAACTCTTCACCATGTGAATCAAGGAGATTTTCAACATCTTCAGCATAACACTCAAGGTATAGTTGGTGAGCATGATTGATGACTCTAATGCTCTCTTTGACTGTATCCTCAAACCTTTGAGAGCTGCTAACAAATGAAGGACACAGGTTCTTCCAAACACCATTCATATTTGTTGGCTTGATCTCATCCCAGGCTGTTGCAATGTTTTTTATTGCATTGTAGATGTTGTAGCCCTTCCAGAAGTCCAAAGGTCGTGCCATCCCTGTCTGTAGCTCGAATAGCTTAAGCAAATGTCCTGTGTAGACAGTATGCCTTGAAGGTTTCTGTTAACCCCCTGATTCATTGGTTGCAGCACTAAAGTTGTTTGACACAACTCTGATGTTGGGATGCAAATCATCCAACTGTGGAGGATGACCAGGGGCATTGTCAAGGATCAGCAGGATTTTGATGAGGATTCCTTTGGCCTGGCAATAGTCCTTCAACTGAGTGATGAAATGGTGCCATCTCAAATATGGCAAATGTAACCCAAGCCTTTGGGTTTGACATCCATACAACAGGAAGAGGCCACTTGTGAATGCACTTCAGTGCCATGGATTTTCCCTGTTGTACACGAGCAGAGGTTTCAACTTGCAGTCACCCACCACATCACCACCAAGGAGCAGAGTTAGATGATCCTCAACTGCCTTAAAATCTGGCATTGTTTTTTCTTCTTAGCAATTTATGTACGGTCAGGCATTCTTTTCAAAATAAGCCAGTTTCATCAACATGAAACACTTCCTCCATAAAATAACCACCCTCCTTATTTACATTAGCCAGCACTTTTGGAAACTCCTCTGCTGCCACTGTATCAGCACCAGCAGCCTCACCACCCACTTTTACCTTATGCAAGTTTGCACGGACTTTAAACTGGCTGAACTTGCAACAAAACTTCCCTCTGTTTTACCCTTCTTCATTTTCAGGTCTCTGTAAAAACTTTTAGCCTTTTCCTTTATTGTCAGAAGGCTAAATGGTATGTGCTGTTGATTTTAATCCTCAACTCACACAATCAACAACTTCTGCATCTCAGTTAATGCACCAGAACATTCCTTAGTAATGACAGTCGTCTTCATGGGTGCAGAACTTTTCACTTTTTCTTTAATGCGGTGATGATCTCTCACTATAATGTTCACTGTGGATGCAGAAAAACACAGAGCACATGCAAGTGAAGTTATGAATTTACCACTCTCATGTCTCTGTACCATATTATATTTCTCTTCAAGACTAATTGTACATCGTTTTTTAGCATTAGCACCTTTAAAATCACTGCACTGCTTCTCAACCATGATTACAAGGGTAAAACCTTCAAGAATACTACACACAAAATGCACTGCAACAGGTGCTGCACACACAAACAAGAATGGGAACACACTGGCTCATAAGAAAGGAAGTGACCGACTGCAATACCCACCACACAACAGCCACAACCCTCCTGTGTGCTGGAAAGTAATTCCCTCATAAAAACTGTATTTTTTGGCATGGAATTTTCAAAAAAAATAAATTTTAGATCTTATATAAGTTGGGTACTTTCTGTACTGAACTGCAAGCAGTATGCTGGTTTGTGCTTATCTTGTACAAGTAAATACTATATATTTCTTAATTGTGAGCTACATGTCTCACTTTATTTATTGCCTGTTTTTTTTTTATCTCTGTAGCTGCTGACTACTGCTGAAGAAGTCACCAAACTGCAGGAGGAGTTGGAAATCATGCGGCCAATGCTGGAGGAAGCAGTGAACGATTCCATAGCAATGATGGAAAAGATTGCTGCAGACACTGTAAGCTTATGTTCAGTAATTTCCTGTGTAACCTCACAAAAAATGCACAGCATATGGCAAACTTATGCTAACTTAACAGTAGATCTATTCTACTATTAGCATCGTACTCCAAGTTTCTATCTTTCAAGATTTTAGAGTAATCAGAAAGATTAAGAATATTAGATTTATTCAGTCTGAAACTTAGGTGTCTTATTAGATGTGGTAGAGATTCTTGAAGCAATTATGGCTTAATATATTTTTTAGGTTTCCTAAAATTATAAACAATAAGAGTGAAATCTAAGAATTAGCTTAGAAACGAATGGAATAAATTGTCCATGACTGCAGTTAATAGTGATATCATTAAGCATTAATTAGTTTGGGCTTTAAGAAACTGTGATGGCTTCTTGCAGCTCTGTAACAAGTAAAGTAAACTAAATGGCTGTGCTGAGTGCAATAGCTATGAAGAAATGCTTTGCTAGTAACTTCTCGTTATGAAGCATTGAATTACAGCTCACCTGACAAACCATTACTGTAAAGTTATGTACACTCATGTGACTTATTCATAATCAGGGGAACTAAACTGGATGTTTAAGGATAGCCATTCTACTGAGTTAGAAAAAAAGACAAAACTGAGGATGATTATGATGGCTTAGAACATGAGTGGGCTTTGTTTAGGTGATGATGCTTATGATGATGGAGATGCAGCCTGAGATCCTGTCAGAAATAGCAGGATAGAAAAAGCCTTTTATTCATGTCATCAACTCTACCCTACTAAGAAAACATTTAATTGCACTTTTTTAACTTGGATAATATTATGCAAATTATTATAAGATAATGTTTAAAAAATTTGAAAACACTTCATTGAATGGAATCACAGTAATACATGTCTGTACAAACACACACACACATACACACACTCACGCAGACGTATGATGGTGTCAGAATGTATTGCATACAATAAGGTTGATTTTAATGTTTTGGCATTTGTTTTGTTTATGATTATCATTTATATAGTTCTTTTGTTAAAATAATATTCTGTATCAAAAACAATATCGCAAAGTGCATTTATTTAAGTTTTCTGTTTATTACTCTATAGTTGTATGCTTACAAGAAGGTACTACATTTAGGGATCTTAATACAGGGATTCTATGAATATCAAAACAGTGCTTGCTTAATTGGTTTTATTTGAGTGAAAATGCATTGTAACACACAGTGACCACAATCATTTGCTTAAAAGCAAATTGATGCAATAATTTTGGTCACCACTGTAACCAGGCAACTTTTGTCCAGACAGGTAAACACTTTATAAAATTGATTGATAAATATATATAAAAATCATTAGTAAAACACAAAAAATCAAATGTCTGCAACCAAAGAAAATAAAAAATTAAATAATTATTTATTATATTTTAACCCTTTGAGAAGTACATCCATATATTTACAGGGGAGTGAGTATTGATTCTGATGGAGTAACTTCTTAAATATACATACAGGCTTCTTACAGCCTGGAAACCTTTGGAAATGCACATTTTTTGGGATTACTAACATTTGTGAAAACAAAAATCTTCCTCTTATCAGTTAGATGTAGGTATTTTTTTTTTTTTTTACTTTACAAAATTTACAAAAAATGAAAAGAAAAAACATATATATTAGTACGTTTTGGATTGTGGTGCTGTAAAAAAGAATTATTAGTCATAGTTTTAAGTGGTGTGATGCTTTGATAGGAAATAGCTGAGGAGACAAAACTGGTGGTGAAAAAAGAAGAAGTTCAAGCAGCCGAGAAAGCAAAAGAAACCCAAGCAATAGCAGATGATGCTCAGAAAGATCTTAATGAGGCTCTTCCTGCACTGGTGAGTCAAACTAAATTAATATTAGATGTGGGTAGTTAGGCAGGTTTTAATGGTTTCTCAGTTTTTCTATTTGTTTTTTTCTCAGTGTCTATCTATTTATCTGCCTCTTATTCTCTTCCCTCTGTCAGTCAGTCTTTTTGTTTGTTTCTCTGTGCTTGTTTTTCAGTCTGTTATTGGTCTACCCTTGTTTTTATTTGAGATAACATTCATCCTAAAAGATCTGCTGTAGCAGCTTCACTGATTGCAGACAGATTTTTGCAGTGCTAATTGCAGTTATTAAGAGACATGTGCATTAAAGTGTTACTGATTATTAGACACAGAGGAATAACAAAGTGATTAAGTTCTCTTTACTAAAATCAGCACATATCACACAGAACAACAAAAAAGTAGTCTGAAATGTTTAAAGCAAAACATCAAGAGTAAAGTTAGGTAACAAAATTCCATAATTCACAGAAATACTGAAACTACCAGATAATCAGGTGGCTGGAAGATAAAGCAATGGAGACAGATTAAGGTTGCTGCATAAGAATGGGAAAATTGATATCTACATATTCCAGCAAATCATTATAAATGCTAACCAAGTCTAGAAATGCCTGTTTTGGAAGCATTGGTTCATATTTCTCTTAAAAGTTAGATTAGGGATGAGCAGACAGTTTGTGGCACAAAAGCAGACTCAGATTGTCTTTTTTTCCATGCAAGAACTTCACCTCATCCATAAACTGATAAATATCAATACTTGGGTAGGTTAAGCAATTAAGCTTGTGATGCTAGCCTTTTACACAATTTTTTTGTGCAGCAACCAATCCAGAGTGTGATTGTGCAAGTTCCAGATTTTCAGTGGGAATGAATCTAAGGCATGCCTATTTCCATGACACAGACAAACATAGTTGATACTCAGTATGGGCGAGTAGTTTTCAGAAGATGCCCATTTTGTTCATTTACTGGTTTTATCCATGCAGTATATTGGAAGCACTTTGGATGTTTCCTTTTGGCAGGAATGCCGATACAAGCAGTGTGACCTACTGATGCTTGTGGATAGAATGTTTAATGATCCTGTTCTATATGTCCGGCTCACATACCTTCCACTTCGTTCAAGCTGGTTGCAGAATATGGTCATAATCTTGGTGCTCAAACTCCACGACAACCTTGTTTGGCTGTAGACCTGAACAGAGCTTCTTGAAGTCATCTAGTATGTGCTCATAGTGAGCAATTGACTGTTCAGTCAGCAGGAAGAACAGACAAACAAGCAGTTTTTTTCCCCTAACATGATTAACATACCATTGTACAAACAGTGGCAGACAATTCTACAGTATGTGCACCATTTTAAGAAAGCTTACAAAGATGATAACATTTTAAACAAAGAATAAATAATAATAATAATAAATCAAAATTAATTCTATGACACCCACTTATGTATATTATAACTCTGTTTTATATAATACACTCAAGTTCCTGAGATGTTGCCAGCTGAGTAAAGGGCTTGATCCTGGGAGGTGAAGTAATGTCCACATCCCATCCTCTCTTACATTTATGTAACCATTTTACCTACAAATTGGTATCTTTCTATGAAATTAAAAGGAACATAGGTGCAACTCTTGGTGTGGTTTGTAAAAAATTATTTGACTTTGAATGTCCTTATGAGAATTCTGCGTCTTCATCCAAAAAAGTCTAACCATTCAACACCTTGTTCCAAAAATTAACATATGACACTGATGATCAGGGCTTTTATCACAAAGCATTACTTTTTTGCAATCTCCAGTGGCCCCATGCATAATTATCCTGTGGTCTTTGTTTATCAACTGAATGACAGCCAAATGACATGCTCCTAGAGTTTCCATGTGAATGCACCATCTAACGTACTTCAACAACTCTTTGTTGGGCATCAGGATGGATATAGCTAGGCGCATTCATGGATGTCTATCATCAGATTTCTCATTGGCATGTACCAATCCTCAGATTTTGCTTTTGAAACTCACAACTGCACTTCAGTCATCTTCCCTGGTTCTGGTTCATGCACATGCTCTTCTCCAACACACTGATTTGGTCCCATTGGACAGGTTCATTACAAAAATACACATGAAAACTTTGCACACTTTTTGTGGAAGTACTAGTGATGCACTTTCCTGTGCACTAGATTTGTGCTCTTCATATACTGATATCCACTAATGACTGGTTTTATGCTGCAATGATCTGCACAAGCAGTCTCTTCAAGGCATGATCATATGCTTGGCATGCTTGCAGTATGTAACTGGATTGTGAATCTTTTTCTCAATAAAAAACTAAGCATGATACTGGCAAATGCATAAATAAACCACAACTATATCTTGACTTACTCAGCTATCTCACACTTACATATTTGCTTAATTACTACCTTTGTTGTGTCAGGATTAACAAGTTTCTATTTCTTTGCCTTTTATTTTTTGTGATTTCTGTGTTTTTGCACTCTCTTATAACCTCTTCTATAGCAGTTGCATGCTTAATTTCTTGTTGGTGATTAATAGGGAAATAGTTACACTTTGAACTTTTGTGCACATGAGGCTTCACTTTCATCTGAAAAGGCTCTTTCATGGACTGAAAGGGGAAAAACACACAATTTTATTTTGTATCATTTATTATTTATTAATGGAATAAATTCAATTATATTATTGTGATTTCTAAAATCTAAGGTTAAATTTTTAAGAAATTAATTAATGAGTTATTACTCTTAGACTAAAAATTGGATACATCTTATAAAAAACAACAGCAATAAGGCAGGCAGTTAGGAGAGAACTTGAATGTTTCTTGTGAAATCCTTAGCATCTTTTCATCTGCAAGCATTCCAGCAGGTACTTAAGATAAAGTGGAATGCTGATGATATGAAGTTAAAGCAGCACATTGTACTTATACTGTATTTGCAGCTGATATCTTTACTGCAACTTAAGCTGGTTTCTGTCACACCAAGTACAGTAATTCTCTGGATTAATCCAAAGGATAGCAACAGGGGATCATGATCAAAATGTAGATTTATTAGCTAATAATTAGGTAGTGGGAAAGTTCAAAACGACCACCTTATTTTTAATAATATCACCAAAAACTTAATGTTTTTTTAATTTTCTTTTTTCTCTGTTGATGTTTGAAATAAAAATTGTGTGTGTGTGTGTATATATATATATATATATATATATATATATATACACATATTTACTCTGAAAACCTTAGGATGAAGCTCTTACCAGCCTAAAGTCTCTCAACAAGAATGATGTAGTGGAGGTGAGGACAATGCAGAGACCCCCAGAAGGTGTGAGACTGGTCATAGAGGCTGTGTGCATCATGAAGGGTGTGAAGCCAAAAAAGGTTCCAGGGGAGAAGGTGAGACAAGGCTGGTTAGTAACTAGCTGAGACCTACAAACAGCTTATATCCATCTCTTTATTAACTGCATTCATGACTCAGCAATATTGTTGGCCTCTTAGAAATCTCACTGGGCTATAGTTCTCACTAACAGCCAAACTATTAAGAAAAAAACAGTACAAGTAAAAGTGAGCAGTTACAAAGAATTCTTTTTAACTAAAAATTCTTGTGAGAAGGTAATCATGTTCTATTTTATATATATATATATATATATATTATTTTCATTGCCCAAAATTTTAAGTTTTAAAATAATAAAGTTCTATAAAAAAATTGGCTCTCAATTTTATTATCATTATGTTGCTAGTCTCACATGCTATTTACTAATAAAAAGTATAAATTTTAAATTAAAAACATAGACCCATGATCCCCAGTTAAAAGCAAATGTTCATGTAGTAGTTAATGGCAGCTTTTGGTTTTTGTTGTCTTTAATTTTCTTTTAGCTTGGTGTAAAAGTAGATGATTACTGGGAGCCTGGAAGGGGACTACTTCAGGACCCTGGAAAGTTTCTGGAGAGTCTCTTTAAATATGACAAGGAAAACATCCCTGAGGAGATAATTAAAAAGATTACCAGCTACATTAATGATGAGGCATTCCTGCCAGCAGCCATTCAGAAGGTGTAGTGAAGGTGTTTCTGATAACTAATAAAATCTGTAGTTGAAGTTCACAGGGTTTTAGAGTAAATAGTTCAAGGACACTTTATACTCTTGTATTATTAGTATTCGAATTTACTAAACCATTTTATTTATTTTTATTGAAAGATTATGTCTACATGTTTTTAAGATGAAGAATTAGGATTAAAAGAAATTGTGATTTGCTCCATTCTGAATGTACTTATATGAAATAACAGTTAATCATATTTAACTTTCAAGAGGCAAAGTTTATGGGACACATAATTAAAATGTCCATTCATATTATTGCCAAACTACCGCAGACCTGATGCTACTGATTTAAAATGCTGTGGTTGTCTTTACTCTAAGAAATTGCAAAACATCCAGATTTTTAAAAAAATCTGTATTTTTATCTTCTAAGATTATTTAAGGGTTAAAATTCCATTATGGGAGAAATTATGCAGACCTTAGAATGATAATAACAGTTGGTTTTGGTTGGTTGTTGCATCTCTAGTTTATTGACTGACACAATACTTGTCTGAATCACTCCAAATTTGGGCAGTTTAATGAAAGATATGACTAGTGCTTTTGTGATAAGAGTGAAGGGTGCCAGAGAAACCTCACTAATAGATAGACATTATCTACATCTCAGACAAATCTGAGGACCAAATCACAGCTGCACTATGACTAGTGAGCATGCTGCATGTGACACTTTTCTGGCAAATGACACTCATAACTAGCTTGGTACCTAGCACAACAGGACAGCGTTTTGGGGGTCAAAAAGGTAGACTACAAATTTTACAGATACTATTTAGATCTGTAAATCAGTAGACTAGATTGTTATTGAAGTTTCAAATAGAAAACTTTAAACTGCAGGTAAATATGTGTGTGCATGTGCATGCATGCATGTGTGTGTGTGTGTGGTTTTTTTTTGTTTGTTTGTTTAAAACAAATGATTTTTTTTTTTTTTTTTTTGTCTTCAGGTATCCAAAGCTTGCACTTCAATCTGCCAGTGGGTACGAGCTATGTATAAATATTACTTTGTGACAAAGGCTGTGGCCCCAAAGAGGGAAGCACTGAGGATTGCACAGGCAGATTTGGCTGAAACACAGCGCATTCTGGATGAGGCAAAAGGCCGGTTAGTGGCTGTGGAGCTGGGCATTGCTAATCTAATGACTAAATATGAGGAGTGTATGAAGAAGAAACAAGATCTGGAAGCTAAGTGCAAAGAGTGTGAGGACAGATTGATCAGAGCTCATAAGGTGAGTGGGATGCTTGGGAACCATTTATATAATTTGGGTCCAAGATTAAATAAGAAAATACAGAGAAAACTAAAATTTTAATGGAAATAGGATGGATGATTCTAAACCAAAATTCATAAATAATACCCTTCTGTGCAGTTGCATTTACTAATTGACAGTCTGCATATGCCAATAATTGCTTTGCCTATCAAACAGCTGAGTACAGTGGTTGTAAGTTTTACTTTGAGATCTTGTAGTTTTTATCAGTGCCATTCTCTCCAATAATACAGTACTTTTAAAATCAATGTTATTGTAAAAAAGCAGGAAAACTCTGAACTCTTATGTTTGCTTGTTTTTTAACATAGTAATATACAGTAAAACGGTGGGTATTTGTGATATGTGATGACCATTATTAAACTAAATTTTTGACAATTGTTTTAAATTTTCCTTGGTCATCTACAGTTTGATTATTTACTCTGTAACCATTTGACTATCGCAGGAATGCATACTTTATTGATTCAGATTTTGTCAATATGAGTTTAGAGCAGTGGATGGAAGCAAACAAAATATGTTATTGGTCAGAGTTAGTCTCATATTTCTCAAACTTGCAAATTTTTCGCATTTGCAATATCTACCCTGTTTGATTTTTTTTATCTTGCAATGTAATGCAGTGATTGTTTGATCTTTGTTGTACTAATAATTGTTTGTCTTATGTATACTAACTTTCCTACTGTACTATGGCTTTTGTGCATTAATTTAGTGTATTGTTAATAGATATTTTTTTTCTTTTTAAATTTAAAAAAAAAATACAATACCAGAGTTACTTTATCTATTATAAACCACATTATATTGTAGTTGAATTTTTCTGAAATGGAGATTCTATGGAATCAGATCTCCTGAATATAACTATTATTATTGTAATTAATAATTAATTGTTGCTGAATCATTGTGTGTATTTCAGGGATGATACTAAAATTGAAAAATGTTAAACATAAGTAACAACTAGTATTTTTGTATGGTGCTATACTTACTCAGTGCAAATGCTTTTAGGATTTCATGAATTTTCCTTCATGTATTAATGATATAGTGCTATATCAAAGGTATTCATCCTTTCAGCTGACTGGTGGACTAGCAGATGAAAAAGAAAGATGGAAAGAATCAGTGGAGAGGTTGACAAAAATAACAGATAATATTGTAGGTGATGTTTTAATATCTACTGGGTACATTGCTTATCTTGGACCATTCACAGTAAGTAAATTAGAGTTTTTTTGCTTGTAAAAACTGATGTAAGATAAATTTGGCCCTATTTTTATTGTTTTTTAAATCACCAAATTCTTATTATCCAGCTTCTCTAGCTTAAATGTATTTAATAAGTTACAAAGGAGCAAAAAGTTGTTAGTTTACAGTATCTGAAGCCCATGTTCTTTTAAACCATATCAAATGCAATGGTTTTATTACACTAGGTAGTAGATTTCATGCAGTCACCAGTCTGATTGCTAAAATGTATTGCTGTGGTCAATATAACTTTTTATATTCTTAAGTTGGTTTATATTATCTTCCTGTAATTTTTAAAGGAGCTCTATCATCAGTAATACACATCTCATTTTAAAGGCTAATCATAGTTCTAAAACAAGCAAAACTACTCGGTTGTGAAGGATGATTGCTTGCTGTCTTTGTGTTAAGTTTTATAAACTCCAAATATCAGTGTTTTTTATTTGATATTTCTAAAGTCATGTCTGTTCTATTTATAATATATGTTTACTCAATATACACATTTAAATTTTGAATTGCTCAGCTTCATTTTATGCATGATAATTTAATTTGTTAACAAAAATTATGTATTTTATTTTACTATTATACTTATGACCAAATTAAAAAGGCACTAAAGAAAACTACATAAGAAGTGATGTCTGAAATGTACTTGTAAATAAATCTGTTTAAGCATAGTTGTTTATATATAATCTTTATTGAGATTTATTGAAAATGGCTGCTATGCAACTGCAGTTTATCTGATTATTTTATGCATAACTGATTTCTCATATTTTACAAGTGAGTGCATCTTTTAAAAAAAGATACCATACTGAAAATGCATGTGCAACAGAACTGTAACATCACAAAGTTAGTTTTAGTTTGTACATTTTTTATTGTAGACTTATTCAAAGCAATTTAACTTTATCTGCTACACAACCTCCACATTTCTTCAGAATACTTGAAGTTTCCTTTCACATAATTTGCAGGGTGAGTATCGTGACAGCATGCAAGCAGACTGGGTGAAACAGTTGGATAAGTTTGAAGTGCCTCAAACTGAGGAGCCAACCTTGATTGCCACCATGAGTGATCCAGTGAAAATACGGACCTGGCAAATTGCTGGTTTGCCCAAGGATAACTTGTCAGTGGAAAATGGTGTTATTGTTCAGTTTTCTAGACGCTGGCCTCTGTTTATCGATCCTCAAGCACAGGCCAACAAGTGGATTAAGACTCTGGTCAGTGCCTTCTTTTCATGACTTTTAAAAACTATTTCTTTGGTAGGCTGCTGAGTTTATTGTTATTCATAATTTAATAGGGCACACAGTGGAATTTGTCTATCACCAAATTCAGACTCACATATAGTACAACACAGGATTAAAGAAAAAAAGGTGTGTAAGTGTGTGACTGAGTGAGTGTGATATGAGTGAATTTGTTTGTGTGTGTGTATGTGGAAGGATGTGCAATTCTTTTTAAACTAACATTTTTAAATAAAGAAAAAAGTCATCATCTAACTTGAGTCGAAAGCTTTCTCTTTTATGAACGATGACTCACTTTTATTACTGGTCAGAACTAGCAAATGCTGCTATTATCTTTTCTGATCTTACTGGTTTTTTTTTCAACAAAGATATATGGAATAAAGATTTGTTTATTTTTAAATTAAAAAAATATTAATTGATTTGTAGGCCATATTTCTTTGAATACAACTGAAGAATAAATTTTAAGTGGCTTTTGTTTAATTAGAAACAGAAAAAGTAAATAGATAAAGCAACTAATTTTCTTAATTGTAATAAAAGTTATTAGCTAAATAACTTATTTTTTCCACATTTCTATGAATTAAGATACATCTTAGCTCTCAGTGATAACCTATTTAGACAGTGTCAGAGAGGATATTCTTTTCACAGTAAGACCAAAATGTACTTTATATTTGATCTTTTTATAAGTATCATTTCTCTGTTCATCCTTCATTTTTGTTAAATGTTCATCATTTATGTTATTTCTACAAAACTAACAAAAAGGAATTTTAAATAAAATTCTCTGTAGTTGTATCGTATGATTCATTATTTTCCATTGTCTGAAATGTCTGTTTGATGATCATGTTTACAGAGAACAGGAAGTCTGTGGTAATACTATAGCTAGTATTGAACTCTAAAATAACTGTTCTTTGCCAAAAGATCATTAAAGCTTTGATGATTGGCATTATTTTAGGAATTGCTACAGTTGAGATTTTTATGTTAGTATCTATACAAGTGTACATGCTTTAGTAATTATTAATATTAGTTCCAATGAAAAAAACAATAAAAACAAAGCAAAATGACAAGCATAGCAAATGAAATAAAAGTTGATTAATTATTGAAAATGGCTGTCAGAATACTTGAAGTATTTGGGATTAAAATGTTGATTAATCTAAAAATATAGCAGAAGAACATGAGGATACACTACACAGAATAACTTTTATGCAATGTATATAACAACATCCAAAAGAAATATTGCACTATCATCTGATATTAAAAAGTAGTGTAAATTATTGTGACTCATAGAACTCTGTTCATTCCCAGAAAATATATGCATGATTAAGATTTTCTGACTGTCTCCACTCCAATGTCAGTATGTGATAATGACAACAATATTTAAGTAGGTAGAGAGTGAGAAACTCAGATGAGAATGGGCATAAAATGGGTAAATACTTATCAAGTATGTCATACATTCAGTGGAAAAAAGAAAAATGTGCAGATTATTAAAAGTGGCAAGGGTGACTTAGGATAGATGCTTGAAGATTTGGGTGTTTATACTAAGAGTTTGAACATACTGGTATGACAGCTTACTGTACCAGAAGTGGGTGACTTTATGTTATAATTTCACAGAATATTGCTATGCTACACATGGATTAACCATTTAAGGACCTTTTTGTGTCATTCCCCAAGTCTGCTCAGGAGAGGATTTGAGGTTCCACCTGCAGATAGTGTCCAGGAAACTATATGAATGAAAATTGGCAAACAACCTCCCATAGCCTTACGTTGATAAAAGAGCTGAGAAATATCACTCAGCAATGTCTAGGTACTGTTGCTAGAATCAAGTTATTATGTGAATCATAATGATGGCAGAGTGCATGTGTGCTGTTGTGGCAAATGACTTAATACCGATTGTGTCACTTAGTGTAAAGATTTTAAATTGGCAGTGTTATGATTTTGGGAGCCTTCACTACCTGGTTTAGATTCTAAATATCAGCACTAACTTAATGCAGAGAGAAACAAAGTTTTTACACCAGAATTTCCACTGATGCAATAGCATGGATTAGAGCTTTATTTTCCAGCAGTACATTGCTCATCCTTGAATCTTGTGGGCCAAAAATATCTTATGTCTTGCCCAGTATTTAGACCAGACTTGGCTTCTCTATTGATTACATATTAGATGAATTTGACAGACATATGACAATGACAGAACTACTTGATAATGTTGCTGCTCTGCATAATGTACTTCTCACAAGTCCCATGATTTAGTGCCAAAGTTTGTTGATGCAAAAATAGTATCAACTATACATCAGTGCTTGGTTCAGGGGCTCATGTTATTAAAAGAAAGTTTCAATTGTTTCCACTAGAATTCATGACTATACACTTGTTATGGGTTGTGACTTTGACTCTCATTATGCTGTTAATCATTTTTAATAGCAGCATTTGTTGATGAGATGGAATTTGGCATTTGGTCTTCATATGTTTTTTTTAACATTTTTGGATGTTTTGGTTTAATACTTCATTTATTTACTAATTTAATTTATTTTAAAATAAATTGCTGTATATGTAGAGTGGTTAATTAGAAATTTGGTCTTTGTTTAGCAAGTGATCTTGGCAGCTTTTAAATATGGAGGAAAAATTTAGTTCAGAGAGTAGTGTAAAACCATCCTTGAATAAAACTATAAACAAGAATGAAGAGTCAAAAATGTGAAATAAAATACTGAGTTTTACTGTTTTTCTTAATTATTATTGACAATTTTAGGGAATTTCAGCTTTAATGTTTATAAAAAATTGAAATTGTTTTACCTCTTTTGATGTAATTCCTGTTACTCATTTTCTAACTGCAACATAACTGGTGCTCATAATTGTGGAGACATCAGTAAAAATATTTCATTAAACATAAACGAGAATATTTTGATGAGTGTATGGCTTTCTTACAGGTATGAATTTTCTTTCAGCCGTGTGCGTGTAATGATGTGCACTAATAAATTTATTTGTGCCTTTCTAGTGATCAAGCTGCTACTTTGGTAAAGTTTGGATGAAGATGTGGCACAGTCTCTCCAAATAATGCCTACACTAGTGGAAAGATGTATTCTATTTTATTTTCCCAAATAGGGAAGCTTATAATCTTTGTTTAATTATTTTAGGTATATAAATGTGTATTTATTGTTTTATTATATTTTTCCTTTATGGAAAACATTCATGTAAACTTCAGAGTCAGAGATGGCTGTTTCTTAAAATTATTATTATTTGTTTATTTTAAAGAGCTAAAAGTAGTAAAATTTACAGTTAATTTTGTTTTTAGGAAAAAGATAATGGCTTGGATGTGATCAAACTTTCTGATAAAGATTTTCTGAGAAGTCTGGAAAATGCCATCAGGTTTGGAAAACCATGTTTGCTAGAGAATGTGGGCATTGAGTTGGACCCTGCCCTTGAACCAATTCTACTAAGGGAGGCAAGCAAGCATATTTGTTTTTAAAATTTTTCACTTTGTCTTAAAATGAGTAAACTGCCAAGAATGAAGGTTAACTGTTTAAAATCACTGGTAAATAATCATTGGCTGGTATCATTTAATTTATCAGGGAATTTTTGATAGTTTAGCTGAGCTATGATACTTTATGGAAAATGTTTAGCTTTTATTTTGCTAAAGTAATTCCAAAGTCTGTTAATAAGCAGATCTGACTATTAAAATGTTTTTGTCAAAGTTTATATATATTGTTAATTTCAAGGGAGTTCAGTATAAACTTTTAATAATTTTCAATTGTATAACAGCAATACCATTGTTTATCCACCAAAAAACTACAAACAGCTGTCTGTTATACATGTTCTTAGTGCTGTATAGTGTGTGATGTGGATCATAGCTGTGCTTAGTGTTGTATGGCATCTGATGGTAGATCATAGCTGTGCAGGGTGCTATATGACATGTCATTATAGATCATAATGTTGCATAGTGCTGTATGGCATTTGATTGTGAGTAATAGCTAGGCATGGTGCTTTAAAGTATTTGGCTTGGAATCAGTTCTATATGATTTTGTGCTGCATTGCACTTATATAAGTTCTTATCAGGGAGTCAAACCAAGCTTGAACTCAAACTGTAAACTGATTCAAACTGCTTTTTTTTCTCTCTCTATACCAGAAATAATTGATTAAAAACATGATTATTTCATGGTTTGGCTGCTTTTGTTTCATAGACCATTCAGCTTAATATAAGCCTTTTGATTTATAAAAATAATTAGCCAATTTTTGAAGGTTTATGTCATAACATTTACACTAATTTTGATAATATTGGGAAGAAATTGTGTTGCCACTGACATTTGCCAGTTCATTGAAGAAGTGAATGTCTTCTTTATTGTAAGAATGATTGTGAAACACATTTGGATTACCCTGTTTATCCAGTTTGTGAGAGATAGGGTGAGTTCAGTCTATGTCATAGCTATGAGAGAAATTAGAGGATACATCGCATCTTTAGACTGCCCCACAAGATGTTACTTAGCTACTTTTGACATGTTTGAGAACTTTATCAAGTTGAAGGAATTCTGCCAGAATATGGTAGCATCAAATTCTCAACTTAATAATCACAGATTCTAAATGAAACAAACAAATAACCACTTCCCTCAAACAGCAAAAAAATAGCAACAAAACAGCTCTAGTCAGAACAGCTAATTGTAGGAGACTTTTATGGCATATGGTTGAAATGTCAACTTGAAACCTCAAAAGTATCAACTCTTTTCTTGGAAAAACATTTATGAGTGTAATGGAAAAATTAAGAAAATTTTTGCTTGAAAATAACACATTTCTTGTTGCAATCTTTCTTGATCCAAGGTGCCAGCTGTTATCTAAGGAAGGAAAAAGCATGGTTGAAGCTCACTTTACCAAGCTGTGTACCAGTTATAGTTGAACATGCATTATCTGGTCTTAAATTTGAGCTATCTCCTCAAAGAATAAACATGATGGTGATCTGTTACAACAATATTTTCAAAGGGCGTGATTTTGTTTTCTAGCTTTGTTTGGCTCAATATCGGTTGGATTATTATGTATGTTAACATATTGCTTAACATGACAAAATGGTCATGGTTGCAGACTGAATTGTATATGTGAACCAGTTCAAAATTTTTTTTACTTTCTGAATCATAACAAAACAGGAGCAAGTGATCTCACAACGTGGTTTAACTTTCTAGTTTTTTTGTCACTACTATTTTTTCCAAAGAGCTCAGAGATATAAACAAACTGCTAAAATATTAGTATGAAAACATATTTTTTTTTCAATGAATTTGATACGTGTGATTATTAATTTCAACATTTATTGATAGATAGTGGTAATATAAGCTAAAATGATTTTCCTTTTAATATTTCGCTGTAAAAGTGTAAATTTTGTGCAGAAACAAACAAACAATAATAAATATCCCTCTGCTGTAGATCAAATTCTCCACAGTTTGCCATGTGGTGTTGGGTCATTCAGGCTGTTTTCCTAGAAAAGGAGTTGTTCTGCTGAAACGTTTTTAATTAAATGAAAACAAATAAGCAGATCATTTCTTGCGCCATTACTGTAAGCCAGGAATTTCCCCATTCCAAGCAGTAGCTAGGTAGGGAGAGGTGACACTACAAACTAAGGTTAGCATGCACCTTCAATTGACCTAATGAACCCAGAAAAATCCTTACTAGACCCTTCATTTTTAAATGTGGGAGGAACCTTGACTGTCTATAGAAAATCCACATGGCCAAATGGTGAAGGAAAGCAAAAAGAAACCATGCCAGGGAGGTACTACACAAAACTGAGTCTGTCTCTTTTGGGAATCAAATTCAGGTCAGGCCCTCCATCATAGCGGTCCAAGTGGTTTACCACTGGACCGACTAGTGCACTGCCAGTCCTTGCATCTTAGTCTACATCAAGTCTTCAGAATTCTTCCTCTTTATTTGCATGCATATTTTAGAATTTCTCAGCTTCTTTCCTTGTTAATACAACATTTGCTAAATACAAATTAGAGACTGTCATTTTTGTAAGATTTTTATCCTTATCAATGAGATAACCATCCTGAGCTTTTGAGAGCCTAACAACTTTTGTTACTAAACAAACTAATAATAAAATATTTTGTTGTTTGTAGCTCTGAAAAACTATTCTAATTAGTGAAATATTTGTGTGCAGTCCGAAATTACACCTGAAGTTAATCTAAAAAAAAATGTTTTAAAAGAAATAAATCTAGTAGTAGCAGTATGTTAGTGTGGGATTGTTTTCCAACAGCTGATATTTTCAGTCCTGACTGTGGGTAATGGAACACAAACTTGATAATTTTGGTGTAGATTGGTATGTGAGTTGTAAATAGCATAATCACATTTATTATGCAGTAGTTGGAGCAGAAAAGAAAGGTAATTGCTGTATATCTACTTTTATTAATGGTTACTAATGACTAGATTTTTGTCCACAGACATTCAAGCAACAGGGCAGCACTGTGATCAAACTTGGAGATGCAATTATTCCATATCATAATGACTTCAGGTTCTACATTACTACAAAAATGCCTAATCCCCATTACACTCCAGAGGTGTCAACAAAGGTTACACTGGTGAACTTCACCTTATCCCCTCGGTAAGCTAGGAAATGGTTTTAAACCACAAAAACCAGACTCAAAATCATCTGTAATACTTTTGATTGGAATTTCTTTAACTCTCTTTCTAGTTGTAATGTTTAGTCAAGTTGAGTGCAATGTAACAAATTACTTGTGATAAACTCATTGGAAGTCAGTTTTTGTTCCTATGTATGATGAGATTATAATGCTCTTCTGCTAGGTGCTCAGAACTTAGGACCCTCACTGCTCTGAAACTCACATTTTAGGGTATTGTTTCTTTTTATGAGCTTAGTGAAAGTTCTAACCATAGTAAAAAAAAATTATTTTTTTTTCAGATGAAAAGAGAGTTCTATGGACTCAAAGATCTACAGCAACCTAAAATATATTTTCTGGCTAGCAGCAATTTCATTTTTATAAACAGCATCTGTTTTAGTCTTCTATCTACTTGTGAATTATTTAGGGTGTTTTAGTGGGTACACAAATCAGCAGATAGCCAAGCTAACTCATGCTGTGAACCATAAATTATGGCTGGATATTGTATGATTTTGGGATGCAGAAGGAACTGAAAAATGTGTCACATGATTTATCAAATTAAGCTCAAGATACTATTTTCACACCTGATATTGTTATCTATGAGCTCTGCATACAAATAAAATTAAACAATTTCAGCAGATAAAAAGTTATTGTGATTACACTTCAAAATCAACAAAACACATAGGAGACACAATTTAATAAAATAATAACTAGCTGGGGTACCCAGCACTGCACAGAAAAAAAAATGGCCTTAGGACAATGGGCAGTAGCTTAAAACCTCGTCCAGATTCTGAAGTACCCACACAAAATTTGGGGCTTCTATATGCTATAGTTTGGCCATGAAAGAGTAACAGACAAGTGAACAAACACTTGCAAATACATAATAATTCTGATAGCTATCAGAAGGCTGATTTTCATCATTCATATTAAAAATATGTTTAAAACTGTAACAAATTTTAAATCTTTTTTTAATTTTCATGTTTATTCTGCTAATAATAAAGTAAGCTCATTTCAAGTCTTTATATATATATATATTTATATTTTGAATTAAAATAAATTAATGAATTGTTTGTTCATAGTTCATTATACAATAGAGGTTGTAGTAGTATTTGGCATAGTGTTGTGTAAAGATACTTTTATTGGAACCCAAAGATTTTATAGTTTGCTGTTGTTTTCAATGAACTAAAACAATTAAATCATTTTCTTTTTTAACAGAATTGAAATCTTTCTTTAAATAAAGATAACTAGGTTATAAGAGCAGTGAAATTAAATCATAAAATATGCACTTGACAATCAGTATTGTTGTTAATCTTTGAACTAAGTTTCAATTGTTCTGTCTGTTCATCACATTTATTATTATCATCTTCATTGTGAATACTTCATTTGAAGTAACTCTCACCATTACTGGATTTGTTAGAATATTTCATTTCTTCCACTAAAGCAATCACCATTCTAACAGTGATACTGAATAAAATTCCTGTTAATATGTAAAGCATTTTGAGCCAGAAATTGGCATTCCAACTGGGTATTCCCATAAAACAATGCTTACAATTAGTTTAGTTAGTTAGTTAATTAATTCTGACTACTAATATTTTAACAAAATTTACTAAATATATCTATTTAATATACATGTAGAATGGATGTTCAACTGCAACCCAGCCAGATATCATTTCAGTGATGCTGGGTTTCGTTTGCATGTCACTAACATGTTGAAAGAAATAACTATATGTTTAAAAGAGAGTAGCAAAGTTTGATTTGCAAAGCATCATAAAAAACTGTTTAGTTTTTATTTTTCAGAATATCAGTTTTTATACATGTAATGGACAAAAATACTAGGTGCTTGTGAAAAAGAGAAAAAATGCTAAGAAATGTCAAGTACCAAATAAATGTAGTTACAAAGTAGTAAACAGAGATGACTATAGAAGACTTGCTTCTTCACAGCCTTTTCTTTCATTAAATTGTGGTTTCAACTGACAGAAAACAGCTTCAATAATCCGAGGTCAAATAGCAATTAATAATTTGCAACAAGAACTTTTGTAAAATGTGCTGTGCCCAGATTGTTGTACAGAGCAGGTCTTAGTGAATGATTTAAAATCTACTTTAACAAGGAAGTAGGAGTCATCATAGGATTACAGAAAACAGTTGAATACTTCTTTTAAACTAATTCATGCATTCACATTTAATTACATTCACTAGTATTTTATTCTATTTATTTACAATTCTGTTGTTAGAATTTCCTTTTCTTATCTATACTTTTCTGAAACTGTAGGCAATTTGTATAAATATGACTTCCCATAGTATTGTTTGTTGTCACATTATTAGTCAATTCCTCAAAACCCTTAAGTATTTTGAAAAATCATATCAAATCAATTTTTAAGATTTGAAAGTATACAAGATTGGACATTTATTTGTTATTTTCTATGTAGCTTTGATTTGATTTTAGCAAATTTGTTCTCAGATTTTACATCAGATTTGCCTTCACAAGTCAACAACTAGTGTTCCACTGCAGTGTTTTTTGTGGGTATTTTAAACTATACCTAGAACATAAGTATCTCTGCTGTAAATTTTAGTAAATGGTTTTTGGTACCATTTCCTTTAACTGCTGAGCTTTTGCAACTGCTAGGTCTTATTAAGGACATTTTGAAGCCTGATGTTTCCCACTTTTTTTCAGAGGTTTAGAGGACCAGATGCTGGGTATAGCTGTGGCTGAAGAACGACCAGACTTGGAAGATGCAAAAAACCAGCTGATTATCAGCAATGCCAGGATGAAGCAAGAGCTGAAGGAAATAGAAGACAAGATTCTGTTCCGCTTGAGCTCATCTGAGGGCAGCCCTGTTGATGACATTGACCTCATCCAGACTTTGGAGGCATCCAAAATTAAATCAGAAGAGATCAAGGTTGGCACATGTAGCCTGTGTGGTTTGCTTTCAGTATGCAAGTTCATTTAGTTCTCAGTTTAGTTTTTTCTAGGAAATATCATCAGTTGGATGTATAAACTTACAGCAGCCATTACAAAGGTATTGTCAACATACACTAGCAGTTGAAAGATGTTAGAAAAAACAACAAACAAACAAATTTTTTTTTAAATTTTTTACACAGGCCAAAGTTGCAGTAGCTGAGCAGACCGAAATAGATATTGACCAAACTCGATGTCAGTACATTCCAGTGGCTGTAAATACCCAAATTCTGTTCTTCTGTGTGGCAGACATGGCTAACATTGACCCCATGTATCAGTACTCCCTTGAATGGTTTGTTAATATTTTTTTGGCAGGCATAACCCAGGCTGAAAAAGGAGGTATGTATTAAGTAATAATTTTTTTACGGATAGTCTCTTAACTCCTTTAAAGCAGCCTTTTAAAATGAAATTAACTTACCAGTGAATGATAAGACCCATATTTATTTAAATGGCCACATCTGCGACAAGAAAAGAAGGATTACCTAAAATAATGAGAGTTTATTAACTCGGGTCTTGAACTGATGAAGGTTTTAGGTGAGAGGGAAGACAGAAATGGAAGTTGATTCAAAAGTAAAACGGTGTGAGGAAGGAAAGAAGATGCATGACTTTTAGTCTTGGGGTCTGCAGAGACTTCCAAAGGTGACTGGCTGAGGCCAAGCAAGTACAGTACACCCAAGTATACCTAGCATGACTCAAAAGTGCAGGAATTGCAAGACTCTTCACTTTAAAGTGGCAGTGTGGAATTTGAAACAGACATACTGACAGTTGAGAAAATGTTCCTAAATGCAATACTTGGAATGCTAATAAATTTATCATTGTTAGAAGAATTTCATTAAAGATATATGGTGCTACAGTTTGCCAAAACTCTTGAACACCGCAGCTGCAGTAATATTTGCATTTGCAATAAGATAACCTGATGACTACACCTATGCCTAGTTTGAAGAATAACGTTTCATTGTGGGAATATTTTCTTTTTTATCAGCAAATTTAGATTTTACACATTCAACCTTAAACTGGTATTGACAGCATGTACTCAGGTACCAAAGGTTTATCATCATCAGTAGTATCATTAAATACCTTTTTTTCATTTTTTGAAAATATACAGTTTAAAATATGCACTAGCTGATAATGAAGCATTAACCCATTTTTAATTTAAATTGAATCTCTGCCATTAGTGACAGAATTTTGTTCTTTTTTTGCATAATGCATAAGTTCACATGTTGTAAATAAATTTTCAAAAATAATTAAGGCTTCTGAGTGCGTGCCTAGAACCCATTTTTTTTGGTTCTGAGTTATTAATACTAGAGGTCAGTTACAAATTAGTAAGGATTCAGTATGGAACTTTTACCATCTACTTAGGTAACTGGTTCCACATAATAACTGTAAGAGATGTATTTTCATAAAACCACTTTTCTGTCACCTTGAATAAAAATAAATAAAGAAATTGTGATGATAATAAAGTGTTTTCCTGCAAGATTCATAAAATTTATTTGGTTAAGTTACTACAGATGTCTGTTTTAAATAAAGGTTTAATTTTAAGTGGTTTTATATATAAAGTGTAGTAAGCCTTTTACACTGATATGGAATCAGAATAGCTTAATCATTGTAAGCTCATGGTTACAGAGCACCTTTATGTACAGAGAAACATATGTGTAGGTGAAATGTTTATCTTGGCAGTATAAACGTACGCTCACAGGAATAGGTGTGACTTTATACTGGTTCATCTTTCTTTCCACAGATACCATTGCAAAAAGAGTGAAGAACATCAACAACTTCTTCACATTTAGTCTCTACTGCAATGTGTGCCGTAGCCTCTTCGAGATGCATAAGCTACTTTTTTCCTTTTTGCTGAGTACCAGAATAAAAGCCCATGAAGGACTCATTGATCCAGTGAGTCAGCTCAGTAGTACTTATAGCAGTATGTAGTGTCACCACTATAGTTTCATCCTTCCATTAAAAGTGCAGTGCTTCATCACATAATGCTGCACATACCTTACTTTCAGAATATGTGAGGCAATAGAGATGAATATTACTTGATGCTAAAAGTTAAATGTTTTAATTTTAAATATGGCCAAAATGTTGGGTTTTTTGTAAAACTTTTCATTTGAAAAATGTAGGCTGACTGATATACATTAAATAAAGATTACTGTTCTGTTTATCTTACAAAAAAACATAAACTTCCAATTGATAAGCAAAGTTTAATATTTTTAGCTTTGAAAAAACTACAGAAGTTACTGCAAATATGTTTACTTCATGTCGTTGTTACGCTTAAGGCAGAAATACAGCTGGGTTCCAATTCTTCAACCACCTGCCATGTTTACAAGGCCATATGGTCAACCTGGTGCTTAATGCTTCTCATGGTGATGGAGCAAGGTACTGGCTACTATATTAAGGTGCAGCAGGTGGCTAAGCAGGAAATTCTTTATTAGGATCCCTCATTTTTAGATATGGTAGGGAACCAGAGTGTTTAGAGGGAATCCACACAACTGGTTGGTGAAGAAGAAGAAACTATGCAGGAAAGTGTGCCAAAGCAGCAATCTAACCATCAAACTACCATGTCACCCACCTACATTTTATTTTGTTTTCATTAAATGCTACATTGAGATTGAACTTACAAAAATCAAAATCCATCTTATTTAAATGGAAAATTTTGAGTAAATTTTCATTACATTTCTACAATCTGTTAGTTTTAGGAGTTTAAGACACTAGTAAAACTCTGATCTCATTGTTTCTATATCTCATTTTTATGCTTAATAAGTCCCTATAGATTTTGGAGATCATTACTCATGAATTTTGCTTGCATATAGAATATAAGCTGCCATTTTTCCTTTTGGTTTCTTCACTTGGCTCTGTTACCTCTCATATCTAGTTTTATTCAGAGAAACCTTTGAGAAATGATTGAGAAACCTGTCAACTATAGAGAAACTGTCACTGATGTGACCACTAAAGAAACAGATTAGATTAATTTGGAAAAAAATTGGATTAATTAATAACAACTGTGTAGAAACAGTCAATACATCATTTCTTGATCTTGCCTTTGTAGCCTTCTGTATATTTAGCATTATTGCAATCATACTCTTTAAATTTCAAAGTATCCTTGCATTGTTTCTGGATGAATTTATTTATAAGGATATTTTATAAATATCTTTTGATTATACAAAATGTTACAAATGAACTAAATGAAATGATAATTCTTCAACATAGTTTTACTTTGTTCACCTCATGGTTATAACGTTTTACGAAGATTGTACTGCTTCATTTCACATTACTGAGTAAGACTATTCTAAATGCTGACAAAGTGAGTCATTGCTAATAGGACATAACAGATTACTAGATGCATTGCCACCAAGTTTAGCATGACTGTTTGTGTTTGAAACTTTGTATTTTAAAATTATTTGAAAAATTATGTGAGAAGCATGCTTCCAATTTAGACCCTTAAAGAGATTTATACCTTGGCAAAATTTAAACCGGATTGTTTTTTTTTTTTAATAACTATAGTAAGTAGACTGATGATAAACTTGTAATTTCATTGCTTAAATGAGTAGGGTGTTTTATAATTTAAGGTACATTTACTGAATTATCTATCGTATCTAATTATCAAAACAGTCAAAATATTAAGATCAAATGTTTACAAATATAGATAGTCAGAGGGGCAAGAAGGTTTTCAAACTTGCTTTAAAATACTAATCAAATCTATTTTATAGGATTGTGCATTTAACCTGATACTATAATTTTTAGCTTGTTCCGTATCCTAGGCATTCATAGAAGGTATCCTGAGAAATAAGCTCATTGCAATAATTTATATCTTTTTTTCATTTATCAGGATGAGTGGCAATTTCTGTTGGCTGGCGGCACCCACAAATTAAAAGAGTTATCTAACCCTGCTCCTGAATGGATTACAGAGAGGTCATGGAATGAGATTCTTTGTATGGCATGCCTGCCCAGGTTTACTCTCTTTGTGGAAGATTTTGAGAATCATTTGCCAGACTTTAAAAGAATATTTGACAGTACTATGCCCCACAGGTGTGAGCATAAGAATAATTATCTTTTTTTATTACTGCACTTTAAAGCTTTTTTTTTAATTATACACATTTCAGTTTATATTCAGAATGGAAATAAAACTTATGATGCTGAATTCTCATTGTAAATTCAAACTGTTATTACATGCTTTAAGAATTTGGTGAACAGTTTTTGTTTGGTTTCAATGATAATCTCTAGGAAAATTTATAGATAAATTGGTACATTCAAAGGTATATAGGACAGAATGTTTATATTTTGTTCTTTGTGCTCTTGCTTCAAATTTTCTTTTTCAAAAAATTTATTTAAAGTATTATTTATGTATTAAGTTCATTGGCAGTAATATTGTATCTAACTTAGTTTTTTTTTTCTTTTTTTACCTATGCAATGATCTTTCATTTATGAATTTTCAAATGTTCAGTTTCTGATTGTGCTATAATAATTTCTAAACTATTTAAATCCGAATTTGTATTTACAAACAAATTAGAAATAAAATAATTAGTTTCATGACTGGAAAGCTATCAAGCCTGATAGACTGACCACCTTTTTTTGATATTTTATTTTACTTTTTTTTGTTAGAGAGCCTCTACCAGGAAAATGGGATATGGAGATAGATGACTTTCAGAAAATTATTATCCTGAAATGTCTACGTACTGACAAAGTGACTAACGCCATGCAAGACTATGTTGCCAGAAACCTGGGTCAACGCTTCATTGAGCCCCAGGTCAGTCAGGTTACAACAACCTTGTTTTCATAGAAACAAGAAACGACTTTTGTCTAAACCCAAGTTTCCACAAGTATACTCAAACTTCTTTATTTATGCTTTTTATTTATAGATAACTTCTTCAATTTTTCATTCACTAATTTTCCCTCGCTTCTGAACTTTCACATAAACTGCATAGTTGTATTCAGAATACCGACCTTTATGATACTGCAAGGATTTTCTCATTTGTAAAGACATCTTTTTGCTGTTGTGTAGTATTTACACTATTCATTCATGGCATACATCTTCAGCACCCGGCAAAAAACATATGGTGAACTTATTTGTGGCAGTTAAGAACAAAAATACACTGAACAAGTTCAGAAATATGTATACATTTAAGTACCACATGCAAGTCAGACTGGTATTCTTTTATGAAGTTTTGATCTTTTAAATACTCTTTGTTTGAAATGTCATCAGGGATACAGGATACCACTTTCTAACTTTCTCTAGTAACATAGATGTAACTTTTTTTTGCCATTTTTCATTTTTACTTTTGAAATTCAATATAGACTTGGAATTAAAATATTAAAAAATAATAATAATAATAATAATGTGAAAAATGTTTTTCAGAGTATACAATATTGGTTTTATAAAGATATAGTGGGTATTTATTTTTTCATGAGTCTCTTTCCTTTTTTTTCAATGTTCTGAACTTGCCAGTAATGCAAGTGAGCAGATTCCATCCAGCTACTAGGGAGTCACAGAAGTATGTACCAGCTACATGCATCATTGCAGACAATATAATCCCTGATTAATCATCTTCAAGTTCTTAAAAATCCAATAAAGATCAAAAAACGAAAACAACCAACAAATTCTAGTTGGTCAGTCTGATGAAATTCATAAAGCCAGTTATCCATGTAAAATGTAACTGCTTAACTAAGAAAACAAAACTAAGAGTTTAGATTATTATATATGGTTTGGTAAGTTTTATTTCTTTGAAGAAAGGTTTATTATTTCTTTATTTTCACTTAGACTGCAGACTTGAATCTGGTGTTCAAGGACTCATCTCCAACCACACCACTTATCTTTGTGTTGTCCCAGGGCACAGATCCTGCTTCAGATCTCTACAAGTTTGCTGAGCTGATGAAGTTCTCAAAGAAGTTAGAAGCTATTTCTTTGGGTCAGGGTCAGGTTGGTTTCAAATTTATGTTTGTTCAGAGCGTGAATCACCAGAGTTAAAATGACAAAAGGACGAAAAGTTTACAAAGGGATAAGCACTTATGTAGTGCTTTTTTTCTCTTAGATTCAGTATTTTATTATGATGATGATCAGTTTTATGTATGCATATCGATTACATTTATTACCGAAATCTAAATTAAAATAAAAAGATAATGCATCATTATTGATGAGTAATTATTTGCGTTAATTAGATATTTGTAAGTATTGTGGATTGGTTTAATCATTATAATGAGTTACAATGCATATACAACACACCTTTTCCAAAGAATATTCTGCCGATAACAGTCTGTGTTTGTTTTGACATATATTAACAGTGTTTTACCCAAGTTAAACCAGATCTGAAATTACTGAATATTTGAAGATCACTGCACACATTTTCTTTGTTTGGTATTTTTTGTGCTTTGTACAGCACAATTGTTTTCTGCTAAACAGAGCTATAGAATATTGCTAGTAGAAGTGCAAATGATTGTCTTTAAAAATTAGTGATATTTGAAAGGTCCACCACAAAGTGTCAAGATGCCATGAATAGAACAAGTGTAGAAAAGGGCCTCATGAGTATAATAGCTGGATGTATTCCCATAACACAAGCCACAACTTGGCTAGGTGCCTGTTGCTTTATATCCTATTGTGAAGGTAAAGGCAGCACCAGAAATAAGCTTAGCCAGCCTCATGTTACAATGCAGCATCAGGACTGACACATATGGCTTTACCAAATGTACCTGTGCATCTAAGGACCTTTATTATGAGACTGAGATTGGAGAACTTAAGGTGGGAGGGCCTCCTGAGTCATGCACCTTAGCAGTTTGCACAGGGTTATACTTACTCACCATCACAGATTTTTAATTAATATTTTTTTTTACAGATGAGCTATGATTAAGTCTGTGGATCCAGATTTACTCTTATTCACTTGAGCAACTGACAGGTAGTTATATTAAATGTCATGATAGACTTGACAGTGGTAGTATTTTGAACCAGAATTTGATGGTTCAGCACCATGTGGACATTATTTTATGAAGACCTCTTTCTTCTTCTACAGTGATATGGAATCCCCCTGACATTTCTACAGAACAACATCACTTGGCAATTGAAATCTCTTAACCTGAACCCTACTGTTTAAGATGAGCTAGGTTATTGTCTTGGCCAGCATAATAGCATATCAATCTAATCAGCAGATTGCTGCAGCAATGCAAAAAGTGCAACCAATTTTTCTTGAAGCATCATCCATATGAAACTTATGCCAGTGCATAAGTTTTAATCTTTGTGGATTTGCTTTAACAAGGTATTAAGCAGCTTATATTACTTAGAAATGTGGATATCAAACCAATGTTCAAACTCTTGTGCCATTTTTATGTGTTTCACTAGTCTTTTTTTTTTTTTTTGGTGTTGTGCGGTGTTTGGGGAGTGTTTGTAAGGTTGCATTTGTATGTGGGTGTAGCTGGATCGGTTCCACGACTGGCCGTCTCAGCTGTTTATAAGTGAGGCCTTATTTCGACCTGTGTATTGTTTGGAGTGTACCTCAGCCTAGCGAGAGCAGCGGGCTACCCAACTCCTTCGTTTTGCACGCAGGAGGGGTAGGTTTATCCTGGCTGGACTCTCTAGAACAGAGTTTTCTCTCTGTATGTCCTTGTTCTGTAAGGGAAGTTTGGGCCACTGTTTATTTTTCAGTTTCCAAACATTTTTAGAATATTTGAGCATACTGAGTACACAGATTTTTTAGCTTCTACTCATCACCTGAAGGAAATCAGAAGTTTATCAACAATTTAAACTCTTCTCTCTTTATCTCCCTCAAAAGTTCAAGATATCACACTCACAATGAAACAGAAGGATTAAAACACTTAATTAAATGAATATTTTTATGAAATTTCTTTAAGTAAATGTTCAATGTGTGTAGAAATAGTCTCAAGTTTCATACACTTTAAGACAGTTCAGTAATTTATGTAAACCTTTAAAATAATAATAAGTCATTTGTTAAGATGTTCTTGTGTTTTTATTTAGCATAATTGAAAACAAATATTCTGAAAGGATTTTCTTAGTTTGAACATTTGGCATGCTCTAAGACTAAATCTCTCTCTTTTTTAACTTTATTTTTCAATTTAGATGAAATTTGTAATATAAGTAGATCAATGCATATTTTGTGCAATGCAACATAAAATTTTTGGCAATGAAGTACAGAGGAAAGTAGCCACAAATTATTTTACTTATTGTATATAATATTGTATGTTTTAGCTGGATCTAAAAATAATAACAACAGCAGAAATAACGTTTTCTGACAGAATCAAAAAACTTGCCTCATATTCTCAGAATATCTGAGGATTGAATTATAAACAGCATCTGTGAAGTTATATCCAGAGATACAAAAAATATCTTCTCAAAGTTTTCCCCTAAAAACAAACATGGACAGATAATTGCAGTTATGTCAACAAATAAAGTTATAACAAAAAATCTCTGGAACTGGTTTGTGTAGCGGTAAGATATTTTATACCCTTAAAGATTTAAAATTAACTTACTGTAATAAATTATCTGTACAACAGTCCAGACAGTGAAGAAAAAATAAATTGTTTAAAACATTTTTGGTGTAGAATTTTGATATTTGCCTGTGTGGGGTCCAATTGGCTGATTCCCTTAATACAAAATTACATTAATTTATTTTCTGTCATTTTTTAAAAAAACAAAATAACAACTTTTAAAATTTTCCCTAGGTGTGCTGACTGAAAAATTGGGTTTTAAAATGTAGTTATTGTTTGGAATAGGATATTTACTTGTAGTTCAGCAAACTGTTTTTTTTTGTTGTTGTTGTCTTTTGTGGATATAAGAAAGGTATTCTTGAAAAATTAAACATTAGGTATGATCTCTTTGTGGGGAGGACCTCTGATATTCATCTTATTTTATGCATTAAAAAAAATAACATCTGCATAATTTATTTGAGGATGCTTTTGTTATTAATTATTATTTTGTTTTTTACTTAGGGTCCGATAGCAGAGCTGATGATGCACAATGCCATGGACCGAGGAAAATGGGTGTTCTTTCAGAACTGCCACTTGGCTCCCAGCTGGATGCCTGGTTTAGAGCGACTGATTGAGCAAATTGATCCTGATAAGGTACAACAGGGGGAGTTATTAAAATCTGTTTTGTCTCTGAGTGATGAGCTTGCCTTGCCTTGTCATACATCTCCCGGTTATGGGGTAACCAACTCTTTATCCTGGTTAAAATACTAAGGATCATCTGCTTATATACTGAGTTAGTTACATGACCACTTCTCAGCATGGGAGGCCATGAGCTCAGAGAAAACCCATGAGGCTGGCTGACAAAGAAGAGTAAGAAGAAACCATGCCAGAAAGGTGCATAAAATTGAGCCACTCCAGTAGTCTAACCCCCCCCCCCCCAACTGCAGGGCCACCCTCGAGTATACTTAGCTAAAGTCATTATTTTGCTGTCTTTATTTTTTTATTGTTAATCTTATCATATTGATCCATACACATACATCAGAAGAAACAATGATTAACTACTACAAATCCTCTCAAATAGTGCAGTTCTTTAAAATTTCTTTTTCTTGCAAACTGAAGCCTACAGACTGCTTTTATCTCTAGTGAATGGGGGAAATGCCAAACCTAGAAAGAAATAACATGTACATTTTAGGCTCATCATTGTCTTATCACTGATTATGTTCACATGGCCGACTGCTGAAAACCAAAAAATTACTATTTCTTACTCTTATCTTCTACAACCATGCATATCACGTTGAGGTTTTTAGTAACACTGTGACAGTTTCTGTCAGCATTTTTCCAGATTCTGTTTCTACAATATACTTTGTTTTTATTATTTGCAGCATGTCTTAAAAAAGACTTGAGCATGTTTGTGTTACTCAGGCTGATTTCTACACTAGCAATATTAATCTATTATGTACACAACTTCATAAACATCACAACTTGTCAGACAGGGTGAATAAACTATAGACTGGTGTTATATTTTCTGTTGTTACGGATTGGCAGAGTGTTGACCCAGTTGACGCTAAAGCATTAATTCATTGATATACTTCACTTATGGTGGACTCATCAGATATGTATTCTGTGTGTTATAGTGGAGACTTTAATTTGTTAGCCGAGATAGATGTTTAAACAACAAGGAATATGTGTGAGTATGTAAGTCTTTCATATAATAAAATTATTGTAATAAATGCTCTGGTCATTTCCTATGCATCAACTTGAATGGAGAGTAATTTTGTTTACTTCAACAGTATCATGGTCATTTGTTTTCATTCTTCTCTTCCACCATTACAGGTGCACAGGGATTTTCGGTTGTGGTTGACCAGCATGCCCAGTCCTCATTTTCCTGTCTTCATCTTGCAAAATGGTTCTAAGATGACAGTGGAGCCACCAAAGGGAATAAAAGCTAATCTCCTCAAATCCTATCTTGGTTTTACAGATAACTTTCTTAATTCATGCCAGAGAAAGGTAGGTAATCTGTAGTTCCAGGGTTTGAGAATAGTTCATCTTTCCTATCTGTCAATACATGCTAACCCTTTCTCCTCTAAAATGCACCTCAAACAAATTTTTGGGTGGAAACAGTTACAGATTATAGCTAATAGTCTGATTCCATTTGTTATTTTGAGTGAACAGAACTGTATCCACTCAGCTCCATAGCAGATCTATGATTCTTTGCCTACAGGTAGATGAATTCAAATTTCTGTTGCTATCACTGTGTTTCTTCCATGGGGTTACATTGGAACGGAGAAAGTTTGGTCCCCTTGGCTTTAACATCCCTTATGAATTTACTGACGGTGATTTGAGGATCTGTGTAAGCCAGCTGAAAATGTTTCTTATGGAGTATGATGAAGTACCATTTAAGGTAAAATTAAATAATTTACATTCTTAACATTTACAGGGAATATTTCAACGTAACTGATTGAAAGAAAGCTAGTTAGTTCTGTTGGTTAAAAAATGTTATATTACTGATTATTTAAATTGAATTTAACATGAACATTTAAAGAAGTTTTATTAAATTTGCTTGTTTAATTAGGTTTGATTTTTATGTAATTAATTATCATCCAGAGGAGATTTCTATTTCTGCATCATAGTTTTGGTCATGACTTTGCTTGGGTACTTCAGAAGAATAAAAAAGACTGTATGAAGTATAATGTTAATGTAAAATTTAATTCACATTTATTGTGACAGTGTTTATCAGAAGTCTGGAAAATCACAGTTTTTATTTTATTTTAAATTTAGTTTGCGGAATTTTGTGCTTTTATGCTATATTCATGTGAATTTGCATATACCTACTTTGTTCTTTATTTTCCATGCATTTAATCAACATCTCTATTGATTTTTATTAATGAGTCTTATAATATTATTGCACTTTTATTTTGCTTCAGGTTCTGAAATACACAGCTGGTCACATTAATTATGGTGGGCGAGTCACCGATGACTGGGATCGACGTTGTCTCATGAGCATTCTCAATGATTTCTATTCACCTGATGTCTTGGATGAAGAGTTTGCCTACACTGAATCTAGGATTTACCATCAGATTAATCCTTCTCTAGATCATTCTGTAAGCACTGCACATGCACTTGTTTGTACAACAGTTACTACAATGTGTAAATAGATCGTCACTGTATGCATCCATTCGTCCATTTTAAATACTTTTACGACTATGAGTAAGCAGATTATCATTGTTTATACTCACTCTTCCTGTTTCACCTGATAAATAGTTAATACAGATTGTTACATTTATTTATAGTCTGAGGATGAATGGCATCACAATTCTTTTTTAATTCCATGAAGCATATGCAGATTTATTTTGTTGAGATTCTCATTTTTTTTTTTTAGAGTTACATGACATACATACGAAGTCTACCTATCAACGACAATCCAGAGATCTTCAGTCTCCACGATAATGCCAACATCACCTCGGCTCAAAATGATACCTCAGCTCTTCTCGCCAGTCTGCTGGAACTCCAACCCAAGACAGCAGCTAGCGGGCACAAGACTAGAGAAGAGGTCCTCAGTTAGCTTTCTTATGTCCTTTAGTTGCTGTATTTTTTCATCAGTGGAGAATTATCAAATTGACCACCATGTTTTTGTAAATTGAATTGTTTACCTCAATGCATTCTTTCTGGGATTTTCCATAATGGGGTCTGAACCAATTGTCTGAAGACTCTCTCCCATGTGGAAAATAGAAATAAGTTTTGAAAATACGGCAAGTAATGTTAAAATCATCTCACTTTATTAACTTTTACCATTATTTAAATTATTTATTTATTTTTTAAAAAATTTTCTAAATTTTTATATAAAGTTAAACTTTTACCAACATTATCCTATAGGAAATGGTATGCAACAAAGCAGATTCCTTTTAAAAAATATTATTTTATCTTTTTTAAATTGCATATGAACAAACAATAATCAAAATGAGAATGGTCTACTTCTGAGGTCTGCAGAAAGAAAGACCGCTACATACAGTAATTGGGTGTTACATTGGTTTTTGTGGTTTTATACTTCTGTGCATAATGCTGACCTTTTACCTTGTAATTTTTTATGGATTTTAACCCTTTAATATTAGCTGATTAGGTGCTTTCTATTTTTTTGAATGTATGACCAGTAAATGATGACAAAGTGCTGGTCTGGTCACCACCAGGGCAGGGTCCATAACTGGAAATTGGTTTCAAGAGTTTGATTTTTAAAATTTTGTCCAATGGATTCTAATTTCTAAAATTTCTTAATTTGTAGTCGTTTTAGTGCATTATAATTTTTAAAAGTTTTCAAAGCAAAATTAAAAAAACAAGTAGCTTAATGCAGCTGTTTATAGAATGAAATTAGTTAGACCCCCACCTTACTGATAGTGCTACCTCCATTCTTCTACTTTAAGGAAATGGAAGAAAAAGCAAAAGAGATTTTAAAGCAGATTCCACAGCCTTTTGAAGTGCCTCCTATCATGGCTAAGTACCCAGTCCTTTATGAGCAGTCAATGAACACAGTTCTGGTGCAGGAAGTAATCAGGTGAGACTTGAATGGCATGACCACGCTTTCCTTCAGTCCCCATTAAGATTCTCTTATTATGCACATGACCCTAGAAAGATGATGTCTGATTTGCAAGAGAAGTGGAAGCAAATAATAAAAGTTAAACACAGAATCTAAAAGAAGTTTCTATCTACCAATAATTAAGAAAAAAATCTCACAAAGCTACACTAAGCTGACTCCACAAAAAAAGCTGGACATAATTCCCTTGAGTCATTTTCTACTAGACCTTAACAATGCATGAGTTTCCACAACAGTGAATTGTGGGGAAATTCTTTTAATCTGTGCTAGAAACGACTAAATGCAGCTAGAGACAATGACAACTGGAGTTTGCGTCATCTTCACTAAGCCATGCACATACTACCAGGTGTGTTATTACTGATCTCAGAGAGAATATCAACATCATTATGGAGAAATCCAAAAAACGACTAAAAAGATGAATTTCATGTGCACCTTTTAATGGAAACTTTCTTAAATAAACTCTTCTTAACTAGTCCTAATTTAACTTGATTTAACTAGATCCATCCTGTCTAAAGTTAATCCTCTGTGTAGACCTTTAGACAGCACATACCTTTAACAGTGGTTGCCGTGTCTTGCTGACCTCCAATAAAAGGTGTCCAGTTATTTGTGAAGATGTTTCCAGCAGGGTACTGACAACCTTATATACAAGTACCAATAATGTATAATGAAATAATTTAAAAAAACAACAAGTATTTAATTAATTTAGATTTATTGCATTTTTAACTTTTATATTTAAAAAAATTTATCCAAAAGATAATTCTGAACAAGAAATATTTTTTATTTGAAACCTAGCTTTTTTTATAAAAATTTTCAGCACTGTGAAATCAGTGTGTGTAAAAAATTTGAACTACATTGGATGAAATTTTTGATTTACTAAGTGAATAAAGTTATGTAAAGTTTATTTCTACATGGAATTTACTGATCTTTATAGACAAAGATAGAATTTTTACTATTTGTATATAAAGTTTGATACTTACAATATATATATACTTACTTAGATGTTTTATGACAAAGGTTTAATGCATTTATCATTGTGCACGCATTGCATTTTTTAGGTACAACAAGCTGCTCAGAATAATTCAAGAAAGTCTTCATGCTCTTCTAAAAGCCTTAAAAGGATTGGTGGTCATGTCCCAGGAACTGGAGAAAATGGCAAACAGCTTGTTTAACAACATAGTTCCTGAAATATGGGCCAACAAGGTAGTATATACATATGTTAATAGGTATTTCATAACCCTATCTTACTGTATAGGTAATTTAGCAGTTTACTGATTTCTTTTTATTTCTCTCCAAACAGATTTGGTTTCCTTGTAGAGAATGTACTCTGGAAGCCATAATTTGTGGACTCCCTGATAAAACAATTTATCATACTTAAAGAATAATGAAGAAACCTTATTACTAAAGTTTGAAAGTTTTTATATGTGTGGATAACAACAACAATAATAGTAATGTGATACTGGTGGTTGTAGGAACTCCAGGGCTCTGGATGAGAACAGTACCTTTTAAAACTCATCATCACAGACATCAAAACAAAACAGTTTCAGTGCTGCTGACAACAGCAAGTATACTTAAGGATGGCACTTTGGACTCGCAGGATCTGGATGATCCCTTGGCCAAGGAAAACACCTATCTAATGATCAGAGAAACTGCAATAATAATAATAATAATAATAATAATAATAATAATAATAATAATAATAATAGAATGCTATCTAAAAAAATGTGTTAAAAATTTGATCAGTGTCATGTTCAGTTATCTGCTATGAAATTGTGAATACACCTTACTTTCAACCACAAAAAAATTGTCTTTCATAAAGTTGCATTTTGTGCATAAACTACAAAAATGTATTTTATTCACAAGATGGACTTCTCCTAAAGAATATGGGCAATGAATCTCAGTATATCTTGTTCGTACCATGGTAGAAAATGTGTCTTTAAAATGGCACTTAAATTAGAATAAGTGAGATGTCTTTTGACCAATACCATTTTTGTCTTTCCACCATGTTGCCAACCTTTAGTCCATACTGTAATTCTTCTATCTGAATACTTGACTACATGGGCTGGAGATATTGGGTTTGGATGTCTTCATTAGTTACTCTCAAACACCAAGGTACAACTTCCAAACATGAATTGCTGAAACCTCAATTTATCAGAGAATAAGCAGTGAGTACACCCCACCAATACTCAAAGGTCTTGTCAAACAAGTCTTCTGACCAGACCTCTTGAACCATTTTATTGGACAGAAGTGATATTTTATATATTACACAATCTCTGTAACTGCATTGGTGAAAATCATATTGGGCCATTTTGTGGAAAGATTTGGTTTATTTTCAATGGATAGAAATGTTTTTCTGTTGACATGCATAAACAATAAAAAAAAAACAACTGTAATGAACATGAGAAGAAAATTGAGAAAGTTATCAATATTATAAATTTCTAACATTTATTTTATGATAAATGTATTTCATGTTCTGGGCATAGCTGCCTGATGGTGTGTGATATGTGTTTATTGGAAAAAAGTTTGCAGAAATTCACTCATTCATGATTATTCTACATAAAACATGGCAAGAGATAGTTAAAAAAAAACAACTTATATTTCAGGCCTACCCATCTCTGAAGCCACTTGCCTCATGGGTTCTAGATCTAGTTACCAGGGTGAATTTTGTGCAGAAGTGGATTGATAAAGGAATGCCTTCAGTAAGTCATCATCAATATGTGTTAGTTTAGTTATTACAAGGAGATTTATACAAGGATTCCTTATAGGGCTTATACAAGGCTTTTTTCCATCATGCCTTAAATGAGGAAGCCAACATGACTTATGCAAGCCCTTTAGAATATTGTAATAGTTTTTAAAAGATATTTCTTAATACCAGTCCTTGTAGATTATTTAGTCTGTTTACAATTATGTCATGGTATTTAGATTGTGCAAACATCTATAAATGAAACCAAGCATGTTAGTTACTGTTTTAATCATTTTGAATATTTTGCTTGTTTAAATCTTGGAAAGATTCCTGAGATTTTATACTGAACTGTTCTAGTGGCTTGGTCTTCTCTCAAATCTGTCTTACACACATGCTGTACACTCAAAATATAGACAATCAGAATTCTTGTAAAGTGACACCAAAATTACTGTTTGGTTATTCATTCTTGATAGCATCTTGTTAGCTTTACCAGAAGCCAAAATCTATTCCTTTGCTTTTAATGTTTTCAGTCATAATCAGTCAAAGCACAGTAACAGATACAAATGTATGCTATGCATCATTTAACATTCAATGCTTAGTCTTGTGCTGATCTACTTCTCTGGAGCTTGCTGAGTTTCTTTATATAGTACTATACAAAATGAAAGTAAGGTTCTTCTGGAGCTTACATTAGGCCACTAGGCCTAAGAGAGTGGTTGGTTTTCTTTTCTTGTTATTAATGGTTTAATAAAATTACTTTAGATATAACCTAGTCCAATAATATTAAACCACTGTAAATGCCTACTATAAAAAGAGAAGAGAAATTTTTTTTTTAAAAAAAGGAACGTTTTTTTAACAACTCTTTTGGTTATTTTTGTAGGTTTACTGGATTTCTGGATTTTTCTTTCCTCAAGCCTTCTTGACAGGTACTCTGCAGAACTATGCCAGGGAGAAAGTGATTGCCATTGATACAATCTCCTTCAGCTTTGAGGTACACTTGCTAATTGTGTACACCTTTTGCTATACTATTAGAAAATCTGCTCTATTGTTTAGGGCAAAAATAAATTTGTGGACTTTGTGCTTAAATAATCTGCAGTTAAAAATAATATAGACATTTACTTGTGAGTTTTCACCTGAATCATGCTTATTTTTTACAGTAAGTATTTTAGAATTATCCCAGAATCTGTGTGCTGACATGTCTGGCTTCTTCATCCCAGATTGTTTACCTACTGAGACTTGGAAAGTATCGTTTTAAAATACATGTTGACCCTATAATAATAACTAACCAGTGATTACCGGGAACACTTTAATGTCTTGACTTATAGCAACCTTATATGAGTTTTGAATACCACTACACAATTTCAGTGAGATAATCTAGTATTTTTTTTCAACATATGAAATGCAACTTCCACAGGACAAAAAAATCATCCTATTCTTTAGTGACTTCGTTACCAAACCAAAACACTATGTTTACTTGGCATTTGCATACATTTACTATCTCTGTCATGTAAATATAACACAAAGATGGGAGACATGAAGAATAAGTAAATTTGGTGTTTTTCTGCATAGGTGAATTAAACTCTTTATTTGGATACCCTTTTGCTTCTTTTTAGGAAATGAAACCCTCTATCAAATCTGTGTGCATTTCTGAAGTTAAAATCATGGCAAGATTGGTCCTCTCTTTAGAATTTGGTTGGAAATTACTCCAATAACAGAAGACATGTGCTTCTTGAAAATAACTTTTTAAACTTTTTTTCTTTTTTGTGGGTTTAATCTTGTGGACAGAATCATTTTAAATAGATTTACCAGCATTATTGACATTGACAGGTAAATAGGTAGTAGATATAGGCATAATATAAACGTCATATTGGTAATATTCTTTTATGTAATTCACACATGGCTGGACATTATGCAATTTGCTAGTCTGATGGATTACAGCAGTAGAAGATAATGTATAATCCAAAGAGGGAACTTTTGTGAATGTTCTTCAGGCTTTAGCTTTAAGGCTTCTTGACTAACCTGCCTAACTAGCAGGGTTTGCAGTTTACTGTTAAATATACTCAGGATGGCTATAGTTGGACAGACTAACCATAAAAGCACAAAAATTGCCAAGATACTGTACATTACTTGTGTTACACAAATTTTTTAAAAAAATGCTAGATTTGTTTTTTTTGTTTTTGTTTTGTTCAGGTATTGAAAGAGTCTGTCCATTCAATTAAAGAGCCTCCAGTGGATGGTTGCTACATATTTGGTTTGTTTATCGAAGGCGCCCGCTGGGATGCAGCAACCAACTGTCTGACAGAATCCCAACCCAAGGAACTGTTCACTGACATGCCACCTCTCTGGCTGAAGCCAGAGGCTAACAAGATCCCCATCAACGATGGTATCTACGAGTGCCCTGTTTACAAAACCTTGACACGTGCAGGTAAGGCATTGACTTGCTTTCAGTAATTGCAGATTGGCATCCAGGGTTGGTTGATTGGATTTTAAAATTTGTTTTCTTGAACCCAGCAGAAACAGCAAAAAAGCTTTTCTGCAAAACCTTTTCTTGATAGTTAAGTCCTTTTAAGGCAGAGTTTGACTATAAGCAAAAACACACAAAAACAAGGTTCTCCACAATTACTAATGGCTTCTGACTTTCTTCATTTTAAACTTTTCAAGGAATTCTTGCATATCTCCACTAACTTCAGTAACCATATATTTGTTGTATTGAGCATCCCAGAAACTTAAATACCAAAATGTAAAATCTTCTCTGTTTTAAAACCACCAGAATTAAAGAGAAACAAAACAACTACAAAAGATTGGTTGCTCCTCAAAGTTTACATCATCAATAGCATGCAAAGCATCCATTACTATTTAAACTTCTAAATGAACATGAACAATGTCAGTGGTCTTCTCAATACATCACAGGTGCACTTTCTTTTCAAACTTTGTGAGAAATGTCCACAACTGAAGGATTCCATATTTGTTTAATTCTCAAGGTACCCTGTCCACAACTGGTCATTCCACCAACTTTGTGTTTGCTGTTGAAGTCCCAAGTAAGGAACCACAGAAACACTGGATCAAAAGAGGTGTGGCTATGTTGTGTGCTCTGAATTACTAGATACAAGTGATCAAAACCTTGTATCCTTTTTATTTTATGCTGCATTTCCATTTATTAAATTTGTACATGATTACAAAGCCTATTTTGAGATATTTGTCTGAATCTGACAATTAAAGGTGGGAGTTTGATTGTTTGTATATTTTGCAGAGCATGTATTTAAAATACTTTATTGAAAAAAAGTGGTTATATATATGCACATTTTTCAGAGACATTATTTTTTTTTAAATCTCTTGAATAATCTGTAAGCTGGCAGTGCTGGTGATTTAAAAACTTGGTAATGCCACAAAAAATTTGAGCTTTAATTTTTTTCTTTTGTTAAAGACTTCATGTTGAAGTTCAAAATGTTGCTAGACCAGACAGGCGAGCTGCTGACAGTCATATTGAGAGACTTTAGTATTGTTTGTTATGCACCAATCCATCACCATGAACTTGCCAACTAGCCAGCCTTCTTGGCAGGTTCTATTGTTCTCTCTATCTTGTGAGCAAAAACTTGGCTGACCATTCAGAAGAAAAAACAAATACCAGCTTTCACAGGAGTTATCACTTTTGTTTATAAGTAAAAAAAAAAAAAAGATGAAATTAAAGGGAAAAGTTTAGGTGTCCCGCACAAGAAAATTTTAAAGTGTGTATTTTAAATATCATGGATATGATGTCCTTTTCCCCTTTGTGAGGTGTTTTTGTTGGTTATAATGATTATTAACAAGCAGTCTTTCTATAAAATGTATTGTTAATTGATTAAATGAAAATAAATTTTGTCAAAGAAAAACGGATTTAGTGAATACAGACGTAGTTGCTTATAACAACATAACAAAGGTGGAAATATTAATCTGACCTATACAAAAATTATTCTTGGGTGGGCACAGAACAGATTTTTTGTAAGAGTTCAAGAAGCATATGCACCTCAGATGTGCAGTGAGACTACTGGAATACAGCTGTCTTCTATAGCTGGTGCTGTTGGCCGATAATTCAGAAAACCTTCAAGCCACTCACACCACCTACATGTAGAAATTGGTAAAATTTCAGCCAATCTTCAAAAGCAAATTCAAACTAAATTATTTTGCTGTTGTATTTTTCCAGGGCCTGGTTACTTTTAGAAAATTTTGTATTTTCTTTCCAAACATTTTAGATCAACTGCTATATTATTGACAACTAAAAGTTCGGAAGCACTCAGCATTGATTGGAAAGATAGTTGTGGTTTCTTGTAGCGTTGCATTGTGGGGTAATTTTTCTGAATTATGGCAGATGAAAACTAGATTCAGATTGGACAATGGTCTGGGGGTGGAAGAAAACTGGAGGACACATGTAAAACTACAGAGGACAAACTGGCTGGAAAATAAGGAAGTCAAGTTAAACTACTAAGTGGCGTACAGAGCCATCAGTAACCTGCCACTGGGAAATAATTCAGAACTTGCTGAATGATTAAAGGCAGATAAATTTTAGCAAAATGTTTAAAGCAATTTTAAAGCATACAATATATATATATATATATATATATATATATTACTTCAAATAAAAAGTATAAAAAAAACAAAACATTTTATTGAGCTTTATCAATAATACCGGTTTTTGACATCTGCATAAAGCACTTTGTTAAATGACTAGTAATTATGTGTCTTCATAAGCATATCAGTTACTAAACTAACTTGCTATGTTTCTGCAAATTGTTTCAATGTCACAGGCTACCATAGATTGTTACAGTTCACACACACTCACTCACATTCACTCACACAAGCATGCACGCACACATGCACGCACACACTTTCATAAGCACACATGCATGCACTACTACTATGTTTTTTCAGGTCAGAGATGAGTTTCCAGAGAACAATGTTGTGATATAAATAGAGTTTCTGTGGAATTCTAAATAAATGGCCAAAACATTAAAATAAATTAGTAAAATAAGTCTGCTGAAACATTCTGATAATGAGTTATTTTACTTGACACTTTAAGGTGACATTCTTCACTGCCTCCACACAATACACTTTCAACAGTTTAATATCATATTGCATTTATTTAAAATATTATTATTATTATTGGAAACTTATGTTGTTAAAATCAAATAATTTCCACTTGAGCATTACATATTTCAGAGTTGTGCTAAAAGAAAGGTAAAGACATTTGCTTACTTTTTATTTGCTGGGTGACAGTAAGTAACAAGAAAACTTAAAGTTGTCTTGAAGCGCTGCAAACCAAGACAAATTATATCACCAGAACCTGCTTGATAACTGAGAAAAGAAGAAAAAGAACCGAGTAAATAATGGCTGCAGGATTTAGGAGGTGAGAAGAGATGACAAACGATGCATAAATAATAAAGGTAAACTAGAGAAAATTGATCGTGAAAGAGAATAAATGCTGGAGTGAAATCTGAAAATGTGTTGGAAAAGTGTTAAAAAAAAAACAAAAGCAAAGATTTGTGAAGAGAAAATGGAAGGAGATAAGAACTAAAGAAAGATAGTAAGTGAAGATGATCAATGGCTGAAGGCGGAGCTTGTGAGTGTCTGCCAGGAGATGCAATCTGATACATTTGTGGGCACCAGCAGGTGTTTGGTGTCTCAGCAGATTCCTCGCATTCCCAGCCCTGCCTGTCACTGGTCACATGCTATCTCAATCATCGCTCAAAACACTGACAACAGGTGGGCAGATTTCTGAATTTTGTCTTTGCAAGATTTAACCAAAACATTCACAAGTGTTGGTGTAAAAAGACATGGTGCCAATGAGAAAACAGTCAAAACTCACCAAACATGTGATCAGTCTAAACCAATGAAGCCAGACAGCGACTGGTGAACGAGGTCACCCTCTTTCTCGCACACAAATTCTTAAAGCTGTTCCTTCCGCATTTCCGCATTTGTACATGAGAGACAGAGAGCAAAATCCTCTAGTTCTCCAACTAATGATGCAGCTAATTAAAGATGACAAACCAGAATTAGGGGGTTTAAATTATGCGATAACGCTGTTCCATTAAAGCTGAGCTCTCTACAACATTAAATGTTTCGACTTCGCGCTAGTGTTTCATTCTTCCCAGCAAAAAGTAGGGAAAAACAACGATAAAATGTTTAAGGGCATAAATTACAAAGGAACTTTAATTTATAATTTATCTAAAATCGTTTGCTTTAGGCCTTGAAGGGAAGGACCCTCAGCAGTAATATATAGTTAGTATTAAATCTTAACCAGTTTCAGATTTATTTTACTAGAATTTATATCACATCAAACTCATCTCGATAACAACCATTTCAATTTATATCTGTCGTATCCATCACTATGTCGTGTCTTTATCATGTACACACATTATGTTTAATGAACTTCTGACCTCAGCTGACAGTCGCATCGTCTCAGAGTCTGATGTCTCCTAAATCTGCGCGCTTCTTCGGAATTTCAGCAAGGCCACGTTGCCATGTAAACGCTCCCAAGCACTTTGAGACATGGATGGCCGCTGCCTTCCTCGGGCAGTGTTATGGCATATGTTGTGTTGAAATAAACTAAGTGTTTATTTAGAGAGGCCGCGTGCTAATTTTAAATCCTCTGAGACGGATGAAGCAGGTGTGGCGGGAAAATATTTTTAATAAATAATGTTTAAATCAACGAAACAATTATTTTACTTTCATTCTAAGTTGCCCGTTGAGAATCACATTTTGCATCTGAATGTCATCTGTAAAAATGTTTTTTAACAATGAAAACCTCAGCTTAAAATTGATTCTTTTCTTCATTTTATAACCATGTACTAGTGTATAAGGCGCGCCCTTTCTAACAGCCTATATATGCACAACTCATTCTGGCAGGCGCTATGTATAACACGCACCTCCTAAAATTACTAGGCAGTAAACATGCAATACATCTAAGTCCCGTTAGTTTCTTTTCGTGTCTTCTTTTCCTAAATAAACCGTTTTCATCACGGACAGCAGGAATTAAGATAACCACACACACTGGGGCTGGATCGATCCGGTTTACACCAGAGCCGGACCAAGACAACGACAGCGGTGTTGTTTTCACTTAGTGCCAGAGAACAAAGAGGCCGCTTGTTTCCGCCACACGAGCCCACGGAAGACAGTAACTCTCCCGGCTTGTTCACCTGTAGCGACAGCGATACTCTGACCAGTTTCCCTTTGCCTAGATTACCAAAAAGACGCCACAGAAATTGTCTCGCTCTCTGCGCACCTGCTATCAGCAGCAGCACCGAACATCGGCCTAAAGTCAACTGGTGCGTCTGGTGTCACTGGTAATGAACACAACTCTCCTCTCAAACCGACCAAACAGATAATAAAAACCTCCGCTGAAGCTCCTGACTTACGAGACCCAGTTTGAATGGTGTGAGTTTTTGGAAAAAAGTATTTATCTTAAAGATTCCCGTTTAATTATCCTCGCATATGAAGGTTCTGTAATCTGTGTTGTTCCGATGGCCGGTGAAACTTTACTCAAATGACAGATCATCAGCGGAGCGAGTTACCACGTGATCGGTGTATTTATAGGTTTGCTGCGGGGGGACCAGGCTTGCGAGACGACCGCATGTCGGGGATATCCAAGGTGACAGCAAATTCCAGAACAGCCCCAACCCAAGTGATGGAATCTTTGCGCGTGCGACCTTGATGGTATTTTGGCGGATACCCGAGGCGCATACCGCGATGCGTCTGCGTGGAGCAGACGGATAAAACAGCGACTGAAAAGCGTAGCAAAAATGGCGGCCAAGCAGCGGTCGGTCGTGAACCTCTTTGTTTGCAAGAACAAACGACGAACAGCATAATTATGGAACACGGAGCCGGGAATACAAGTTCTTTCAGTTTTAATTCGCGTCGCAGACCGACTAAAAATTCGGTGATGAAGCTCAGCCAGCAGTCGACGTCTGTCTCCATGACGACACCCTGAACAGTAACTTTTCTGTACAGCGGGTAATTTACGCACAAAGGCGTCCAATTACTTTTGACGGGTTTCTGTAAAAAAAAAAAAATTTTTTTTCTGAATTTAGGCTAAAGACATAGAAAATATAGAAACTGAAACGCGTTTCTAATAAACATTTCTGACGTAAAATATAGATATAAAATAACATTTTTTAGCCATTTTCATGTATACTGTTACTTCAACGCTTCAGTGACTTCGACATCTTGAAAAGAAAACTGAGGGCCGCATATCATTAACTTATAACACTACTATTTATGATTCGGGTTTCGAGACAAGAACGACTAATCGCGAAACATCAAACGCATTTACAAGAAATAATTAAGTAGATATCTGCTGATCGAAGATCGCCATCTTGCCCTTTTAAAATATTCAGAGAAAAGTAGAAAAGATAGTGATATCAGAACTGATAAAGATCCAAACGTCGCGTAATCTTGCATAGCTAAGACGCATGTACAACTATGACGCACTCAAGGGTCTTTGTAGCCTCAATGAAAGGAAACTTATGGCATCTGCTACATTTCTTTGTAACATATCTAAGTCTTTTGGTACAAATTAAACAAACCTTTTACGTTTAAATATAAAGGATTTATGTGTATTTTCTCTTGGAGTCCATCTGAAATCCATGTTAATTTTACACTCTTCATTGAATCATCACTAAAATTGGATTAAGTAAAGAGTAATTTTAGATACTTCTGTAGTCCAAAAGACAACAGACTGTCAATCCCTCAGAAGAAAAGAGCGCCAGACCTAACCGCATACTCCAGACGAGGTCTAACAAAAGCTTTGAAAACGTCTTTTTCCTTTAACAGCTCAAATTAACAAAACTAAGATTCTGTTTGCGCCAGTTGCCACCCGACTACCCCTTCAGGTCTGATTACATTCGAGCGGTACCCGGAAATGTTGTTCAGCATCTGTTTGGCTCTTTTTAAAAACAGAAACAGAAACAACTTTAGTATTATTTTCTTTCTAGAAACATTAGTTAAACTTAGACGGTTGGCTGGTGGTATCCCAGAGAGAATTCATTCATAACCACTACACTCACAAACCGTCTTTCATATGGTGCCATGGTGAACTCTCTAGTACAGAAAACAGTTTTGTCGTAGTCGTTTCAACATTTACGTCATCAGTTCACTGCGTTCACCATATCCTTCATTATTACCGAATGATGACGTCACCACAAGATGGTAGCTGGGCTGGTCAGTTATGCAGACCAACATTTCCTGAATCATTAAAATCGTGGATTTATCTATTAAAAATGAGTGGTACATTTCATCTTCCATTTCATATACACCTTTAATAGATCTTTGTTTTAGGTGAGCAACAAATATAAATTTTCATTAGTTCATTCTATTTGTTTTTCTTATAGATCCCATTCAAGTCCGTAAGGAACAAATAAATCGAGTTGATTTACCGAATTGGAAGACAAAATTATTAGTTCCCAGAGGCAAAATATCCTAATCTGTATACTCCAACATTTTTCATGTTTATATATTGACGTGGTGCAGTTAGCAACCTCAGCTGCTTAGTAAACGATGGTTGAATCAACGCGAAGAAAGCAATTTTTCTGTAAGAAGTAAAAGTCTAAAGGTTTTTTTTAACTCCGCTTACACCTTTTAGGGGTAAAATCTATTAGCTAGATAACTGTAAATGAATAAAATCTTCTGGTTGTTTAAAAGTTCAATAAATATAATGTTACTCAGTTTAATCAAGTGCACAAGAGATTCATTAATTATAATATAGGGGAAAATCTCTGGGTTTATTAAGTGCATAAGGGGCAGATTTTTGTGGTCTAATTAAGAAAGGGAGAAAAAATGGGGAGAAAATTATGTGAGAAGTGGGCGTTGGATATACTAAATTTCAATTAAGTATTATTTTGTTCTTGGTGCGAGCAGGACAAAGTCAGCCAGAGTTTGTTACAGGAAACTTGTAGAATATTAACGAAGGCACTAAACAGCCTTTGACATCTTTCCAAAGTTCTGTTTCGAGATTTCTTGTTCAGCAGACACGTGTGACCAACAGCTTCACAATTACGCTTGTTTTCCCATGGTGCTTGCAAAAATTTCTTTTAGGGGACCAAACAGAAGAGAACAAACAAAAAGCAAGACGACCAGAACATGTTTGTACAAACTCGGGTAAACAAATACCAGGTTGGATTCCGCACTTTGGCGTTTTGGCTTCATTCTGCTTCCATCTTTTAAAATCATTAATCGGACGAATATATTTTCCACGTAGGAAGGTGGTAAAAGGGCAAAGAATTCATTTGGCACACACTTGGGTGGATAGAAGGAATTTCACATTTTTGGTTTTGATTGGTTTTAGTTTGTAGCAGAATTACTTTTGTTGGCGAGACCGTCATAGATACAGAAATACAGATATAATGATGATTCAGGAAACGAAATGCTGGTGCCTCATGCAGGAAATGAAAACTGTTGAGTAGTCCAGAGATAAAAACAATGAAAACATCTGCATACAGATAAAACAAATTTCGTTGTCTTTTTAACTTATAAATTTTGATGAGTTACGCAAAGAATGTCTCCATTGAAATAGGAGTGGAGTTTGCCTTAGGACCAGTAGTCTCCAATTCCATGACATCCTTCTTTTATATAAATGGAAAGATTATTGACAGCAAAACGGTCTTTTGAGAGGTATTTTAAATTGTTGATGAACGAAAGCTTTTCAGAATATAAGACGACATACTTTGTAAAAATTACCTGGTGATTAAAAGAAAAAGAGAATTCCGGTTTTTCTCACTGTTACACTGATGGACATGATAATCTTTTGGGTTTTTTTTTTTGCAGTTAAAAAGAAAAGAAATAGTTGAATTTTAAACCGATGATTGGAGAGCGAACTGTGTCAGCTGGACTCTCAGATGCTTAGATGAAAGCGTTTGACTTTATTAATAAAACATGCAGCCTACGTACGTTTTATTCTTCATCTATTTTATACCAATTTCTAATTACTGGTGGCACTTGATTGAATCTTATTAATTGTAACTTCTTTTGGCGAGCATCTGCAATGGTTTTCCGGTAGATGGCGCTGCCGTCTATTTATCGGGACTCGGTCGCGCAAGCAGCAAGTACAAGGCGAAATATAACAGACGACATTATACACCGGACAGCAGAATCATTCCTGTTATTTCGTGCTAAGGGTAACCGGTTCTTTACAAAACCTAACCAAGTTAATCCAAGTGCAAGAGATAGAAAGTCCGCTCAGTGATGTCCAGTGTCCGACGTGGAGAACACTAAATAGCAGTTAGAAAATCGAAAGTGTGTAATTCCCGACAACAAAACATTTGCATCAGCCAGAATATCCTGGAATTTTTTATTTCATTCTAGATGATTCCTGATCTTTCTTTAACGTTCTATAAGCTGTCGAAAATTTTCTTTCAGTTTAGAAAGTTCTGAAGATTTTTAATGATTTTTTCTAACTTTTCCATGTGAGGAAATAGCCATTTCTGCATCAGCATCTTCCGATTTTGTTGGTGTTTTTTATTGATACATTCTCCATAAAATCAAAACGCCTTTACCTGACCATCGTCTTTAAAAAATCCATGAAACATAGCAAATTACTGAGTGGGCCAAACTGAATGACCAGGGCTGTGTGTATATGCGCTAACTTGGGGGCCATCAGAGGCAGTAATCTAATGTCCTCCCTGACATAGAGAATATGGAGAAGTCTTTTGTTGACATAACATTCTTATACATCGTATATAAAGTTACGTTTCATCATCTAAAACGATAATCGATTTGGATAAGCTTACAGTTGTCGGTGTTGTAAATATCGGCATGTTATATTGTATGCATTTATAATTCCTACACAAGTTGCCTCCCCTTCTGGTTAGAAAAAACCTTACCGGGGACATTAAGCGAAACTGGTAGACACGTAGAAGGTAAAAAGCGAAAATAGATGCATGACATCCGCAAATCTTAAACCAAAAGTAACCATATCTGACTACAGCCAAACCGCCCACAGTAGTGGATTATGGTCGGCGGTCACGTGTCTGTCAGCCCCCTTGTGAGTAATCGTGAAGATATCGGGGGGTTGGCGCCGGTTACATGACGTCCTTGCGTCACGTCAGCGAGAAAACCATCAAATAGTCCATCAGCGCAGCTGGTCGGGTACGCTAAGCGTGTGGAGGCGAAAATCGCCATTGTCTGCTTACCATCTGCCGTTGTGAGTGTTTCCCCACTCACCATAATCTTTGTGTGGTGAATGCGTAAGTGGTGCGCGTGAAAGTTCTTGTATGCGTGTGTATCTCCGAGGAGAAGGGAGTGGAGGGGGGGCCGAAGCACCTCGTGTGTCAGGCAGCCAGAGTTAGGAGCGCAAGCGCCCCCTGTTAGAGTGACCGCTTCCCCAGCCAAAAAAGACCAATCTGGGGGGGGGGGGAAAGGCCTCAGCCCGTCAAGTCCGGGAGCCGGTCCCGACGCGCCTAATCTCCCTTTAATCTTAGCGAAATATTCGGTTAAATTGCAGAGTCCATAATTATGAAAATTTTTTAATATGATAGCATCAGGCAGTGTGTAGATTTAAGTTAATTTATAAATTATGTATTTGAATAAATGAAAAAACACATTCGATTAATTCTGTGAATTGTGTATTTAGATACATTCAAACAGTCAGTTTTAAAAAATAAATATGAAACTTGCAATGATGATACGCTTAAATAATTTTTTTAAAGATTATGCATAAATTATATGGATAACATAAATTCCGAAGATAGTATATCTGTCTGCACATCCGCTCAACAAACGTCTGTAGCAGCAACAAGTTTTCATATTTAACATTTTACTGACTTTCAACTGGTTTTGGAGAACCACGAACGTCACATTATTACTAAGTTACCTTTTGAAATAGGTTTGCCTTTCTAATAATAATAATGAATGCAATAATAGAAATGGAGAGCTAAATTCTGTGATGTGAGCCTGGAAGCAGAAATCCACGTTAATTAGCGGGAAATGGGTGCCAGGCGCAGATAAAAGGAGGCGAGCGATGCCAGCCAGGCACGATGTGTATCTCCCATTCTCAGACCACTTTGGTCGTCTGACGGGCTCAACTCGCTTTGTTGTTTCTGCAACTGTTTCTTCTTCGGCGTTGGCAAGGTGCCACGCGCCGAGGGGCGGCGCGGAGCCGACCGCCGGAACTTGATTGTTTTGCGCGGCCCAACTCGAAGATACGCGAGAACGTTGGAGAAAGAAAATATTATACATGGACGTGTCTTTGAGCGAACAAAACAATGACTGCGAATACGGAATCTCTGGCACTCCTTCGACGAGGAATTGTTACAGCGGTCTGCCGGACATGTATCGCGCGCGGGACTGTCCGCGGTTAGCACCGTATGCAAGCACACGGAAGGATATGCAGCGCTGAAGTAAGTGGCGACTTTTCTGTTTTGCTAAATCTATTGTCCCTTTACCCGCCGAGTGAGTCTGCTGGTAATGCTGGCGCTTGAAGCTGCACTCGGCTCCCCGCGAAGGCGGGGAAAGGGTTAAAACAACTTCGGCAGACATTCTGTCACGAACTTATTGTACCTGCAGGTGGCCTTACGTGCTGTGGTCATTAAGATTATAGTAATCAATGTAGATACAATCACAATCCTTGGTTTTCCTAATGTTAACTGCCCCCCGATATCTCGGCCGATCTGTCCGTCTTAAACCAATAAATCTCAGCAACAAAGAACAGAAGAAAAACAGATGTTAGGATTTTAAAAAGGCGACTTTGTCTCTTTGTTTAAGCATTCCTTGCCACACATTTACGCATTATGTATATAAGAATGAAATGTAATTTTATTTCATAAATCTTTATTTTTGCAAACAAAAGTAAAAAAAAAAAATCAGTTGAGTAAGGTGGCACGGTCACATTAATTCGGACTTTTGGTTTGTCTGGAGGTATAACAGGTGCGAATCACCTACACATGTCCATTGTTTCTTCTTAAAGCAGACAAAAGTTGGAGAAATATGTCGTCCGTTATGAACGATCTAATTATCAGTATTGAAAAATAGCAACCATAACAAACAAACAAAGTGATCACTGAAAAATACTGGTGACTAAAGTCCAACTGACGAAATATCTGGATCGTTGGTTTCTTTAAGTATTAAATCCTTCTATTTTTTACATCAACTCGAAAAAATATTATTGAAAGACGTCGAGTCGTCGGCACAGAAGCGGACATATCCACGTTAAAGGCAACACGTGACTCTAAAGGGCAAAGTAATTTTTACTGCGAATATTAGTAGCAAATGTATAATGAATATGATTCCAGTGCATGTTGTGGATTGTTGTTAAATCTAATTGAACAGAAAAACATCTATTTAATGTTTTCTCAAACATCACAACATAATATAATATTCATCGTTACGAGTAAATGCCACGTTAAAACTGAATTCTTGTAGCATATCAAAATGTCATGCAAGAATTGACTTTACTTATATTGAGTCACTAAACGGCTTGAAGTTCATCTGTGGGAGTAAATGCCATGTAAAATCGCTACGGAATTTTGTATACTGCCATAAATAGCGGGGGAAAGTTATTCTGTGAATTTAAAAGCTTAGAAAACATTTTAAAAGATATCTAATCCCGACATAAGAAAACGTATTTTAATTTACCCATTTGATATATATCACGATTTAGAGATATCTCCAACTGATTATATATATAATCCTTACTTACTATCCTGATCCTGCTGCTGGCCATAGCAGTTGGTTATCGCCCGCTCGGAGAACTCTCCGGCGGAACAGAGCGGTGCGGACGAGGGCTGCACGAAGCTCTCTCTCTCGACATCAAGCGACTGGTTGGTTATTCGCAGTAATCTGAGCCCGGCCCTTTGTTCTGTTATCGCCACCCGCCACAAACAACAACAATCGTCTGACTTTCAACCTTCCTATCAAGTTAATGAATCTCAGGAATTTCCTTTTTGTTTTACTTATTTATATCTCCCCCCCCTAACAGCCCTCTGCACCCTCTCGTTTACCACATCTCGTGTTCTCTGTCCCCAACCCAGTCTCTTAAAACGAAGCTATTTCTTTCTCTCGAGGTGCTGTTAATTCATGCGAAAAATGTTTCCCGGGTTGGGGGGGGGGACATCGACAATTTACCGAAATAAACCCTCCTCCTCCTCCTCCCGTTTCTTTGAAATTTCACTCTGATTTCTCATTTTCGTTTTTCCTCATAGATTCTCCTTGTTTTCGATTGTCGTGATACTTTAAACAACAACAACAACAACAAAAACTCTATTTCCGTTCTGGACAGATTTATTTCAGCTTTTCTCCGTGTGTTCTCTCGCTTCATTCTCTTTTAAAAATTATTAAACATTTTTTTCTTTTCCTTTTCCTTCCTGAAACCAGCTGCCATTACCCCCCCCTTATCCGTCCCCCTTCTCAACTTAACCCTGTAGCTCCATTGTCAATATCCCCCCCCCCACGTTCTAACCGCAGTGGTGCTGCAGATTCCGGATAAAGTCTCTTTTTGTCTTTAATTATTTAGGCAGTAAAACAAATCCAATAAACGGAATATTTATGCCTACTCCGCCGAAGCCGAAGATGCCAGAGCTTGTGTGGCGCGCACTTGGCAGCGCCACCTAGCGGACAACCGCGGCACCACGGTTTGTCACCCGGAGTCGCCTGACAGACGCCGACAACATCGACGACCTGGTGCTGAAATAAGAAAAAAAAAAGTCCCGAAGAATTTCATCCTGAACTCGCTTAGTGCAAAACAGAATCTCGTTATTTAAATATGAAAAAAATGATAACATGAAATAAATACGTTTTGCTGAGATTCCTGTAGACTTTCTCTGAGCAGACGACGAGTCTTCATGCGCGGAGGAGGAGACATTTACTGGAAACAGGAAAAAAAAAGGGGGGGTAATTAGGGTTCTGATCTCGCGCAACTAAAATTGACCTATTGTAGTTAGTAGCAGGTTTGACGAAGGTGTAAACCACCTGTGAATAGTTTATTAATTCCTCATCACCAACATCAACAAGTCTTGACATCAGGCTGTTACCTAGGTGACGGAAGAGGTGCTTCCCGCTGATGGTGGAGACGTAGTTCAGGAGCAATCTTGCACAGCGCTCATCTTCACTTCCATCAGCCAAAAAGTTGATTGTACGGTCAGGTAAAGCGCGATCTTTTGGCAGCAAACAGAGCTGACTCATTCCTGGCCAGGTCTTTAACAGGTGTAGAGGAAGTAAGTGGCTCTTTCTTTACTGTCTGGAAATGCGCTGCCCGGGCAAGAAGCACTTCCCACATCGTTGAGACCGCACCTTCGCTAGAGGCAGCCCGTCTTGTTCACGTCCAGTGGCAAAACGAGCCATTAGCTCAACCGCACATTTTTGAAGTTCTCATGCATTTTTGGGTGAAGTACGACACAGAGAATACAGTTTATCACAAAAGATTTTAAACTTATTTACACCTGACACTTCCTTTATCATGTGTCCCACAGCCAACTCCAGTCGATGGGTACGGCAGCGTCGCTCATCACAACTGAAGCATCGAAAGATATAAAATTCCTTTGGAAAATATTTAAGTAGGCACCATTCAGTTAGTGAGATCTCACCCCCCCAATGCAGAGTCTAATACAGAAAAGTTAAAACAGAAGGATGACTTACAGTGATTCATCTTCTAGAGAACCAATTCGTATGTTTCTTTACAATATTTTCTGAATCGCCCCCCTTACCGATGGAATCTCATTTGTTGGCGCCAGAGGCCCTATTTCTGCCCGTCTACTGCTGAACTCCCCAAGCCTGAGTATTACCACTTCCCAAGTGCCCTGTTTTGTTTTTTCTTTTGTGGGAGCTAAGGATGCAATAGGGCACCTGTCTTACCTGCATGCCGAGCATTCCACTTGTTCATGTTTCAAAAATCAGCCATGAGTATTCCCCTGAAAGTATTTAGTATGAGAACCTGTGCAATGTTGAGGCTTTTCGTTGTGTCGGGTGCTGATGTAGAACCGGATTAATCGAGTTATTCTGTTTCAGTTCTCCTCCTCTGTCTCTGGTTCCCAGTCACGGATATTTCTGCACCCTTATTAATTTTATTTATATCGTCTAATAATAATGATTTTTTTTTTGCATTTTAATCGGGGATATTATAACGATAACATCTCAAAAATTTTATATTCACCAGAAACTTCATTAAAACGATGTAATATCGTGAATATTTACACACATTCCGCAGTTTCTTTCTTATCACTCGCCAGCTACATTTCTCTCATGTTGTATGATGAGTAAACTGTAAATCTAATATTGCAAATGTTTGTGTGATAATTTCATGTTTACGGGTTTCTTTTCAACCCTTTGTCTCTTCACGCAATCAATTTACCAGCCAAACAAGAGAGCTGGGCGTGGTGTTGGTAATTTCCACCGACCTCTGAGCAGGGGGTCGTTCGCGACAAGACTCACCGAGCAGGAGGTGGATAGGCGCTGGCTGGCTGGCTGGCAGCAGGGACCCGTGCGCGACAGGGCCCTGCTGCATTTTACTTCCCCAACGGAACCAGGAACCTTGAAGTTATCCTGAACGTTTTGAGGGATCTAAGGGATTCCTAAGTACACGGGTTCTTTGTTTATGGTCAGGGTTTTGAAACTTATATAGAACCATAGAAAGAGGGCCCTCGGGTCACTTCCAGCTCAGTTCCAGCCCTTTCTCAGTTACTTTTTTGTTTGCAGTGAAATCTGGAGGAAGAAACCATTTTGTTAAAAACAAATCGTCTTTCAGTTTAAGGGATTTGATGAATAAAAATTTCGGAAATGCAAAATAAACTTAACCCTGCCCAGACGGGTTTGCACAGATCAGTCAGTCCCTCCCGTAATCGTTACCTTGACAATATCCAGACGGCAGGTCAAGGACGCAGCTTCCAAATAAGGGTTTCTTCTAAACCGAACAGAACTGCGCAGGGCACCCGGTCTTAATTATCCAGTCCGGCCTTATAATTGTAGCGAACTGCTCACAGCTGACACCCATCCACAGCCTCCTTGCAGCGCGCGCTCTCTGCTGGCAACCTCAGCTGTTTTACGAAGGGAGCGGTGACGGGGCTGTCGGTTCATCACTGGTCCGGAAATCATATAGAAACGACAAAACGCATTCATTGTTGGAAAGTTGTCAATACCTGCCCCCATCAACGTTCACAATTGTGAACCAACCATATTGCAAACACGGATTTTTCAGCATTTTAATGTCAACAAAAATACATTCTTCCTTCAGATAACTCGTTAAAAGTCAGCTAAACCAGGTATCAGAACATTAGTTTTAGTATTATAGACCACCGTGAGCATCACTGTATCAGCAGCAACAGCGGTCTTGATACACCGACTTAAGTCAAAGAACCGACTTTTCAAGACGATTACTACACGGATTTTTTGTTGTTTCTTGAACTTCGGTGGTTACATTAATAGCTGTAAACATTCAGATAATCCTGGGAAAGCGAGCAGATCACGTGGTCCAAGATCTAGTTATGACAACGCCACCTTTTTGTCGGAGAGGAATTTATCATTGACATTCAACACCCTCCGTTACCTGAATTCTTTCAGTATTAAGCTATTTCTACGTCGTCATGACTTCAGTATACGTCACTGACAGTTGAAATAGTCATTCCTTACAAGCCGTCATTCACCAGACGCCATTATCAGCCGAGTTGTTCTGCTTATTTTGAGAGATGGGGGTCATCTTGTCTTTTCGTCTCGGGAAGGACTGGGAACTCGTTGTGGCCATGACGTCACAAGCAGATAGTGAATGGCGGGGGCGTGTGCAATTTTACTGATATTAGTAACATAAAATAGATAAATTTTCCCCACAGCCCTTCCTTCCATTGACCCCGGTTTCTATGGACTAATCCACCGCCAATTTCTTTCTCCAGGCAACGATAAAATTTGTCAGTATTTATTCTTGCCGTTTTCTTTTTTAAACCTGTTTACCCATATTCTTCTCGTGATCCTGTTTCTCCCCACCGTCTGTTGTCTGAGCCTCAGCAATGATGAAGATCGGCGATGCTCTGTTTCACCGCCTGAGGACGAATGCTGCTACAGCCGTTCCGTGCAAGAGGTTCAAACATGGCTTATTTATCTGCATTACAGCTGACACTGAAGTATGTATACTCGGTCTGTATATAAACAAGTAACGAGCGGACCTTTTCCTCGCCGGCTTAGATGTAGATATATTCCACGAAACGTTCACCAAGGTTTAATTTGTTTTTTTTTTGTATTATTAAATGCACAAAAGTTCTCCCCTCCCTTCCAGACAGGTTTCAGAAATCCGTCTGGGAAGCTGTTCTACTGATTCTCTTTATTTTTTTAATGGCTGCACGGCATTTACCTTAATGTCATGTAAAGACTACTAGACAAGAAAAAAATCTTTATTTTATCTTTAATGATTGGCATAGAGAACCAAAAGATCATCTGTACACGGCATTTACATAACATTTATTCTCTTTCATAACATACACGTATGGGCGGTTCTTTTGGTTATTTGTGTCAGTCATTAAAGACGAATTAAAGATGACATGCCGTCTAGTGGACGGTGTTTTGGATCATTAAAGATGACTTGTCGTCTAGTGGATGGTTCCTTGGTTCTTTATGTCAGTCATTAAAGACGAATTAAAGATGACATGTCGTCTAGTGGACGGTGTTTTGGATCATTAAAGATGACTTGTCGTCTAGTGGATGGTTTCTTGGTTCTTTATGTCAGTCATTAAAGACGAATTAAAGATGACTTGTGGCCTAGTGGATGGTGTTTTAGATATTTGTCATTCAGTTTGCTCTTTTTATTAAGAAAAAAAAGAATCGTCACAATGCAAAAATTATCAAAAAAATTCAGTTTAATAACACTATGCAACAAATTTTAACTTTTTGTTTCCCGAATACGTATAATTAGGTGTTTCTGGTTAATTCTTACACGCTGATTTCAATGGTACCATCGGTTTTTCTCTAGCACATCTAGATTTTTTTTATTGCAAGTTAAATAGTTCAAAGGATAAATACCTCATAGATCTTCATAATATTTCCCACTCAGTAAAAGTCAAGATGTTATACTACTTTTCAGTGAGAAACTTTTCGTACATTGTCAATGGTTCGATCACTTCCGGCATCGGCTTAGTCAGAAGCTTTCTTCTGTTTGAAATGTGTTGTACTACGTGAGTGTCTCTTGTAGCTTGCACTCGATTCTCTCTGAAGAAACCAACAAAAATCTCCCATCATAGCTGAATTATATCTGCCCTGATATCGCTGCTCCATGTAGGAAATTTCTTGATGAAAACGTTCTCCGTGTTCATCACTAACGCTTCCCATATTCTGGGGAAAGAAGTCCAAGTGTGAATATAAAAAATTCATTTTAAGTGACATGCGGCAACCCACCACATGGTAATCTTCAATAAGTTTGGTGACCAGCTCTATATAGTTTTCTCTCTTCTTATTGCCTAAGAAACCAGTGACAACTGCTTTGAAGGATTGCCAAGCATTAAGTTCCAATTCAGTCAACTGCTTCTCAAACTCTGGATCATTAAGAGTTTTTCTGATTTGAGGCCCAATGAAAATCCCTTCTTTCAGTTTGGCATCACTCAGTTTTGGAAATTTTGTTCTGAGGTACTTAAACCCGTCACCTTCCTTGTTCATAGCCTTCACAAGATTCTTCATTAGACCTAATTTGATGTGCAGTGGTGGTAGAAGAATTTTTTCAGGAGCTAGCAATGGTTGGTGCATTACACTGCCACCAGGTAATATCTTTCTCTTCTTGGCCATTCTTTCTTTTGGTAATGCTGCTGAGTGGCTCTGCTATTCCACAGACAAAGGAAGCAGCAATACTTTGTAAAACCACTTTGCATTCCAGTAAGTAAGCCAATCACTTTTAAATCCCCACATATGCTCCAATTGTGCTCACTGTATTTGATGGCATTGAGTATAGTTTCCATGGATTTGTATGACTCTTTCATTCCAGTTGCATGGGCCACTGGGACAGATGGATTAATATTGCCATTGTGCAGCAAAACTGCCTTGAGACTGAGCTTTGAAGAATCAATAAACAGCCGCCACTCATCCGGTTTATGATAATAACCCAGTTCATTCATCAAACCAATGGCCAGTTTTTCACCGTGATTCCTGTAAACTGAGATCATTGTGCCAGGTGCCAACAAGTTCCATTGCTGCAGCCTTGAACCAAGCAATTCTGAATTATCCTTTGTTAGCTTTAGATCACGAATCAAGTCATTGAGTTCAGATCGTATTATCAAATGTGAATCATTCTCCTTATCAGGGTTGTAATCACTGTCAGATGACCACTTCCTGTTTTCTGGTTCTGAATTACTGCCAACTTCAAGATCTTCATAGTTAGGAGGTGGTATTGGAACGGGTAGCTCATCAGTGTGAGGAACAGGCTTTATAGCAGAGTGGATGTCAGGGTATTCTATTTTCTGCTTGTTCTTTGTTGAATACCCAGATATCTTTGGCATACAAAAGTAACAGTCTGTTGAGTGATCCTTAGGTTCTCTCCAAACCATTGGAATTGCAAAGGGGATTTTCCAGTGCCTTTCATCCATTTTGTGAGACCAGAATAGCAAGTATTGCAATTTATATGAGGCGCCCAACTTTTGTCATGGTCTCCAAGCTTGACTTTGGAGTAAGAATGGTATGAACCTTTGACCAGATCTGTAATTCTTCTCTGCTGTGATTTTTTGGTAAATTTGCCGCAAACATAACAAAACTATTTGGATTATTCGCACAACCTTGTCTGGATGCTATGGTAAGGGGCAAAGAATCTGTCATGTGGTAGGTACTGACTAGTTTATTGTCCTCAATTATGTTGTAAATACGCATCCATTTGACAAGCCCCTTACATCCGAGTTGATATCAACATGAACCTGGAAAACTGGTCCCTTACATCCGATGTCCCAGGTCGACTAGTCCAGAACTGGGCCAGTTCATCCTGAAACAGATATACAACTCGACTGAGAATTCATCCTGCCATCTGTTCAACAAATTTCAGCTCCGCCGATTCACTCCTTGAATTTCTACAGAAGTTTGAACTTGGACGCCTATATACATATCACAATAACAAAGAATATAGATGTGATACAATGTTTTAAGGTGCATTTTTTAACTCAGCACCTATGATTTGACCAAAATCACCTATTTTTGTTTATGCGGAAAATTTTGTGTTGCAGTGTAATATTTGAAATTGATTAAAATTTGCATGTGGTTGCCATTGATCAGAAGAGCTGTCCACGCACTGGCTTAGATGTAGCTTAAAGATTCGATGTTGAAATCGTTCGACGAAACCATTCCTTGAAAATTGAGGAGTACAGAAGATGTTATAAAGATGCGTGTAAAACTCGACAGTATTAATTCAGAGACAGGTCAGCTGGAAACAGACAATGAAACCCACTCATCCTTCGGGAAAGTCGATGTGTTTTCATCAAAACGAAGTCCTGGGAGCCCCACCCCACAGCTCAGCCAGGCTCCGGCGGCTGGTGTCACCTGTCTGTACCGAACACCTTCCTTTACATCACTGCAGAAAATCTAAGCTTAATAAGATTTTATGCGAGAAACGAATCTTTAATTGCCGTGCATTTATTTACCTTTATTAAAAATTCGTGCACTATGATGAACAAAGTATTTATTTTAATACTGTGGAAACGTCGTACAGCATCTCCCAGGATAACCAGTGATCGAATTAATCGATGGTTACGTCACAATGAGAGCTATAGGGCTCTGGATTTCGCATTACTTTTATCTGGCCATAATGAAGGCCAGTAAATTCTTAAGATTTACTTTCACTATGCATAATAAATTTGAATTTCTAACGGAATACACTAGCTGTTACTATGGTAACCGCTCAACTTTATCAATATTACAGAATTTTTTAACTATCCGTTACGCCCGAACTCGGACAGAGTGACGTCAGTTTGTACATTTCTGTCTAATCAATCATAATTGCCCAGCCAATGAAAAGCGGTAGAACTTCCGACGCTATTTGCGACCGTTCATCCAATCAGAAGCTTGAAACTGTCAACGGGCTTTGAAACGAGCTCAAGTTTGTTTTACTTTCAGCTTAATGAAGTTTGAATTTTATTCAAAAGTTGAATTCTAGAAAAAACAGCAAACAAACAACAGAATAGGTTTGAGTTACTTGGATTCAGCGCATGCGGTAAAATCTATTTGTTTCGTTACAGCGTTTAGAGCTTTAGTCGTTCAGTGTTCAAACTTTCGTCTCTGGCAATCTGTTCTATTAACGTTCAACACTTCGGAGATGTCGATACCTCTCCGCCAGTGGAGGCCGAGATCGGAGGGATGTAGCAGCAGAGGATGTGCTTCTGATTCTCAGGTGTTTACAGCACCATTTTAGCAGAACCTGTCTCTAATCACGAAGCTTCTTCTCACAGGTGATCGGAAGGTGTTGTGTCTGCTGGTTCTCTGAATGTGAGCCTCCGCATCAGACTGCATGATATAAGACAGACATCCGTCTTCATAGATTCTGTTTCGCATCAGAGAGCAAACATAAATTGTGGAACTGTTGTTAACACAGAGAGAGAGAGAGAGAGAGATGAAGGCGCCTGGTGTGTGTGTGTGTGTGTGTGTGTGTGTGTGCGCGCGCGCGCGCTTTTGTTTGTTAACGATTCTTCATTAATTTTCTAATTTAGATATTCCTCTCCTGCTCTTCACTCTAGATTAATTTAGCGGCTATTAAAGAAATATTTGAACAAAAGAAGGTACAGTTGTCCACCGGTATTCGCGGTCCATAAAAATGCCTATAAACGTCAAAATATAACGTAAAATATAATAAAAAATATAAATATATAATAATAATTTAATAAAAATACAACACTCAGAGAAACACTCGAGATAGCTACACGCGGTAAACTGGGATGATGCTGGGCTGCATCTGCCCGAGACAGCGCCTCGTGGGCAGCAGCCAATCAGCAGCGAGGAGAAATGAATAACGCTCTCGGATTGGCTACTTTCAAACCTCCAGCCAATAGCGTTTATTTTATATTGATATTTTGCTGAATTTACGTTAGTATTTATATTACAAAATTAGTAAATTATTATATTGTTATTAACAATTTAGCGTTAAAGGCGTGAAAAAAATATATTGCCAGAAAAAAAGGCATAAAAAATCGCGGAAGATATTTGCGATTCCGCGAATAACCGGGAGCCGCGATTACGACTGTATTATTGTCCAGTACATAAGCGGCCTTTAACTCTTAGACTGATTAATTCGTAATTCAAGTTGACTTTGTACTGAATCAGCCGAGTCTTATGTACGTGGAGACTGCACTTCAGACAAGCGAAGGTGAGGAGAAATGCCAGGTAAATCTGTAGCCAATGGGATGGACGAGCCGGAAGAATTAGACCTGGAGCAGCTAAGAGGTAGAGGCGAGTGACGGCGAACAGCCGGGGCGGAGACAGGAAACAAGATGATGGTTTCATATGATATCACGAGATTTCCTTCCCTTGTGCATGTAATTAATTTTATGTAAACTGTTAAAATAAAACAAACAAGCTGTTCTTTCACAGATGATGTTACCGTAATTGTCCGTAATAATTTCTTCCGGAAAATAACTGTCTTGCAAACCGGGAATATAACGACAAAGGTTTCCATTTAAAGTCGAGAGATTATCCCTCATCGTTTCCTACGCGGATATCTCATCCTGATGCAGTATTGATATAAATTAGAGACAGAAGTCTGTAAACTGACATTTTGGTGTTCGATGTTGTAATTTTACATTCAAAAGAAACAACAAGTTTTCTGTTGCTGTTGTTTGTTACATAAATATAAAGATAGATACAACACTGGGAATAATTACAGAAACAGAAAACTGGGTATACAGTTCAAATAACACGTGAGATGTTCCCCAGTACAGGTAGGTAGGTGGGTGTCGGTGGCGGGGAGGTGTAGGCGAATACTGTGGCTCCTGGCGAGGAAATATCGCATGACAATCGTGTAAACGCCAGAGTGTGAAGGCTGCAGTTCGACTTCTCGCTGTAGAAGAGCCGGGCACAACTCTGAGAAGGATATACGCCAAACTGGTGCCGTTGACACCAGTAGACGTGCGGTCAGGGAAGCCAGCTCAAATTCCCTCACGCACTTCAGGGTATATTCTCTGTACGAGAGATGATGAGCCAGTGGAGATCTTGTGAATGGTCAGGAACAGTAAGGAGGCACACGTTATTAGCCTGAAGTGGTCTCGGTGGTTGGACGTGAAGCTGCGCGGAAAGTTCAATCAATAAGGCTGAAGTAAGCACCAGAAATGAAACAGGCGAATGATTATTACTAATTATTGTGCATATCTTCCGTGTGTTTACAGAACTATTTCCAAAGTGTGTAACATTGAGCAATTGCGACTGAGAGATGTCTATAACACACACCACACACGCAGTGCAGTAGTACAGAACCAGTTTTTCGATTCCTCTTCAGAGTCTTACATTCAGCAACTGAAACATGAAGTCGGACCACAGTCTGCCGCATGGAACAGCCTTCAGTAGCCATGACTCTGATTTCCATACACTTATCGCGTGATATTTCTTTTCCAGGACCCATACTATTCACCACACATCACTGCCCTAGTCTTCCTGCAGGTGTGGCACTTCCTGGTCGCTTGCATGATAAATAATCACAGTGTACCATACGACACGGAGCATCTCATTGTTACACACGAGATGCTATTCTATCACACGCCATTTGCATTTTATACCCACTTCATTCTTCCTTTTTCATACTTATTTCCAATATTGCATATATACAGTGTGCCTCCCATCCCAAGATGTATACACAAATTCATACGCTACCCCATTGAAAAGCTCAGAGATGAAGCTGCTAACAGCGTGTGCACGTACTTTTGGATGAACGCTTTACTGGGAGGGGGTCAGTTCAGTGCCCGCCATGCTCTCCAAATCGCACACCACCAGACTTTGGAGGACAGGGTGTACACCATGAAAGCCATCCATCACGTGATTGTGTTGTCAGGGCCCGCGCGGATGTCGATCTGAACAGTTACTGCGGTGTATCATGTTTTAGGTGTCTGATGCATCAAGCAAAAATCCTCTGAGAAGAAGGCGCTGGAAGAGAGAGAGAGAGAGAGAGAGAGAGATGGTGCTCTCAGTGAATGGTTTTTGTTAAAATATTTAAATTACATTTGTCGTTACTGAATCAGCATGCCTCTAACAGGGTACAAGGATGACATTATATACAGCATCGAAGACGAGACTGAGTTAGATTGTAAGAGAAGGGAAAAGACTGAACCAGCTGGTAAACATTTGTACAGGAAATATGTAAACATAAATATTTCAGATTCAACTGAACTTATCCAAGGCGTTAAAAAAGTAATAATTGAAGCACTAACCAGCGCCCAAAGCGGAATAAAACCTGTCATTAACCAAGTGAAGTAAGAAGGTAAAAAACGAACAGGAAAATTAGCGCAAATTATTTAAACAGACGGAGGTGGACGAACTATTGTCGTCACGAAGGGGGCGCAACTCTTTAATGACGAATCGGAAGTCCAAAAACCGCAAACAAGTTGTGGCTGGTATTTTGTATCATTTAAATTAAATTTATAATCAAAAGAAAGAAGATTATGGTTTGAGAAAGCCCAGCTATCCTTGCGGAAAAACGTTCGCCGTATCTATTAGTTGACGTAGTTATACACAACGTTTTATTGTTGTTGTTAAGCAAATAAACTGTTGTTAGTAATCCTACCAATTTATCTCGGCACTGTACATATTTCTGCAAATAAAGTAATTAAGAACAACGAGAAGACAAAAGCTTAATATGATTTTTCACAATCCCAAATTAGTTTTTGGTCGTTACTGCAGACACCGTAGATTCCCCGGGCGGAGAAGCGAATCTAATAACCTAAAGAATTCCGGGATAGAAAATACACCGCCTTCCTTTCTTCTTTTCTTTATTTTGCACTGAAGAAAATTAATTGCGATAAACTGCTTTAGGCTCTTAATGAATACATTGAAAGTGTTTCAGACATAACACTTGGCGGCTCTGTCGAAGTGCTCCGAGTTCGCTGTGTCCAGAATATCACCGACTACGTCGCCAGCACCGGTTCCTCCGGGGCCATTTGTTGACTGGGTGTCGTTTGTGCCGGTTCTCCGGCGAGAATAACGAGGAAAATACTTTCTAATTTAGAGTGGCAGACACAAAGGGAGGTAACCGCCTGAGCGCGCAGATTACAACGGCGTCACCCGATCTGACTGGAGGATGAGTTGGCAAACTTTTATCAACTGGATTCTGTGATAAGCACTAAAAATACTCGAATGCTCGTGCCAGGAATGGAGAGATATTGTCATTTAATTAACCCGTGGATCAGAGTAGACGTTACCAGTCAGCGGAGTTCTCCTGGCGAATACGGTCTCCGATGAAGGCCCGGCTCTCACTTAAGGCGGCACCTTTGCTTGAACTCTTAAATTCAAATTAACCAGGAAAGGCTGATAATAAGGATGCTAAGGCGGAGGAGAAAGGAAGTTTACTTTTCTTTTCCGCATTTAGATAAAAATTTGTTTTAGTGATCAGTCGTAGACACGTCATTAGTAAAGTGGGAAGGAAGGAGTTACTTATATTTTAAAAAATCATGGAAATGAAGAGGTCAGGAAAGTTCACTCAAAGAAAAATGTGTCTGTGTGGAGGAAGGGACCGAGTCTAAGGGGCGCTTACAAAGAAGATTCACCGGTGTGTTTCATTTTGAAGATTGGTTATAGACGTTAAAAACTATTATGTATGTATGCACGTGAGGCGGTTATAGAGAAGACTGACCTATGTATAATGTTACGTAAAGGGGCGGTTATAGAGAAGACTGACCTTGTATAATGTTACGTAAAGGGGCGGTTATAGAGAAGACTGACCTATGTATAATGTTACGTAAAGGGGCGGTTATAGAGAAGACTGACCTATGTGTAGACGACCGTAACATTGCGATCCTGGTGCGCTATATCTGAATAAAACTGGACACAGCCGGTGGACAAAGATAGCATCGCCCATACAAGGCCACCGGGACACCAGTTCCTTTATCTCAAGCATCGATACACACTGTCGTTGACAGGCACCTTCCGCCCCCCCTTTTCTTTCTTATTTTTTGAGAGCTCAGCGCCTCCACCACACAATGGTGTATTTGGGCGGCGTATCTTCGTTAGTTGGGGATGGTAAATGGGCGCGAGAGAGAGGATACATGTGAGAAAATCTGATTGTGCACCATTACATATATCTGTGCGTTCATCTATGACGTGGTCATTGACGCACGTGCAAAGAAATTTTCTTATATTAGCAAAAGAATAAATGTGAACTTGTGCGTTAAAATTTGATGGACAGTGGGTGGCGGCAGAAGTTAGCTCCCCGAATGTGTGTCCGCCCTATAACCAGGGGAAAACACACGAATAAATAGAATCAGTCGATAGATTCCTTACCTTGAGTTACTTTGCCTCCGCGGCAGATCACTGATTCAGAACCCAAAGAGAAATTTTACCTGCAGCGCCAAAGAAATCGAATTACCTCCCCTCCCCAATCATATCGCGAGGCAGCTGACCACGTTTCTACCACTTTGCTCGAGGCTAAGGCGACGGATGGACGAAAATGATTCACATGTGAAATCAAGTGAAACAATTACGAGACGGCTGGCCGCTCACTCGGGCTGTCGAGGTCACCTGGCGGGATAAACCAGAAACGAAGATAAGATAACTGTGAATAAGCAGACAGTTTTTTTTTATAAACCCGAAAGAAACAAGTTCTCCGCTGGATTAGGGCTCACAGACCGACCGCGCCGATAGTAAAGGAACCCATACAATTCATTATTGGTGACTTAAGGAAATAGGTTATCTTCTCTCGAATGCAGCCACTCCGCCGGGTCCGCCATCTTCCCGTGGACGCCGGTGGTGTTCAATGGCGCGGTGAAGTTTCTCTGTCTTTTGATGATTTGTAAGGAAAGTTTTTATCATTAAAAAATCCACCGGATCCATTAGTTAGAGCGATGTAAAGAATCTAATGGGTGCTTACATTCAGATTCGGTTATATTGGGGTTCACTCGCCCGCCTTACCTGGCCGGGATTCAGATCTCTGCATCACCATCCGCACCATCATCTTTTTGAGTTTATGAACGAAATAGAGGAATATCATAAAAAAAGAATGTTTTCATTTACCGCCGGATAATTAAACAGACATTGCAGACGACAGAGATCTGCCACTTATAGAAATAATGGAACTAACAAACAGAAAAGGCCGAGAAACAGTTTAACAGATGTTGCGTAACAAACTCCAGGTGTTAACTGTTTCCATGACAACAGATGAAAGATAGAGATGGGAAGAAGTCGAACCCTGGTCACATGGTTTTCTGGTGATGATTGAAAAGAAGCTAAATGGGGATAGAGTAATATCGCAGGAGAAAATGTGCGCGTGTATGTATGTCTGTGTGTGTGCGTCTGTGTGTGTGCGTGCGTGTGTGTGTCTGTTGTGTGTGTGTGTCTGTGTGTGCGTGTGTGTGTGTGTGTGTGGTGTGTGTGTGTCTAAAATCGAAAATAAGCCGAGGCTCCCTGAAGGAGAAGCCTGGTCAGATCCGGGTAGAGTGCAGCTCTCACCTGGCTCCACCCGTCCCGATGCTTTGTAAATGTAAAACAGGTGAGTTCCAAAAAAAAGCGAACAGTATAAATAAGGAGCGATGAGATTGGTGGGGGGGAGGAATAAACTCTATCATTATGAATAACAAAATTCTAGGAGGAAATAAATCTTATAAAAGCCCAAATGATATAATAAAAAGTGAAGATAGCGATATATGAAGGAGCAGATTTTCTAAATTAATGTTGTTCTGCTACAGTCGATGAATGAAATATTTACGTCGTAAAGATTTTAAAAAGTACAGAAGTTATTACGGAAAATGTCCGCCGATCTGATTTTATTAGAGGTTTATGGAAGAAAGGTGAAAGTAACGGGCGGAAATGTCTGCAGTATGGTCAGTGACAACAAAGATTTGAAATGTTATTTCTTTTCAGCTTAGATATGTAGTTGGTGGGTAGTGTTAAGGTTCTGCTTTAGGTCCTTTTCAGTTACTAATTTTAAAATTGCCATTCAATTAAAAAAAAAAAATGATCGATGATGATGATAATGAAAAGGGCAAAATTATAGAAAATTACAGAGATGAACTTTAGATCAGTCTAAAGAAGATGCTAGAATGATCAGTCAAATATAATATGTAGTTTGATACTAAAATCAGAATTTAAAATAGGGACATTAAGTTGGAGAATATTACCTGAAAAATGTTTAGTTGCAATTATCTGTATACGCTTTCAGTATAAAAAACTGTGTCCTTCGGCTTCAATTGGAACCGATAGGATGCTATAAATCAGAGACCGAGCCCAGCATTTAGAAGCAAACAAGTTTCATCCATCTCCATTATAAAGAATTTCTTTGACCAGATCTTGAGATGACCGTGAAACTGTGTGAAATTCTCTCTCTCTTTTTTTTTTCAAATTATTTAGTTAGTGGAACAAAATCAGCACAGATTCTCTTGAATTTTTACCCGGGTTCACGTAGATTATTCAAACAGCTGAAATATTTAGGTGAGCCGCCTCATCTAGTTGATGGATTATGGGAGATCTGAGTAGCTGAAAATAGTCAAGGTCTTGGAGACACTACACGGGATGAAGAGAAACGAACATCTTTCCATTGTTCTTTACTGACTGACAAAATGAATTTTTTAGTTCTTGAATACATTAATTAAAGAAATCAGTGCAAATCAGCTATCCATGAATGGGGATTCTAAGAGGACCTAGCCAGCCTTAGTTAAGCCATTTTACGTAAAGACGATAGCCATCAGAGAAAAGAGAAAAGCAACAACATCGAGTACTTACTGCTTTGTTTCACTTTGATTTCTATACTTGGCTGTAGTATATATTTCTATATAGTTAAATTTATACGTATATTATTCCGGCTGAAGTTCACTGGTATTTTTTCACATATGATAAATTACTGATTACTGTTTCTGAACGCGGAATCTTCTGATTCTAACTCGCTCGGAACTGTCTGGTTTCGGTGAGCAGAAGATGGAGAGAGGGAGAGGGAGGGAGGGAGAGAGAGAGAGAAAGAGAGAGAGAGAGAGAGAGAGGAGAGAGAGAGAGAGAGGACCAAAAGAATCTATTTACGGCTCAATCGAAGCTTTTGAGGTGAAAAGTAAATACATAACAGTAGGATTTTAAAAGACGTCTTGTACATTACACGTTATATAAGGTTTTAAAGTTATGCTTTAGAAGACAAAGTTTCTTTTCTTTTTATTTGTTATATTCGCTCGTTTCTTTGGAGTGTGGGAGTAGTGAATATCGTTAAATACTGAAGGTAGTTCTCGGGAAATCTGTGACGTCATTAGTACCAGTAACAATCTCAATCTTCCGACACATTTAGAACAACAGTATAAACGCATTGTCATCAATACACCGCATTCCAGCTGACACAGTTCTCAATCTTCCTCTGACCGCATTCGTGCTTATAAATGGGATCAACGCGTCACATGACAGATGCTAGAAGATCCCGTCAAAGTCTAGACAATGGGATCTGTGTCATAAACACGCCTTTCCTATTGTCAAACAGAAGGCGACAGATGTTGGAAACTTTTGAATATTAGTTTACTCGGGTGTGAATTACCGCACATCCGTACCTCGCACTTTAAGTGGGTAAGTTGGCCATTTTCCTGTATCTCTCAGGAGCGCTGTCGTCTTCGAGAAGGCGGCTTCAATGCTCCAAACAAAAATGCGCATCAAAGGTTAGATTTTAATTACCTGACTTCCGAGGAGACGGTTGGATGCACTAATCGCACGACAGCCTCGGCTGAGCGGGACACTGCACCTACAAACAGCCATCGGAACAAATTTTTGAATTATTACCAAAAGCGTTTCGTTTTCCTGGGAGTCTTGTAGAAAAATGCAACTATTAATGGTCCCTTTTTTTCTTCCCTAAATCAACCGTAAGAGGGTTAGTGACAATCAACTCAGCTGGTAGATATTATCTACTAAGTTAAAGCTGACACTCGAGAGAAGATGCCTGTCCGTCACCGTTGTTGTTCCATCATTTGAAACCATTATTTAAAAAAAGAAAAAAGACAAATTACACAGGGTTTTCATTTGGCTCTAATCCCTCCCTATAGGCCACAAGCAGCTTATTTTAGCGCATGAGTGGTCGAAGCGTCTCAAAAACGTAGTTTCTAATTTTAAGCCTAATGGACTCTGAATTATGTCATTGGGCAACGATTTCATAAATGTCTGAATAATTTGTTCGGGATATTTTCAGAAAAAATCTTAAAGGCGGAAAGGAAAAGATGGTAATTCTGAAGATTTGGTAGCTGTCTCTTTTTTTTTGTTGTTGTTGGAAAATAGATATGTAATGTATCCATTGTTTATTTTTAGAACTTTGCAGTCTTTAAATTTGAATTTTCTAGTTAGAAAAGAAGCACTGATAGATTTCTATAGAAGACTGCATAGGGGTCTGTTACTGCGGCTTTGCTGTTTCCAGCGTCTGGTGCCTCGATGAGGCGTCGCTCTGTTTAATCCTTCGTGCGCAGTGGCAGCAAATTGTGAACGGATAAAGCGGGTTCGTTAATGAAAGAGGGCCTGACTTCAGAATACTTCGATAAATACGGGGACGTTTGTTGTTGTGTACATAAGTACCGGAATTAGCAGATCACACTAACATGCCCCTCTTATTCTCAATATAAGCTGTAGTAGAGGACTTCCGGAAATTTTCGACCGTCCTGCCCCCTATGTATGCATTATTGTTATCTCCCCTCTCTCTGTAATAACGATCTCAAATTAAGATTGTAGAATAATTACCCTTGCCTGCCTTCACAGGTAGGGTATCTTTACTCTTGTTGCACACGAGGGGTCGGCATTCGAAACCGAAAAGTTAGTCACATCCAAGCGGTACATCATGGATGGCTACGTTTTGATCATCAGTTTATTTCCGAGTGCCAATTATTGAGGTTTCTCCCGATATCTGGTCCTTTTACATCAGGCACCAAACAACAAGAATTCTTTTGACTGACATCTGAAGAAAATGCAGCACAGACATTAATTATTTCGGCTGTTTGTTTGTTTTACTGTATAAAACGTTGACTTTGGTCATTTTTCAAAATAGCGACCGTGCAGCGCATCATAGGAGAAAAGTCACTGAATTAATTATTAAAGACGCTCTGTCTGTCTGTGGGGCTCAGTCGTGCATCACGAGCGAGCATTTCGCTCTCTGAAGATAAAGAAAATCGAAAGTAACCCGCAGATTTATTTAGAACATTACGTTCGATGTATTGTTTAGAAAACAAATAAACTGAAAGAGAGAAGGGATTTAGCTTTCAGTTGCGAGCCACAAATCGGGTCAGAGAAGAATATAAGTCTGGATGGCGAAGAATGCAACAAAAAACAATGATATTTGTACAAATTCTCACGCGAGTAACGCGGATACATCTCGTAGAAAGAGGAGTAGGAAGCTACCAGATGTTCTTAGTATGCTGCACGCGGGAACTAGGGGCCAATAAGCATCTAGTACTGCTCGATAACAAACCCACTTTTTAGGGTACACCTCTTTCCAGAATTTTTTTGGCCCCCTAAATGTTTCATTTATGCTTGGCGCAGTTTCCACTGCCAGCCCATATGTACCTCATAATACAAAGAGTCCCATCCCGACCCTTTCTTAAGCGAATGATACCCGTAAACCTTTTCGAGTTCCCTTCTCCAGAAGATCTCCATGGTGACGACAGTGGTTTTCCGAAAATATGGCGACCTCAACACTCCGTGGTGCTTACAAATGATGCTGACGCGAAACTGCTCAAACCTTTCGGAGAAAAGCAACATTTGGTAAAGGCATAGCGAATATAACAAACGTGGATAGTTACAGCCGTATTATCCCGTAGTTTCGCGCTAATGGCTGCAGCCAGTTTTCTGCGCTTGTCCAACGGTCAGTTCTGGTAATGACAGTTGTTTCGGCGAAGCCAACCTCGTTAGTTTCGTATTCGCCTCGTCCATAGGGCAGCAGTGTTAATAGGCGAAGGATTGCAGCAAAAGCAAGGATGACGTGAGATGACTGCTATGCGACAGTTTGATGCCCCGTTCGCATTTCCACCATGTTGTAGCCCACTTCCGTGGGATAGAGACTTATTACGAATCAATTTGCCGAGTCATACTGTAGGAATTTCCCAAGACAAAATTGGTTACTTCCCTTAGTGGAAACCTAACTTAACCCGGCCAGGGGTCATCTGAGTGTGAATTCGACGTCTTTCGTGATGCGTTTTCCCAAAGTAAATTTGGGTTTTCATTTAGAGATTTCACAACATCAAGTTTCTCTTCGTTAACCCTTGGAGATTTTCTCCAGTTGTGTACCAGACCCCGTGAACAGTTTCGTGTGTTTGTTTTCTACATCCATGAGTCATTTATTTCTGTTTGCAAGTTCTCTTCGCAACCGATTAAATTCGTAGGTGTTCTTCGTAAATCGGGAAAGATTATCAACAGTACGATTGTAGAACACGAGGCGGTCAGTTAGATTAGGCCAGTGGACCATGAAAGACATTTCCTGACTTTGCATAATATGCAAAAGTGGCATATGAAAGTTAGAATTACCTCCCCTGTATTAAAATATATATTTCGTATACGAGGAAAAACAAAAAATAAAAATAAAATCTGAATCACAGAATTTATTGACATGTTTGCTTCTGTGAAAAAAGTAATTTTTTTTTACAATAATTTAATATGAAAGAAACTATTACGAAAAAATATTCTAAATTATAAAGGAAAAAAAAATAAAAAAAGATTAAGGGACGTAACTCCGAGAGCTTTAGCTTCGGGCAGTTTTCATAGAAAAGTTGTCATTATTCACGATCTTGAATTAAAATCTAAAATATTGGTTTCAAAACTTCTTATAATATATTTTCTTAGCATGAAAATTGAAATAACTGTTTGTTTTTTTATTTAAATTTGGTGCACTTATTAATTACTGGAGTGGAACCAGGTTTTCTTCCTCCTCTTTCCTTCTATTCATTTCACTGCCAGGATCAGATCCGCCCACCCGCACCACCACCAGCAGCAGCAGCTCCTCCTCCATCACTGGGTTCGGGGGCGCGCTATACGCGGAGGTTCACAGTTCAGTTATGGAAAGGAATTTCTGGCGAGATAAAGGGCAAAAAAAATTGGAGTTATTTCTGGTTGGTAGAGTTTGTTAATTCATCTTGGCAGCCGAGAGAAAACAGGGCAAAAATGGGTGGGGCATTCGTGGTAGTACAGGTGTGTATATGTGTTATGTGTATGTGTGTATATGTGTGCATGTGTATGTATGTATGTGTGTATGTATGTGTGTCTATGTGTGTATGTGTGTGTATGTGTATGTATGTGTGTATGTATGTGTATGTGTGTGTATGTATGTGTATGTGTATGTGTGTGTGTATGTGTGTATATGTGTGCATGTGTATGTATGTATGTGTGTGTATGTGTGTGTATGTGTATGTGTGTATGTGTGTATGTATGTGTGTGTATGTGTATGTGCATATGTATGTGTGTGTATGTCTATGTGTGTTTGTATGTGTGTATGTATGTGTGTGTATGTGTATGTGTGTATGTGTGTGTGTGTGTGATTTAACGAAACAAATTTTGAAAATCGGGTTACGGTTTCGTAGGCTGATGTGAGAGATTTTAGCTGCTGGGGAAGAACTTTTCTGCTCTAAGTTTAAAAGATGAAGTATTAAAGCCATCAGACCAGATAGATTATGAGGTTTTGAAAAATTTCAAGTAGAATGATCTGAAGAGGGAGTTGGGTATGGAGACTGACGGCTCGGCTCGACAGGCAGTCAGTAGTAGTAAGAAGATGCCGTCAGCAAATGTTTTTAATAAAATGCAATTTTAAATAGAGTAACAAAATGGAGCCGCATTCCTACCTGGGTCGGCCTCCAGATTTTCTCAACGGAATTATTTTTCAGACGTTTTGGCTGGCTGAGACTGATAGGGTTGGATTTGTTCTGACTCTTCGTAATATTTATCGCTTTACTCATCTAGGCTAATACCTCATTGGCAGCAGCTCTCCTTATATTGGATTCATTAAAATAACTCGATTCTTCCAAAATATGCGCCATATTAGATGCGATAATGTTTCTGAACGAAGTTCCCACGAACACGTCACAGGAGGTCAGCTCTCTCTCCAGAAAACGACGCCTACATTTCAGGTTAATTAATTCATTTACACCAATTACTGATATTGTAACACAGTTTGCTGAATATATGTAATTACTATATTAAACTAAATAGGTTTTCATCAATTTCTACCACTAACCTTGTTCATGTGATTGTCCATTAAAGTGCCTGCATTCACATCTCTGAGAGCGATACCTAGCACTTGGAATTCTTCGGCCCGAAGTTTACCATCGAATTGAAGCTTCGCGACCAAGAGGGCGAATCGTTGTCAAGAACCAGTAGATGATGGGATGAGAAGAATTTTCATCTGAATCAAAATCCAAGCAAGAAAGGAGCTATTAGAAATAGGTTTGAACATTTCTTTCATGTGAAACTGATCCATGTCAGGTAACCTGGATCACGGTGAAGTAAATCATTCTTTCGCTTCAGATTCGAAGAAGTAATAATGGGAATTGGCAAAACCAAAAACTCCCCCCCCCTCATGTGTTTAACAAATGAAATCGAGGACTGTGCAATTTCAATCGCCAAACGAACTACTTTTGAAGAAGATATTGGTACCGAGATCTTTGTCTGTTTTGTGTGGTTTGAATTTTCCTATTTTTTTTTTTTTTGGACAGCTGCTATATGGTCTCAATTAAATGCTCACTTTAAACTTCTTTGACCAAGGATTCTTCTGTGCATGGGTTCCACTTAGATCCATATACCACACAGGTGCGTTCATTGAGAAGTACGTAAGAGATAATAAAGTGGCACAGAAGAAATCGAAAAGTCAGACCGGAAGTTTCCACTCTAACGCTGTTAGGGGGGGGGCAGCCGAAACCGGATTTGACCATACTGGGACTTTTATCAATTTATTTCAGTACTTACCTCCCGTTTATTAGAAACAAAAAAAGGAAGAAAAAGTTTTGTTAATTGATAGAGGTATTCAGAAGCCATTTTAACTTTTACAACCTACCATCCCTACCCTGGGTTATAGACGCCATATTTTCTATTACTGATTCTACTATATCTTACATGAATCATTGTTAATTTATTCCATTCAGAGAGGATCTTATTTCTGATGAAATATTTCTAATATCAAACTTTTGAGAAATATATATATTCAAAGCCCTGGAGCATTATACACAACTCTTTACAGGACTCCGCTCAACCATCTATGGCCTAACAGCTTGGCTGCTGTAGCTGCCTGTCACGTGTTCTGTCCCATCTATCGCTGGTTCTCGCTGACCCGCGAATTCGCTCCTTTGTTATGTAGCAGCGCAGAACCATTAAGCAAATCTTTAGTAGCCTGAATTATTTTAGATATAAGATTTACATATGGAAAAATCATGGATATTCTTTAATATTTTCATGAGAAGCTTATTTTTAAAAAACTTCAGCCGTTTAAAATTTAGCCAAAAAAAGAGAGATGGGCAGCACAGAAATTATTTTATAAATGTTAAATTTAGTCCATACCGAGAGTATGGTGTTGTTGTGTTCATCCCATATCTTTTCATTATTATTAATTTGAAAAATTGTTGGTTGTTAATGGACCGCATTATTGATGACCGACATTGCTTAGTTTGGCAGGCGATAGAGGGCGGCTGTCAATCATCGCCCTTCGCGACGCTGGTCACACCCCCAATAAAGCACTGTCAGTGGTGTTGGAGTTGCACGGGGCGGCGTGCAAAGAGCCATTTATATGGTGATGCAAACTGGCTCAGCCACGAGCCTGCGGATGGAGGGAAGGTTGGATTGATCGGCGGAAAGTCTAGGGCGAACTCCCTTTTTTGATGTGTAGTGAATTACCGGCTGATTACAATTCCTCTGCAAACACCAACATCTCAGCTTCTACCAACCGAAGACGGATAAGAGAAGGCGGTTGATTGGCTGGGTAGCAGCTAGAAAATCCCTGTTTACAAATGGTAGCAAGGAAAAGCATCAACGCCGGAGCTGCCAGCCTGGTGGTGCAACTTACTGCGGAGCAGGTTTGGATCTACGCAGCCACAGTATTTCAGAAGGAAAGCCCCGGGGTAGTTCCACTATACGTCTGGGCCACGGTCCGAGAACAGCCTCATCAACAATCTAGACTTCCGTCTGTAGCCTAACAACCCATGACTCGTTGATGGCGGCCTAACCAAGCACTACAGAATCTATGTTACCTACTGGCGGTGTGAGATTCTTCACCGGAAATAGATCTATTTATATTTTACGACCAGATTCAGTCGGATGGAACAGTTCAGCATCCTTTTCGACGCCGTGATGGTCGGATCAAACTGGTTAAAAATTGGTTCTCTCCACTGCCACCAGCCACTAAAATCCCTAACTTTTTACCTCAGGAGAGCGCTAACCGTGGTAAGAAACACGAATTGGTTAATGTCCTCGAATTGTGTTCCTCTCTGTTCCCGTGGAAGGGGGCTACGGTATCGAGAGAAACTTCTGTTTTGGTGGGTGATCGGCGAGTGATTTACAGCGCTAATGGGGGGAATGTATGGATGTTGGCATCTGCTTTCTTTGGCTCTCATTCTGGAAAGAATAACAGCATCAATCACGACAGCTTGAAACCGTCTAAAACAATTCATTCCCAAACTGATAAGAATATAAATATAAGAAAAATGACCGTTGCCGAGGTTGGTAGTCTTGGCTTGTGCTTGTCCTCAACACCGCAGTCAGTGTAGATTTTATTACTCAAATTATTTACGTTATCTACACTTAACAACCGAGGGTTTGACCATAACCGAAGAGTCCACTTCAGTTTACTGTGTACTCTCATTCTCGGATTTAGTTGTTTGGACCATTTTAGATCTCAAAGCAGTAAAATTTCGTTTTCAATCTGCCCGATACCTCTGAAATCACCCACCACTCATCTATCAAAGTTCAGAAGGAGAAGAACATCTACTTCATTTCTCATTCTAGTTGTATCACAGAATCTAAACAAATAAAAACGCATCTTCGACAAAATAACTTTATTCATTTCTTTTCGGTTCCGAGCTTTTCAACCATAAATCAGAAACATTTTTAATAATTATTAGCATATTGTTCGACAGCGATAGTGCTCAATAGCGATAATACTTAATAGCGACAATACTCGATAGCGATAATGCTCGATAGCGATAATGCACGATAGCGATAATGCACGATAGCGATAATACTTGATAGCGACAATACTCGATAGCGATAATGCTCGATAGCGATAATGCACGATAGCGATAATACTTGATAGCGATAATACTCGATAGCGATAGTACTTAATAGCGACAATACTTGATAGCGATAATGCACGATAGCGATAATACTTGATAGCGATAATACTCGATAGCGATAGTACTTAATAGCGACAATACTTGATAGCAATAATGCACGATAGCGATAATACTTGATAGCGATAATACTCGATAGCGATAATACTCAATGGCGACAATACTTGATAGCGATAATGTTCGATAGCGATAATACTCAATGGCGACAATACTCGATAGCGATAATACTCAATGGCGACAATACTCGATAGCGATAATACTCAATGGCGACAATACTTGATAGCGATAATACTCAATGGCGACAATACTTGATAGCGATAATGTTCGATAGCGATAATACTTGATAGCGATAATGTTCGATAGCGATAATGCTCGATAGCGATAATACTCAATGGCGACAATACTCGATAGCGATAATACTCAATGGCGACAATACTCGATAGCGATAATACTCAATGGCGACAATACTCGATAGCGATAATACTCAATGGCGACAATACTCGATAGCGATAATACTCAATGGCGACAATACTCGATAGCTATAATACTCAATGGCGACAATACTCGATAGCGATAATACTCAATGGCGACAATACTCGATAGCGATAATACTCAATGGCGACAATACTCGATAGTGATAATACTCAATGGCGACAATACTCGATAGTGATAATACTCAATGGCGACAATACTCGATAGCGATAATACTCAATGGCGACAATACTCGATAGTGATAATACTCAATGGCGACAATACTCGATAGCTTTACTGCTCGACAGCCATAGCCTAAATAGGTTTTAAAATATTATCGATAAGTATTTCTCTTCTCTTGGGTCTTATGAAAACTATCAAGGACCTCGCCGCCTCTGCAGTGACTGAATTAAGCTAAGATGTTTTTTTCACTTAAAATATTAATCTGCTCACTGTTCTATTCAAACAGCCTGAAATTAATTTAGACGTGTAATTACCAGTTTATCCGTTTTAATTTAGTATGTTACAAATAATAACTAAAGCATTGTTTTGTGGGTTAAGAAGGGGCGACGCGGTTGTGCCCGCTCACCTGTCGTCAACAGCGCGTGGACGGACTCTCGCACCGACAGCCGTCTGTTCTTATTTGAAATGCCACGACGTCAATGATGTCGGCCCACACGGAAGTTTCCGGCAGAAGAAGATGACCCGAGTTACCGAACTTTGCAAATAATTTCTGGTCCAAAGAGAAAAGTGTTACGTGCAGCAAGTATAAAACAAAATGAATCTGGACGGCTCCTAATGCTCCATCACCGTGTAGGCAGCTTTGTACGAGCCTGTAAATACTCGGAACTCGTGAATAATAATAATAATAATAAGGGAACGTGGCAGGGTATTACGCCAGTTGTTACATAAACGGAGAGGCCCCCGTATATCAGGCAAACCGAATAAAGTCCGTAAACCCTGAACCTTCCATAATTTGTGATGTCGGACAATAAGTCTTCTTTACTTCGCCTTTACTGATTGAAATAAAGACCGTCTTTAAATTGTATTTAAATGAAACTAATTGTGAGAGACGGGAAATATTCTGTTAAAATTGATAGTCTGGGTGGGTCTCAGTTTCGTCCACTGGTGATGGAGAAACCAGCCCGTGAGTAGACAGGGTTCTCCTTTGTTTGATTTCGTGTTTAACCCCGTCATTTTAAATTCCTGTTATTACTCTTTTGTAGAATTAACTGTACCTAGTTCATTAACTTTAAAAGAAACAACACTTCCTAAATTAAAAAAATCCTTTGTTGTTTTTTATAGTCAGCTGTAAAATCTTTCAGTGGAGTTGATTGATGAGTTTGGTTCTGTGTTCCTGCAGATCGTTACGTCCGTGGCGAGGCCTGGTGCGGCTGTGGTTAAAACGGACTGCATCTGTAGCCCAAACTCATCTCGGCTGTAGTCAAACCTTTCGCGAGTGGTCCAGGGTCAGCAGGTGTATGAAGCATACAGAAACCGTTTCCTAGAAATCAGTTCATCAAGTCTGTGTCTCTGCTGAACCAGCCAGCGCAGGTTTTCATCGTCAGGGCTGATTAATTAGTAATTCGTAGAAAGTTTGCTTCTCTCGCCCATCCAGTGGCCCGGCTGAGCGCAGGTGCGCGAATACTGACGTAGTAGCCGTTCGTTTAAAATATAGGACCTTAAAATGAGACGAAAAGACTCAATTATAAGAACACCGTACGACGAATTTAATAACGGACGGTGTCATTGGATATGGTATAAAAAAACTCCATTTTTAGCTTGTACTAACAATTTAGCTGGCAGATCACAGGCGTCTGCTAAGCAGATGAGGAGAAAATTAATTTATTTGCCTTTCCTCAATCACGAATGGAGAAAACTGTGACAGAATTCTGTTTTGTGAATAAGAGAGCGACAGTGTAGCGCATGATTTATGGAAAACCCGCCTAAAACAGAATAGCTAGGTTATTGAATAACCCAGTGATTACATTACAGTAGTTTCCAAAAAAAATGAGAGATATTTTCTGAATGGTCAAATTACTAAAATGCTTATCTTGTTATCTAAGCTTCCGTATTACAGTTATTGAAGTGTATAGTATTTATGTGTATATACTTTTTACGAGCTCATCTCTCGAAAGTATTTATGGTAGCACAGTTTTTGTTTCAGCATTTGTACATAACAGTACAAGCGGACGGTAAGTCATCTCCGTTTATGTGAGTCACTGATCTAAAAATATATGTATATTTAACAATATAAATTTCAATTTTAATATTATCATCGATGTTAACTACATTTTCTGCTATTACTTTATTTATTACCAATTCTGTCTTTTATAAAGATAATTGCTTTAGCCAAGAATTTTTTACACATCTGATGCTTACCAAATAACCTAAATCTTTGTTGAGTCTTCACTTAAAGGTCAAAAGCTAAACTTTGGCAACCCTAATAATTTCATCTGTTAGTAGTTCAGTATAGTTTAATTGTTTACAACTAGTAAATTAACATTATAACAGTGTCCGTATTAACCGAGAGTTAACACTCCTTGAGTGGTCACTATCTAAGTGTTTTAATTACCCAAGCGACCGTTCTGTAAGGTAAGTGTCCATATTAGCTACCTTCAATAGCCAACCGCCGCCTCGCAGGTGTTAATTTGTTTTGGTAAAAAATTAAAAGGGTTAAAAGATGGTTATTTTTTAATGTAATCACCTGTTATCAATTTAGAAAAAAAAATCCCTGGAAAATTCAGGGTGTCCGGCGAAAGATGGAAAATTACAGATATATATATACTGTTTTGATCCACTGGAAGACAGGAATATCTTGGGAATTTCGTGATTCGTCAAACCTGAACTCGTTCGGGATTTCGAACAACATCCAAAACTTGGTCTCCGGCTGTTCGATTCTGCCTTTTGAATAGATATCGCCGGAGATCACACAGAGCGGCAAATATCGCTGGAGGAGGAGGAGGAGAAGAAATGATAACCATCCGTTTTTTACTATTCAAGGAGATTTCTCAGTTCGTTTAAGTCGGGTTGTGGGGTCAGAAATGATTTGGCATAATCTCTCTGACCAGGTCAGAAAGCGACATCTGCCGAGATGATTTCATATCATTTTACATCAGCTGATTTGGTGCGTCCAAGTTTACTTCAGGTGTTTGTGACCTGGGATTATTTCCTCTTTTTTTGTTTTTTTATTATCTCTGCTAATAGGTGAAAAACTTAGCATTTGAATATCAAAGTCATTGGGATGTTAAATTTCTGAAATTCTCCTTCAAATCTACAAGAGTTCATAATTACTTCATCAGGTATACGTCTACTTAAATATATACCTTACGTGCATCCGTTATATTAAGTAACTTCCGTATCTGTAGAATTTATGATAGTTTATGCAAAAATTCCATATAAACGTGAAAGAATAATAATGGTATTTCCGATTTTTCAGGGATTGTATCAGAAAAATCCTCATATATATTTCTTTCTGAAACATTAAATTTTTTTCGTTTGGATTAATTTTGGTGTGGAAAATGGAGGTTTATATTTAAGATTAATACCTACAGTGTGTTGGAGTCAGTTCTCAAGCTTCTAAACAAAAGAGAAAAAAAATCAATACACACACACTCACACTCACACACACACACACTCTCACACACACACACAGACTCACACTCACGCACACACTCACATACACACACTCACACGCACACACACACTCACGTACACACTCACACTCACTCTCACACACACACACGCACAGACTCACACTCACGCACACACACTCACACACACTCTCACACACACAGACTCACACTCTCACACACACACTCACTCTCACACACGCACAGACTCACACTCACGCACACACTCACATACACACACACTCACACAACACACACACTCACGTACACACTCACACTCACATACACACTCACACTCACACACACTCACTGTCACACACACACGCACAGACTCACACTCACGCACACACTCACATACACACACTCACTCACACTCACACACACACTCAGACACGCACGCTTTCGTCGTGGTCCTTTAACGAAGGAACTCTCCACAGTCCTGGCCGAGTACTAAGAACTGTGGTCGTCATGGGAACTGCTGGAACAACAATAATAAAAACAAGCTGCATACACTCGTGATAAATTTCTCTTTGATTCAGATTTACGATGCGACTCAAGAGACAACGTGAAACGAAACTTGGTCGTAATATTATTATTTGTCTGTTTTATCTTTTGAACACGATGAGTTAGGAGATGTACCGGTCTCCGTGACGCTATCGAAATGGAATACAACGACTGTCTGCCCTTTAAACTCTCATTTCAAAAATGATTTTATTTTTAAAAAATCTAAGTATTTACATGAGGATAATTAATGAATCTTTTTACATATCTTTGATAATTTGTGATTAGTAATTTTAGCCATGAAGCAAAAACATTGATATAACGATACAAGTCGAAGCCACGTCGGGTTTCTTTAAAACGTAATCTCTCTATGCACTTACTGATTTAAGATTTAAGAAGAAAAGGCCTCACCAGGTTGGATGACACATTCTATCTATGCTGGAGATTAAAATTTCCCGAGATTAAAAGTGTGCTAAATCTATGTAGGATTGTAAATATGAATATAAAAACAACCCCACTTTGATATCTGATTCATGAAGGTAAAATACAACGGGGGAATTAAAGTGTATGCAGGAGTTTAAGGCAAATATTCAATGTCTGCTATATGGAGCATACTTTTATTTATAAAGGAGATGATAATTACCCACCTATTTTCATTTCACAAATAGAGGGCGATGATTCATTTGAAACAGGTGATTTTCTGTGTTGGACTTCCCTTGTATTATAAAACAGCCGTTCACCAATCCCTTTGGGCATGGTGCCAATTTTAAAAGACATTTCGGGACACAGGTCTCTAAAAACAGGAAATTCGCCTGACTTCTCGTTCCAGAGACGGGAGAAAGAAGACTTTGGTCACGAAAGTCGAGTAGTGTGAACACTGCACCTTTTGCCTTCTTTGTTCATCTACGGTTAGAGTCGAACAGCATCCATCTAGTTTTAGTTGCAGAGACATTTTCTGAAAACTTCCGGATTTAAGCCGATGTCCTGGCAAAGTAAATGCCACGGTTCAGTCTATTTCGCTAAGCTCGTTGTCACGCACAAACGTTCCAATCGGCGGTGACGTCACAACCTTGGAACCATCACCGACGTCGGCTCGCTTCCTGAAAGTCTCGTTATCAGTGTAGTTACTGAGGGGTGGTCATCTCCAGCCCTTTTAATTCTATTTCTAAAAAAAAACGTTTCTTGACGTAGCCATTCACGTAAAATAATAAAAGCGATCTCAGTTTTCGTCACTCTTTAAATCCTGTCTGGTTCGCGGCGACTAAACTCGCAGCTCGCCAGCTGTTGATGGACGACAGTTTGAACCATAACTTGAATGTCCAAAGTAAAATGGCGAAGAAACGTGCGTGTTAATAGCAAAGGTTAATAAAAAAAAAATAGAGGAGAGTAATATCAAGGAAAGAAGAAGAATCTGGAAGCTGTTTCTTGTTAGGCGACGAGTTTTACAGAGAAAGAGAAGGGGCAAAAATGGGCGGATAAGTACATATGTACAGGTGCTTCTCAAAAAATTAGACTATCGTGGAAGAGTGCAATATTTTTTGTCAATTATTTCAGAAAGTGAAAATTGTAGATATTCAAGACTCATTAAGGGTAAACTAAAATGTTTCAAGCATTTTTTTTGTTTTAGTTTTGATAATTACGGCCTATAGCTAAAAAAATAATATATAGAAAAAGCGTATCTCAAAATATTAGAATATTCCATTTCGAGTTTGAGTAAATCACTGTTTATGCAGTATAAATACCAAGAATCTCTCAGTCTGGTTCAGTACACACAACCACAATCATGGGGAAGACTGCCGACTTGACAGTTGTCCAGAAGACATCATTGACACCCTCCACAAGTGTGGTAGGAAAGGTGCAGAAGCAAGAGGGATGACCGCAGCCTTGAGAGGATTGTCAAGCAAAGCCGATTCGAGAACTTGGGGGAGCTTCACCAGGAGTGGACTGAGGCTGGAGTCAGTGCATCAAGAGCCACCACGCACAGACGTGTCCAGGAAATGGGCTACAAGTGTTGCATTCCTAGTGTCAAGCCACTCCTGAACCAGAGAAAACGTCAGAAGCGTCTTCCCTGGGCTAAGAAGAAAAAGAACTGGGCCGACTGTTGCTCAGTGGTCCAAAGTCCTCTTTTCAGATGAAAGTAAATTTTGCATTTCATTTGGAAATCAAGGTCCCACAGTCTGGAGGAAGAGTGGAGAAGCACAGAATCCGAGTTGATTGAAGTCCAGTGTAAAGTTTCCTCAGTCAGTGATTGTTTGGGGTGCCATGTCATCTGCTGGTGTTGGTCCACTGTGTTTTATCAAGTCCAAAGTCAATGCAGCCGTCTACCAGGAGATTTTAGAGCACTTCATGCTTCTGTCTGCTGAAAAGCTTTATGGAGATGCTGATTTCCTTTTCCAGCAGGACTTGGCACCTGCCAACAGAGCCAAAACTACTAGTAACTGGTTTGCTGACCATGATATTACTGTGCTTGACTGGCCAGCCAACTCTATGGGGTATTGTCAAGAGGAAGATGAGAGACACCAGACCAAACAATACAGACGAGCTGAAGGCCACTATCAAAGCAACCTGGTCTTCCATAACAGGCTGATCACCTCCATGCCACGCCACATTGATGCAGTGATTCGTGCAAAATGAGTTTGACCAAGTATTAAGTGCATAAATGAACATACTTTTCAGAAGTTTGACATTTCTATATTATAAATCCTTTTTTTTTATTGATCCTATGAAATATTCTAATATTTTGAGATAGATAGTGGATTTTTGATTTTCATGAGATGTAAGCAGTAATCATCAAAATTAAAACAAAAAACGGCTTGAAATATTTCACTTTATGTGTAATGAATCTAGAAAATATGAAAGTTTCACTGCTTGAATTAAATTACGGGGAAAGATGAACTCTTTCACGATATTCTAATTTTTTGAGATGCACCTGTATATGAGAGAGAGAGAGAGAGAGAGAGAGAGAGAGAGAGAGAGAAGAACAAGTAATAATGGTTGGGTTTTTTGGAGAACAAAGACTCATCTATAATTTAATTTGAGAAAATTGAAATAAATTCAGACTTTTCATATTTTCAAACATAAATGGTCGACACCAGAGTTCTTATGTCAAAAAGACAACAAACAACTTCAATACTTCTTAGCCGAGCAGTGATATATGGTGTTTGTATTATTTCTAAGTTAGCTATTTTTTCTACTCTCCGGAATATCGATGAGAACAGTGATCTGTGTAGACATCAGTATTTCTTTAAATTAACAACAACAACAACAAAAATCACGAAGGTTTATTCAACGTGTGTCTCCCATTAATAATTTATAGTTTTTCCCTTTTCATAAAATCAGTTTTGTTTTAGAAAATACGCTATTATAAAACATCTAGTCCTAAAGCCAGGAATGTAGAAAATCTATGCAGCATCTATACTACGTGATGCGGAACAGACCCATCAAAGACCAAATGTGGCCATTACATCAGTTCTTCTCGAAAGATTTTGTCATTTTGCTGTTTTTTTCATTTGCAAAGGAAGTTTTGACGTAGTAATAAATCTGGGTCTGCAGAACTGGCGAGAGGACCCAGTCTATTACTAATCGGCGGTGATAGATATCACGTATCAGCAAACGCTGCCTCCCGATTCATCTTAAAATAGATTGAGAGGACAAGGGAGAAAAATTAAGATTTATTTCCTAATTGGAGGCGTAGATGATGGTTTTATGTAGTTGTTTTATTGGCTATCATGGAAATTTTTGGGTTAAAAACTGCTAAAAAACAGAGAAAAAATAGCATTAAAAATTCACGCATGTATTTATTGAGAGAGAGAGATGACGTCAGTACACACAATCACAGAGAGAGAGATGACGTCAGTACACACACTCACAGAGAGAGATGACGTCAGTATACATAATCACAGAGAGAGATGACGTCAGTACACATAATCACAGAGAGAGAGATGACGTCAGTATACATAATCACAGAGAGAGAGAGATGACGTCAGTACACAATCACAGAGAGAGATGACGTCAGTACACACACTCACAGAGAGAGATGATGTCAGTAAGACACTCACAGAGAGAGAGATGACGTCAGTAAGACACTCACAGAGAGAGAGATGACGTCAGTACACACAATCACAGAGAGAGATGACGTCAGTAAGACACTCACAGAGAGAGAGATGACGTCAGTACACACACTCACAGAGAGAGAGATGATGTCAGTAAGACACTCACAGAGAGAGAGATGACGTCAGTATACATAATCACAGAGAGAGATGACGTCAGTACACACACTCACAGAGAGAGAGATGACGTCAGTATACATAATCACAGAGAGAGAGATGACGTCAGTACACATAATCACAGAGAGAGATGACGTCAGAACACACAATCACAGAGAGAGAGATGACGTCAGTACACACACTCACAGAGAGAGAGAGATGACGTCAGTACACACAATCACACAATCCCTCGGAGACGAAGTAGAAAGAACGTTCGTCGCTGTTAATCCAACGAGCCGTACATTATCGGGCGGCGATCAAGCGAAAAAAATCACAGACCTGGAGCCGATTTCCGTCGACAAATTTATCGTGGCTCGAACTCCGCATCAGCATTTAGTTGGATACAAAATCAAACTATATCCAGGAGCTTAATAATATTTTTCTATCAGAATTTTTAGAAAGTAAACAAAAAAAAACCTGAGCCAGGTTTACAGAGATCCCACTCAGGCTGGGTAGTCTATCATCAGCACCAGGTTCTATTGATGCTAACTGATACACAACTACACGAGCTAAGTGCGACAATCGGTAAATTAGCATTTAAAAACATATAAAACAAATTGTCAATGGTCTATAAATATAGCAGACGCAATCTTTTTTCTTTTTTCTTAGATCGAACAGTTTCTCTGACAGCTATTTATCGGTGATGATCGCTGACCCCCTGTTAGCTGATCACGACTTCGGCCACAAAACGGTTCTAGACTTTAAGCCGGCGACTTTCTCCTTCGAACATGGCTGCTTTGCTCAACCTAACGAAAGCGATGAGCCAGAGAATTCATTATATTCAATTTTCTTTTCTGCAGCCAGGTTATTACAAAAACTATGTAAAACATCACAAACATCGGGTTTTTATTCAAGTTCTAATTAGTATGGAACATTTAGGTCTTTATCTGATTACCTTCACTAACGACATCTGTAGTTTAAAAAAAACACAACATTTCTCTTAAAGTCCGCATTAAGCTTTTGGGAAGAGCCAAGTTTGAAATATGGCTTTGGCATTGAAATATTTCAATTTCTAACTTGGAAACTGAACAAAAATACAACCTAAACAACAAAAACAATCCAAAGCCAGTGTTTCAAACCGTTTTAGCATCGGTTTTTGGTCCATTATTATTTTTGATTTACATAAATGATGTAGTGTTGCCGTCTTAAAAAATCTCTAGTCGTGTACAACAGAGCTTGATTATAAGTTTGGGGTACATTTTCCACTTATATAAATGATACTGATAGTGTAGTAGACGTTAATATTATAATTTCTGTGGATAATACTAATATGTTAGAAATACTCTTCAGGTGAATTTGAATACTTTATTAAATTGGTCACTTAAATGGAAAATGGAGTTTAATGGTATGTAATATTATTCAAACCGATAACAGAGATGATTAGAATCATGATTATATGGATGGCATTTAAGTGTAAAATGTAGTTTCAAGAAAGGGGTAATCGTTATCCGAAATCAAAAATGTTGGAAACAGTACATTTTGGCTGAAAATGAAGCAAATAGATCGTCATTGGGAGTAGCAAACCTGGTCATCAAGCATGAGAGTAAAAACTATAGATCAGTTGTCCACATCTCGAACTCGTTGTGCAGGTGTGGAGTCCTTATTAAGAAAGGATGTTGACCTACTGGAATGTTTTCAGGTCTTGGAATAAGCTAAACGATTAAAGATATTAAGGATCCACCAACTTTCAGCAAAAGACTCCAGTAGAGGGTTTAAAATAATCAAGGATTTTTAGCAAGCTGACATAGAACATGTATGCATATATATATATATAGGGGGTATTCACAGTTGCCAGGGAATCGTAATTATAAATTAGAGAAGATTAAGAAATATACTGACGGTAATTTCTGTTTCCTAGGGATCCTTCCAACTACTGAACTAAAATGGATAACATATTATGTTGATAACATTTGAAGATTGAAAATGAGACAGAAAACAAAGAAACAAAAACACATGGCCACTTTATGTTGCCGGACCCTGACGAAACAAGGGCCCAGCGAGGAAGGTGAAGGTCACGCACTAAAATTGTTCTTTCTTTCTTTCTGTTTTGGAAAAGCGATGATGGTTTACAGGGTGAGAAGCAAATCACACTACTACCTTTTAAAAAAAAAATCGACAATTAACAAAAATTATGTTCTGATTTACTGTAGTCGTATTGCTATTGTTGTTAGTAACTGATCCTGAAAACCGTAAGACTTCTCTATGTAAAACATTCGAAAGACCGCCGACATTTAATTACTGACCGCTCCTCTTCAGGATAAAACTGACACAGACAGGGAATTAATTTATTCAAAGAACAATTTTTGACTTTTGACCTCATTGATTAGACGAAGTGAGGGTGAAAGAGATCACACACTCTTTCTATTAATAATAAATAGCTCGGACCTGCTTTCATTTGGTTCCTACTTATTATTGCCGTTAATTTTAAACTTAGAGAGTATTTCACTCGAAACAGCATTTGGCGTTGCTATGGTTACCGTGGTTAAATATGCAAGGACCAAACGTGGTTCCGTGATGGCGGTAAATTGAGTCGTATTCTGGAATTTTACCCTGACACTAATCAAAGGCAAGCCCACTCATCTCACCAATGGTTTCTTTGATTTACAGGAACCATCACTGATCTTGTCACCAGGGCTAAGATATCTGACGAACTTTGATAAATACAGGAAAACAACAGTACGCGTTCCAGTGGAATCCATCGGTTCGTTTCGCTTCGCTGTTCTGCTTTTGTCCTCACCAGGAATCGGATCAAAGGGCGTAGAGAAGGCGGGTCAGGGTGCTCAGAACAGTTCAAGGTGTTTACAAAAATCTGACTCTCGATACCCGGACAACAGGGGGGGGGGGGATTTTGTGTAAATCCCTTCCTTCCAAACATATAAGTTTGATTATGGGGAAAAAACAGTAGAGAAATATCTGTAATTCTAAGAAATCTATGAAATGCAAATCGAATCCATTTGTTTAGAATACAAGGAAAACTCTACCACATAGGAAGAAAATCTAAGCTGTCTACAAGACAAAGGGATCTGCCCAGAACTAAACAACAAAAACAACATATCGGGGCTCCACACGCCAGGATAATGAATTTCAAATCTATTGTGGGATCATTTAAGGTTTCATCCTAAAATAAATTTCAAAACAGATAGTGGAATTTTGTGCAAATGTAATCCCACTATGACATATTTCATGGTTGATTTGAACAATTACAACTTTATGACAAGTTTAGGGTTTGTGTTAACGATTACATTATTATGGTAAACTTTACTGTTCATTTGAATGTTTTCTTCATTATAACAACGTTTTTGAATGTTTACATTACTGTTAAAAATTTTAGGCTCACTAAGATTAAATATTTTCTTATTTCTACAAATTGCGTGGTTACTTCCAACGTTTTCGTTACTTCGGGTAGACTATGTTTGGTTTGTATATTTTAGTGTCGGTGAGAGATGTGGTCAGCTTCCAGACGTTCTGCAGCAGTGAGCATCGTTGGTTGGAATAAATACATAACGAAAACAGAGAAAAGCGTTGCTATGGATTCAATCGTTGGTACAACAAACATTATTTGTGCAACGTGGATTATTGTTTATGTGAATGTTTCCGTTATATTCAGGATTAATTTTGGTGTCGATTTCTTTTTTTTAATTGGGCATTTATTAGGGCTGGAATGATTGTTAACGATACGCTGAGAAAACTTACGGTTCACGTGACTATGCCACTAAGGCGATGACTGAGGTCGGTGCGTTCATTTACGCTCCTACAACAGATTGCGGTCGGTGAGAAAGTTTATGTTACTTCTATAAGGATTAGTTATGGTTTTGTGATTGTACAATCAAAATTTCAATAATAAGATACCTCCAAAATGTAGCTTGTGTTCGCTTCCTCAACATCTAAAAGGATCTAGCTGGCTCATTAGATGTGGCTTTTATTTAAGGCTATATTCCAGCATTGAACAAGAATCTAGTGTAACTCGGTGAGAAGCATGTAACCAGATAGACCGATACATCAAAGTTGTTTTAGCCATTGATGGTTCGAATACCTGGACAAATCTTCCATAATCTTAATCGGATTTTCTTTATCTGATAAAAGGATAGAATCGGGGCAAATTAAAAGTGACGGCCCACGGTCGGATTAACGCGCTGCATCTATACTAATTTGCGTTAATCCGCTTAATGCTAGTAATTAACCATTAGCGCATGGAGGTACGGTAATCCCTCTTTTCTTGGAATTACATTATAAATGTTGCCTTTTTAAAAAAAAAACACAAACTTTTGTCTGAACGCAGGTCACCTGATAGAATAAATCTTTGAACATATCGTTAGTTTGGGTGAATGTGCTGGTGAAAATTTAAAGACTGAGCGTGCATCGGAACAGAAAACAAGGCTGCCATATTATAACTGGGTGTGACCGCTTTACCCTGAAGAAAAATATACACAGCATAAAAGAATATTCGTGATAAGCACATCCACTAATCAGTTCATTTATCTTCTAATTTCTTTTTAATTACTACATATTGGGGTCCGTTATTAATATTACACATAGGATCTATTATCTTTTCTTTAAAAACATCAATGCTACAACGAGCAGCCTGCTTCATAGGAATGTAGCTTCTTGCGTGTTATAGACCAGCACGTCTCCAACTCGACTTCTAAATCCCTTCAGTTTTATAAATAATTAACAACTCACAAAGGAGTTCCTTCTAGCACCCATTTGCTCGCAGGTGGTTGTTAGTGAGTGGATTGTTGTCGAATAGCTCATCCTAAAAGCATTATTGCCTCCACCAGGGCTATCCCATTACTTCGCTCTCCCTGGCTGTTTGTCGAAGGTTCCACGACGACTGGTCATACTTCTCCCTTTATTGGGAAATTCGGTAAATTTATAATAATTCCTTGCCCCAAAATAATTTTAAATTAGTAAAATAAAATTCTTACATCCGCCTTTATTTTCTTTACTGACGCTATTAAATTACTATAAAAATTATTTTCAGAATCAATGTTATTAATAGAAAGTCTAGAACAGATTTATGTGTACAATCATCAACTGACAGCAACAATTCCAGAATGATACCAGCTCGAACAACTGCCGTACCGAATTTATGCCGTGGCTTTACCGTGATAAGTGATGAAGTAGACCGACATAAGCCGAGTGGAAGCCGTCTGCGATTATTCATCAAAAATCGGTCCAGGGGAATTTTAGTTTAGTTTAGTTAAATATAATTTTTTTACAGGTATAAAGAAAGCGAGGCCCTAGGGAAAGAGAAGTGCCGTTCAGTGAATTTATTCTGTCATTCCAGCAGCCGATTTATTCCATTCATCTATATTCACGCCAATAATGGTTGTCACCCTTCATTCCCGAACATTCAACCTTGGTACTTTATTTCATAGAGACAGGACACGAGTTTGTAGGTTGTCCGTTAAGCCATTAACCGTTCGGTTATTGACTCGCATGGTCTGCAGGTGCAAGATGATACAGTCGTGTATTTTTGCGGGTAGAATGGTAGTAAAGATTCATGGCAACATCCCATCGACAATGAATCTATGCCTGGATTCATCCCCTTCAGCATAAGACACCAAATCATCGGTGTGAGGAAAGCGGGGAGGAACTGTCTACTGGGTGAGGAGAGAAATGCACCACAAAACTGTTTAATGTTCAAGAATTCACAGATCGCTCCCGTAAGTCAACAGGGTATCAGAATCTCGGGGGTCGCTGGGGGACGATGATGTTAGGCTCAGCAGACAGCAGTAAGCGAGGGGCTACAGGTTGCTGGGGAGACCATTTGTAACCTCTGCATGACGACTGAGTCAGGCTCATCAAAACACCCTCTTCCTTCGGGGAACAGATGGCCATATAAGGACAAAAACCCTAAAAGGGGAAACATTCAATAATGGGTCTGTGGAGGGAGGGGAACAACCGTCACGGTGGAAGTTCTCTTCTGTTTTTTGGCAGATTACATTACAACGATATAATGGAATGTCAAGAAAAGACAACAATAAACTCATTGACAACAAGCAAACATGGTTATCGCCCTTGCTCCTGGGGTGCTAGGCAATATTAACAGACCTTGTGCGGGCGTGCAGGGATGTAATCGTACAGGATAAATGTCATTAAATGTGGCCCACTAGGATTAAGTACTGCCTGGGAAAATGTGACTGAAAAACAAATCAAAATTATTAGCGTTAATCCCAAAACATTTCAAATCCACATCGTGTGCGTCGGTTGCTGTATCACAAATGATCCAATGTGATTGTAACTTATTTTAACACGAGTATTAAGATCACTAATAGTTAGTATTGATATTATTAACGTGGATATTAAGATTAGTATTTACAGTAATCTTTGGTGATCAATAATAAAGAAAAAAGTTTCCGATGGTTTTTATTATTTTTAAAGTTGTTTTTTTTTGTTTATTTATTCAATTTGGTACCTATCCTTTGAACTTTCGCTTTCCTATAAATTCTGTTCCTTGTTCTATTAGTCCATTAACGAACACTCGACGAAGCAAATCAATATCATCGAAAGCGGAAAGGCCGCCATATTTCTGTGATGAGCACAGAACGGAAAGAGCACCTTTGCCTCTATGGTATTAACAGGCAGTTTAAAAGATAAAACCATTTGCTTAAATTTTAAGGATTTTACTGTGCATTTGGAACAAATACATTCTGCCTGTCGCCGGAATCGAAGAATTTCAGCGACAGATACGCGCGGCTGAGTTGTGCTAGTGTCTTAGATCTCATGACGTCATTCCAGCAAAACAAGCCGAAGACCGTACTTCTGACGGCCCTGCCCACCAAAAGGCCCCATTCCGAGAAGGTTGTACAAGAAACCCCTAAAGGAGCTCTTCGTTTTTTCTTTCCTCCCAATTTTCAAAGATGCACAACCATTATCATCCACGACACTAACGATCGATGAGGCCGACCAGGTCTGGGTATCATCTGATGCTACTGTTATACGACAGCCTTCGAGCCTGCGTTGTTGTTTGAAGGACACAGGTGTGTATATGAGAAGCCGAAGGAACGTGGACACAGCAGGGAAGCACTTTTCAGTTGGAGATATGTTAAACATGACAAGGTATAAACTGATTCAAACCTGTAATAAATATCATTACCAACTTGTAAGTAATACTGTCAGTTTATAGTAACAACCATCACTACCAATTTGTACTTTACCAGCGTATAATTGCCACTACAAACTGTGTGATGACCATCTTATAACTATGGAAAATCAGCAGCCAAGTAATAGAGAACAAGAACACAAAACAAAAGAAAATTTTCCTGTCTTTGATGCTGTTCTCATTGTTTCAGCTCACTCTTATGTGTCTAAGTTATTTCTGTTAATTCGACTTGTAGGAAGTGCAAAGTTTTGAGGATTTGTTTAGCTCGGAAACGTGTGAGGAGAGAGATTGTGTGCGGGAGACTGGTGTTAAAATGGAGTAAGATTGTCAAATGTGCACCCCCAACAAATGGAAACGTTGGAGCTGCCGTACTGTTTATTCGGTGAATCTCAGAGCTCCAGTAATTTGTGTTCGTAAATGTAAACAAAATGGACAATTGCTGTCTTTGTTCGCTGTTACTGGTTTTTCGGTGTCTGACGGTCGCCGAACGTCTCCGCCAGGCCAGTCGGTTTATTTCCCTTTCGAATGTCCCCGCAGTCTATTAGAGCAGGGAGCTCGTCTGAGCCCGGCCGATCTCTCCACGAAAGTAACAACAAACAAACGCGCGCAGTCACAGGCTCCTGTTCCTAAACCTCCCCTAGTTTCGTGACTAATTCTTTCCAATAAAATTCCGTTGTGGACCCCCGCTCGCGCCCCGTCTGTTGAACGGTCCTCGCGAGCGACCAAGGCGGCCACCCCTCCATCATCGTCTCTTCGATTTCCTGCCAAGACGAAGCATTTAGAAACGTGCACACAAGAGGGGGCCAGAACTTAATGGGGTCTTCCCAGTTGCTCCTTTTATCAGAAACCAGCAAGAACCATGAAACAATCAGTCATCTTGTAAAAGTCTCACGTGCACGATAATGGCGAACGTACATATTTCTGATCCTTTCATCTTCTCCCTCCCCCCAGTGGTAACAGTGACGCAGCCAGCGGGGAGCCCATGGGGGCCTCCCCTCCGAAAAAAATTTCTGACAATTTTTTGACTGACTTTTTGTGCGGTAAACAAAGTAAACTGCACAAAATCCACAATGCCGTGTTTAATACGGCATTGTGAATATGCCTTAAGCCAGTGGTTCCCAACCACTGGGTCGCGACCCCTAAGGGAATCGAGAAGTGTTTTCTGGGGTGGTGGGTCGTGGAACCCTGGAAGTTTCAATTTTTGTTGTATGACTGACTCTAGAAACTGTTCAGAGTATGTATTTGTTTTGTTTACATGTACCGTATTTGCCGGCTTATAAGACGCACTTTTCTCCAGAAAAAAGTATATAAAAATTACCCCATGTTCAATACGCCGGTATCACCGATGGGAGGTCGAGCGCCGAAGGTGTAAGGCTTGTCTCTCACGGCAGGCACTCCCACTTGCATCACCGGCCTCCGGCGGCTTCCTGTCGCTCTGCCACCCTCATAGAAACATGGACAATACACGCTGGTGACAAAGGCCGGAACTGGAACTGTTACCACAGGAGGACTGATGCGATTGAGCCGCGCTCCCATTGGCTAATGCCATTGGGGCCTGCAGCTAAAAGACTCGGACCACAACGCCTGGGGCAGAGCACACTACAAGGACTGGACTGTGACTTCGGCCGGACGCACACCAGCCCGAAAAGTCTCTAAAATAATTTTCAATAAATGTACGATGAAATGTAATAAAATTCTTTTTTGTGATACAATGAACAAGATATTCCCCGGCACGTGACCTGTTTTATGATAAATCGCTGTGTCAGTTCTGGTATGCTATGTATCAGTCATATCCCAATGTCACCATGCTTGCCTTCCGAGTTCTGCTTCCATTTGCCTCACCCTATCTCTTTGAGACTGGATTTTCAACTCTTGTTCACATCAAAACAAAGGCAAGGACAGGCTGAATGTTGAGGATGACAAGAGGTTGGCTTTGGCAAATACACGGCCGCGAATTTCCAAGCCGGCTGCCCAGACACAACAAGAAGCATCACATTAGGTCACTAAATTTTGAGAAAGAAAGATGTGTTGAAGGATGGGTGTAAAATGTTTTTTCCTGGTGAATTTCTCTCAAAACTGTCAAAATATTTTAAAAAAACCTCTTATTTATGTGATTTTTTTTATAAAGTTATTCTTTGATTTTTTCAATTATGGAAGCGTAGCAGGGGGTCGCAGGTCTTTTGAGTATTAGAAAAAGGTCCACGAGTCCAAAAAGGTTGGGAACCACTGCCTTAAGTCATACCTCACGGTGTATTGATTTCAAAGCACTCGCCAGTGTCTGTGTTGGTGCTGTCTTATGTTACATACAGTCCTCTACACTGGTGTGCTGTGCATGTTTGTTTGATCCAGCTACGTCATTTTACCAATCAATTTGTTGTTTCAAGCAGATTGTTTTGTTGTCAGCCATATCTAACAAACGAGACAGACCATCAAGTTATTCTCAACTGGGCATTGAGTCATATTTTGTAAAGAGACCGAAGGGTGATGCAGCTACGATGAAGGCAACATCTGGTGGATCAGTAGAAGTACTACGTGAACTTCCTGATGCGCCTGAACCACTTCTACCAACCGATCCACTTCAACATTTGCCAAATGATATAGGAGCATATGTAGGTTCAACTGTCACTGATGAAAAACGATATAAGTTACTGAAAAGTCCATGGATGCCTTCTGCCGACTACAAATTCCCAAGTGTTGTGCAGTGTGGGCATAAACAGATCCTTTCAATGCCACTTGCTAAACACCTGGGATGTTCTCGTGTATAGCCCATGTCAGCATGGTGTCTACTGCAAATATTGTGCATTATTTGGTCCGGAGAATGTTAGAAAACAAAAGCTTCGAAAATTTCTAACGGAACCACTGTGTCAATACAAAGATGCCCGAAAAGACTTTGAGAAGCATGCAGGACAGGACTATCACATTGCGAGTCGTAAACAAGCTGATGAGTTCTTGGTGAGGTATACGGAGAAAGAGAGAGATATTGTCAGATTGTTGGATTCGTCACGTCAGCTTCGAGTTGAAGAAAACAGGAACAAGATTCGACCAATAATAAAAACAGTCATATTTTGTGGACAACAGGAACTTGCATTAAGGGGGCACAGAGATCATGGACCACTCAAAATGGAGACGCCTCAGCACAATGACGGGATTTTCAGAGCATTACTAAGATTCAGGATTGATGCTGGTGATGCTGCACTTCAACGCCCCCTTGACACTGCAAACACGAATGCAACCTATCTCAGTTGGCAGACACAGGACGAAATCATCAATGTGTGTGGTACTGTCATTGTGCATACACTTGTCGAAAAAGTAAGAGCTGCAAAATTCTTCAATCTACTTTTGGATGACACAACAAATTTGGCAACAAGGGAGCAGTGTTCTATCTCTGTGAGATATATCAAGGAGAACAAAGTCTATGAAAGATTTCTAGGACTTTGTGATGTTAGTGGAGACTTTACTGCAAAGGGTAACACCACCACAGCTTTGAATATGTCGAGGCAAGTTGGTCTGGATAGCAGTCTTATCCGTGGTCAGGGGTATGATGGTGCCAAGCACCATGAGTGGCCAATGAAAAGGTTTACAGGCAGAGGTGAAGAAGGTAACTCCTGCAGTACCTTATGTGCATTGCAACAGTCATGTTTTGAACCTTGCTACACAAGCAGCATGTCAAATCGCGTCAATTCGCAACTGTCATCACCAAGTGAAGGAGATAGCCACTTTCTTTCACATTTCAGCAAAACGAACAATAGTATTGCAAGCGTATCTCCCTTCCAGGAAAGGAATCAAAAAGGTTTGGCCAACCTGTTAGGTCGAAGGTCATGAATCAATTGTACGTTTCACAGAATTGCTGGAGCCTGTTGTTCGAGATTTGGAGGACATTTCTCAGCAGGATGGTGATTGGGGTGGAAATTCTACGTCATTGCTGCGAGCAATATGCAACACAGAATTTATCATTGCCATTCATGTTATGAACGAAATGGCAGCCTTATTTTTGCCATTGTCTATGGCTCTGCAAACTCCAGATATTGATCTTTTAAAATGCATGTCATTGGTGGACGAGGTTTTGAATGTTTTGAGAAACAAAAGAGAAAATGCAGAAGCAGAGTTCCATTTTATTTTTACTGATTCAGTTATGAGCGCAGCTGATCAACTGGATGTCGATATCAAACTACCAAGTCACAGTGGGCGCCAGGTTCATCAAGAAAATCGCGAAGCATCTAGTCCAGTGGAATTCTACAGAAGAACCATCTATCTTCTATACTTGGAGAACATGAATCACCAGATGGAGGTGCGATTTGATCCTGCGATTCCTTCTGTTTTCCGAACATCCACACATTTCTGCGCTTATTTGCAACCTTGAAAGTCACTACAGCAACAAGTGAACGTTCTTTTCAACACTCAGCTATCTATGGAGCAAGACCGTTTGATTGGATTGGCTCATTTGACGGTCAACTGTGACATTACAATTGATACAGAACTTGTTATCGATGAGTTGTCTGAAAAAAACTGCAGACTGAATTTTGTTTTGTAGTTATTTGTGTAGTAAATCAGTTGTAAAATAGATCTTTGCATACTCTAGTTTATTTCTTAAGAATCTAGAAATCTAGGCACGTACTTCTTTGGTCCTAGTCTGGATTTTGAATAAACATCTCTGTCGGTTGGTTGGGACCCCCCGAAAATATATCCTGGCTGCGCCACTAAGTAGTAAAAGAACCGTTTCGCCCTCTGTATTTTTAAAACATTTTGAAGAAAAGGGACTTTTCCAGTCTTTTTGAAAAAAAACGTCATTGACAAATTTCCACTGAGTTGTTGTTTTCTTTTTTTAAAAATCTAAATGATAAAAATACGAAAGTAACTTTATATGCAGATTTTAATTGAGTAGAAAGAAGTATTGATATTTTAGCGCATTTTATGAAGAAAGAAACTTCCGTTCAGTTAATAAATAACCATAAAAAAGCTGAAAAAATCCTAATAATATGATCGAAGAATGAGTAACCAGTTAGTTCAAATTCTTCCTGTCTTTGCAGGGCGTCTACCGTGTACAATGAATGTCTACTGGGGGTTTTCATGTCAACAATATAATTTACATAATAGCGCGTGGTGACGAATTACATGTACGTCAGCAATAAAACTAGCATCCAACTTCACTAATCTCGGATACTTCTCCATTCTAGAGAAAGAAACAGACAAAATCGGTAATCAATCGAACGTGACGATCGCAACCTTACGGTGCAAAAAATAGGGATGCGTCATCAGCTCATTTGTGTTAGAGTCAATCCTCTCGTTTTTGACGTCATTTCACAATGGAGGATGGTTACACCTGAAAAAGATTGACTGGTGTTCACCTGTTATTAGTTCTTGTATTCTATGCGACGGATGTTGAAATAAAACTATGGTGAGAAGTAGTTCTGAATTCGCTTTAACAAACGCTTCGGCATTATTTTACTTTTCAAATATATATATTTTACTTCCTTTGCAATACAGATCGATAAATTTATACAAGAGTTGTTGTTTTTTCGCTTTATATGTACTTCGTGGAAGGCAGACGCTTTTACCTCATAAATTACTTAGTATTTTCGTCTTTTGAATTTAATTTTGTTGTTGGAAATAAATTCTCAGTTTAAGTTCCTGCTGCAGGTTTGTGCACTTTCTATCATTCCTTCTGAGATGTTCTCTTTGGATACCGTTTAAGTCTTCATTTCACTTTTGTTTTTCTTATTACCATACCCGATCAACCTCGTCTATTTTACACTTTTTAGAGCAGACGGTTCAGCTTTAAGTGATAACCACCCCACCCCCTCTCTCTCTCTCTCCCCCCTTCACTTCTGCCTTCGAAACTTGCATATCAGTTTGTTGGATCTGTTTCCACGACTGAAGAAAAATCACAAAGTTTCTAAAGTTCCATAGTCAGGTATTGGTGCTTACAAATAACTTTGTCGATCAGGTTAATTGGCAACTAAAAGAGAAAAAAAAATAGTCCGGCGATAAGTGCGCCAGTTAAATTCTAGTTAGACTTCGTTTAGAACATTTAATTCAGACTTGGTGTCGTTATTAGGCTAAGCGTGTTGCTATATTGGAAAGAATGCAAAGGCAATTGACAGGAATCATTTGGGGAAAGAATCTTAGTTATTCAGAAAATTGGTGTAAATTAGGGTTCTCTGTTTGGCATACCTAAGATTACGGGGAGGATTTAATTAAAGGATTAAACATTTTAAAAGATAAGGAGCACTTAGATAAATCTTATTTCGGGGTTACAACCCATAAGTTTGTAAACATCGTTGGGCTGGTCGACAGTCAAGGGTGAACATAGGGATTCTGCCTTTAGACGAGGTACAATGGGATACTGTTGTTGCAGATACCTAACTATCGTTTATTCATCGGAACTTTTACAGGTAGGTTCCAAGGAAGATCTTACACCGAATAGCATATGGTATTCTGACATTTCCGGTGCTGCATGTTTACGATGCCATCAAATTTCTGACTGTTTCTATGCTCACGAAAATGATAAATCTTTTAGAAACTGCGTACGGCAACTTTCTTCCCTTTTGTACAGAAGCCCAACTAATGAAAGCAACGTTATATTTTATTGACTTCCCTGAATACATTTAATCGCAGGAGGAGGAAGCTGTTATTTATAAGCAACAACAGTTCATAAAAACACAACAACGAACAAAGACCTTGTCAAATAATTGAATTCGCCGAGATTTTTGACATCTATTTGGTGCATCATACACAATAGAAAAAAAAAAGCCCGCCACAGCGTTTATGGGAACTATCGACATAATATTTTGGTTGGCACCAGATCCAGAGTGGAAAACATTTATAAAATCAATCATTTTTTACTGCTTCTGTCAACTACGTTTTTAGTAGATTTACCGACAGCTGTAATCGTGGACTCACCAATAAAATATCCCATATTATAAAGACTAAATCAATTTATTTATGCATGCAGTCCAGTTTTATATATAAAGACAATATCTGCTAGAAAATCCATGTACATAGAAAATATATATATATATACTCTTCCTTCCCCTTGAATTTTGTAGAATGCTTCAAGTCGAAAATCATTTATGAATCTCCGCTCCCGATCTCTCTCTTTCTCTCTCTGTAATGATGTCATCTCTCTCTCATGTATGAATGAATAATGCTTATCTCTTACTTTTAAATTCTATTCTTCACTTCATTATTTTTATTATTATTATCGACTTTAAAAGCTGAAATGCAGAATCAACATCAACATAAAATTGCAACAACAATAAAGTACTCAGAAAATGAAGAATCTCCAAAACTGGTTCTCTTAAAGCAAGAAAATCCAACTGGCTTCCGAAGAGATGCAATAGGTCACGTTACAGGGTTGATTAAAACGTGTGCTCATGCTCAACGGCTGTATTATTACAAAATCTAACCGACCAACCTTCCAGTGATACTTTTTTCCAAGTAGATGATCTCAGAAGTAACGTTTCCATCAAAAGCATTAAAAATTCTTTATTCTTGCGTATGGTTGTGAGGAGAATGCAAAACCAGAAATATCCATATGATCTTTTTTGGTGTATTAGTCATTAAAAATGATTAGTAATTTTACAGTCTTGGCTGTTTTAATTTCAGTTTTTGATTTGGTTAGCCATTCTAATGATTAATTTACACATCTTCCAGTTGCTTCTTTGATTTTTTGCTTTTGAGTTTGTCCAAATGAACTCAAAGAATTTTACAGCAATTTTCCAGGTGACGTTCTCAGATTTTGATTATTTTAAACACCGGCTTGTCTCAAAAGATATAAATAATGTCTTAATGGATACCAGCAAAGTCCTTATCAGATAAGCAATAGCTTTGTGACTACCACCAATGTCTTTATGACTACTAGCAGATCTCTATGGCTACCACCGATGTCTTTATGACTACTAGCAGATCTCTATGGCTACCTCCGATGTCTTTATCAATACCACCAAAATCTTTTCAACGTAAGAAATGCGCGCAAAATTTAACTTTTTTGGTTAAAATTAAAAACGTAAAAATCTAGTTGAGGTCATTTTCTAAATGTTTGTATGAATATTTGTCAATAGAGCTAGACTAAGAGTCACACTTCTATTAATACTGATTTGCTAGATATATGCCGGAAAAAGTGGGGGATAATCACTTAGTTTCAAATTGCATACCCTTTTAACCTTCATGTGACTGTTTTCAAGGGAAAGTATGATTTAGATTGTATCATTTCTCGCGTACGGTTTACATCCATACCTCTGGGTACTTCACAATTTTCATTTATTAACATCTGCAACAGTGTTTACCATCATTGACGAAAGGATAAAACAACAAAACCATACATAAGTCCAAAACAAATCCTGGGGTACATGGCGTCAAATATTACGAGGGAGGCTTCATGATTAAGTCAAAGAAAGTGTGTACTTCCTGTGTTCGAATAATCATTAAGTTCTTATCTGTCCGGCTCCTCTACACTTTTCGTCACGATTTGAGTCACGAAATACACGTTACAACCAGTGAAACATATATAATGCAAAATGCGTAAACGTAAAAATATACTGATAATTAATCATAAGTAAATGATGATCATAAGACCATTTTTTGCTGGGTTACTGGCGACCATCGACAACGGAAACTTCTCTATAATCATCAAGGGCTGGTTTTTATCCTCTACAGTACAGAGATCTCCGTCATAATCTCGATCTGTTTACACTTGGACGTCGGTCTACCGCCGCACGTCGTCCTATGATGCTTCATAGACATTTTTACTACCTCGAGAAGTCCACAACACGGTGCGAGCGATTTGTACACCGGAAGTCAGCCTTATCATGCGCTGGTCCGACCGGAAATTAACTTCGAGTAGAACGGTCTTCTCTATGTGTGGTCTATATCTCGGAAGTTCTGCAAGTCTGGTTTCAGCTAATGGACTCGCACTTTCTCCGCATTAAGAAATAATAGCGACCAGAAGGTGAAACCACATTTAGTTATATTTAGTTATTTAAAACACACACACACACACACACACACACACACACACACCACACACACACACACACACACACACACAAGTTCTTTTTATAAAACTTTAATAACTAGTACATTAAAAAACAAAAACATTGTACAGTAAAAGAAATAAAATTGTGTAAATAAAGAAGCCGCTTGGTAAAGTGGACGTTCGTTCACTCTTATTTTTCTTTCTGGTGAAGGTTAACAATACGAAGAAGAAAGAGAGAAGGTCGAACCCCTGCAGTTCCAACCGTTGTGCAAGGCTTCGCGGACAAACTGTCCAGAGTACAAAGCTGGGAGATCGATAAACTCCAATCTCTCCGCCCCTCCACCATCTACGGAGGCTGAAAGCAAGATTTCCCTTAGAATTTGTGGATTTCCAAGAAGCCATGCAAGTGAAGAACGTTGGAGACTCTCATGAGCCACTTAGAATTTACCATCTTATCCCAGGAGAACCTTAGAAGAAACACTGTCGAGTATAAATCAAATGGCCTTAAAGCATTTGCGTCCTTTCATGTTGAACGGAAGTTTTCCAGTGTATTCCCACTGACAGATCCGCCGCTTCATAATTATAAAATTGCTAACGAGTTTATTTCAAGGTCCATCGTTTTCTGCACCGGTAGAATAAGAGGACCAACCGGTGTACAGTCTGCGAGACGTCTAACATCACGAGATTAACAAACAAATCGAGACATAAAAAATAAAGTTTCTAAAATAACCCCCAACAAATACACGGTGTTTAGACTTTAAACGTCTAATGTTACAATAGAGAACACATTGGAATACGTGAACGTATTAAATACAAATGGTGTTTAAATTTTGAATGTCTTGAGTCGCAAAGTGTTGAGCATAATGAGATGTTTAAAAGCTGAACGTCATATTTGAAAACAAGCGTTTAGACCCTGAAAGCTTCGATGACAGAAGACGTGGAGCTGTTTGAAAAGTTTAAAAATTAAACAGTATGTAGAAATAAATACCGGATATCTGATACATTACGCGTCTAGAGTAGGTGTATACAGATCCCTGCCATAATAATGTGATTCCTTTTAAAAACATAATTCCCTCCCTGATTTTTACATCCATGTATTTACATAAACATTTTTCTAGGGAGTATTTCTGCAGTTACAGTTGGCAGTTCCCAGAGGCCGGTCAGTTTATCGGTATTGTATAGCTTCCATCAAGTAATTCGTCAGTCTAGCGAGGAAGGTGTCGCCACTGTACACTATCGATGCACGCGCTGTTATCCTCCAAATTCGCGGGGACTTAATCCTTGTTCCGTCGGTGTGGTGCCAACAGATACTGGGCAGAATGTTCGACGGAGGTCATTAGTGCCACCACGTCCAAGAAGAAATCTTGCGATGCTGTGTTTAAATTGAAAGTACGGAATCTATCAAAACAAAATTGTGACGTCAAGATTTTAAAAGAATAATAAATAATAATAATTTTTGGTTCTGTTTACACACAGACGAGATAAGGTGCGGAGTCTGGGTGGATCGAGAGAGCGATGATGTAAAAGCCAGGTGAGAGAGAGAACAAACAGGAAAACGGCCCTTGCTTCAAGAGTAAAGAAATTAGTGTCGATGGGAAAATATTAAGATAAGAGACTCTTCCTCTTGATGGACAAGTGTGTTCTGAAACAAATGGTAAGTGTTTCGCTACTTTCAGAGAAGTGAAATGGTTTGGAAATTCGCCAACCTGAGCTCGTAACACGGTAAAAAAACCGCTGTCTTCGAAATTTCGATATTAAACACTAGAAAGTAAATACGATCACATTTTAAGATGGATATATTCGCCATGTCGATACTTTATAGATGCAGTAAAATTGTCTTCGAATATTGCGTTTGTGGCTAAATTTCTCTCTGTCTTTTTGTATTTTGTAAAGTTACTTAAATTATCTAAAATACATTTATGTATTCATTGTTGGTAATTAGCAATGTATATTCTAATACTTAAGGCGTTAGTGTTATTTCAAAACACGTCACGTATTTCATGTAGATAAATTCCCCCCAATTTTTTACATATACATTAGGGGTGGTGGAATCCCGGTTGAGGTGTCCCAACCGCGACGGAGAAATCTTCCGACTGAGAGATGAAGCAAACCTGAGCACCCGGAAGGACCCACCGCAGCACTCACACGTACAGAAAGTGAGTCTGGAAAAGTCGTATGGTAATTTTTTTAAAGAACAACAAAAGATAAAAGAAAATCGGGAGGACAACAATAGCAGCCGTTGTATAAATGTATCCCCTCCCCCTGGTATGCAGGATACGGTGTCTTCCGCCCGAGCTTCTGATAAACCATAGCGGCGGCGAGAGCCGTTGATCGTTGTCAGGAAATAATTATATGAATATATTTAACCCCATCTTGTCTCTTTGAGACCGTATAATTTACCGAAGCCTGGCATTTTCTATTTTGTCTGCTGCTTCGTCGTTAACTTCCCTTTTCTCTGATTTCTGCCATCCAAGATTTGCAAATGAACGCTAAGTGGCGAGAAAATACGGAGCCAGCTAAGGTTTCAGATCGACTCTTAAATTCCAAATATTTCTCCTGAGTCCACCCATCAACGGTTAGCAATCGAGGGGTCCGGTCCCTACAGCAGATTTGTTTAACTAATGCGATATCAGACTAAAAAAACCCACAGGTTCTAGCTTGGAGTAAAAATCTGAAAATGACGTCGAGTTTCTTGGTTGTTAATCAGGCACTTAGGGGCTCAATCTCAGGATGATCTGTTGATGGCTGCCGTAAAAAAATCAAAAAGCTACCTTTACATGGTATCTATCTACAATGAAGGAGGATGGGGATGTCATCAGCAAGGGGCTTCTGTGGACTTTGATACGAGCAGGTGAAAAATTCCAGCCCCCAGCTACAACAGAAGGGTTAACTCACCAGTTCCCTTATATTTTCACTTACAGTAAATCCCTTTATTGTATTAATGAATTACTTTCTGATACAGAATAACATTTCTGATATCATTGACAAGCTGGTTTATCGCGATTGAGAGGTTTTTTTCTGTCAGAATTTCATCTTTTAGCGCATTTTGAAAGTGGTCAAACAATTTTGATAACTGCTGTACATAAGATTAAATATGAAGCTCGGTAAATGTCGCGTAAAGATGAATTTCCGAAATGTGCCCTACCATATTAATTGGCCATGTCCATAAATGATTGCTGAGTGAAATGTATGTGATTTTGCGTAGATAACCGTCGCGTGTCTTGTCCAGAGTCGGCGATTAAGCTGCCAGAAGTCTCGGGCACCGAGGCGAATGTCCGTCCCTACGGCGGAAAACCGGGCCAGAGATCTTCAGCAGTGACACCGCGACGAAGACGAGCTGACACTACCACACTCGCCGTCAAGATTCTTTTGCTGACATCAGTCAGGTAACAGAAATAACCCCTCGAACGGTCCAATATCAGCTCCACGACTCTGCTACAGAAGTGTATAGCGAGTAAGGAATCCATTCTGTCTAATAGAAATAAAAGGCTTCGAAAGGTTTGGTCAACTGACGCATAGTCTTATCCAATAAGTGAAGGTTTTATCGCTCCTGGGTTTGGAGAATGCTTAGCAAAGACCTTTGACCCGAATATTTGTATGGAGGCAGGTATGTCGTGTTCGATCTGGCGCGGTGGAAAGGCTGTTACCGCTATACAGACGAGGCACTGTAGTCGTCTCCGACCCTCAAAGCCCTGATATAGATTCGAATGACCCCCCTGTGAGTATCAGGATCATCCGCGGAGAGTCCCGCCAATACGATCGAATTAAAGGTATCTCTCAAATAGACATGGTAGGGGCTACCCGGACAAGACGGTGATACAAGATCTCGTTGATTTGATGCCAAACGGGGCGGTGGTGGCTCTTCGTGCTGCTAAAAGGGCCCTGGCCGAGAACTAACATAAAGAACTTCGCTCCCTTATCTTTATCTGCCGATTTTCGTGGTAAACCATCATGCTGCAGAAACGTAAATTAATATGGTAGGACCAAGTATTCCGCAGACTTTAAGTAAATGAACGCTCGCTTGCCTTAAAATTGTTCCCCACCCCAAGATAATAACTGAAAAGCAGATAAATCGCTCAATCCGCACTAATTATCTATCACTCGACTCTTCCTTCAGTTTTACCGTGTACGTTAATCTGGTGTCCGTAACCTTAACCCTCTGTCCTCTGACTTATCCTAAACGTAAACCACTAATCACGATAAGAGTCCAGTTTCTATTTTTGTATGTAATATATAACGCAGATCTTTTTACTGTTGGGGGAGAGGTGAGGGTGAGGTATCTGATTGTTGTGTGTCTGGGATCACGAGTCTAAACAAAAGAACAACAGGGGCTGGTAGCTGAAACTCTGTTCTCCTCACGGCCGTTGTAAGGCCGGACTGTGAATGAGTCTGGGGAGGGCACGTTATTTGTGAACATGGATAAACCTCAAAACTGACTGGTCCCCGGAAAATTTACAGTGAGCACAGAGCGGCCAGAGAATGGGGTGGGTGTAAAAAGTTGGTGCATCCAGAGAGAGAGAGAGAGAGAGAGGAGAGAGAGAGAGAGAGAGAGAGAGAGATGATTAATATTGAAGGAAATAATTAAGAATTTCCTTTTAAGCAGAAACATTCACCCATAAATTAATTCCTCACCCCGCCGCTCTTTTAAAGATTTTTATTACTGTTTGTATTTTAAAATCCAGATTCTTTTGATCCATGATCCCTTGTTATTACAATGAAGGGCAAAGATATTAACTTGTTCTCCTGTTAATATTTTCATTTATTTTTCTTTTCTTTTTAAACTTGTGAATGCTGAGATTACACCACTGGTCGAGAGCGAATTAAGAACTTTGTAAGCGCGATTAATTCAGTCGTTTTGTAATTATTCGGCCGTGAAGATATTATTGATACTAATCAGGTAATTTGATGGAGACGATGATGAAAAGTATGGTGACTTAATGTTTCAATGTTTTGCGCAGAAAGAACCCGCCTCTTTCATTTTTTTAAGAGTGGAAAGAAAAATAAACCAGAAAAATTAAAAGGTTTTCGTCAACTCGTCAATAAAGGGTCATATATATAAAAGGTAAAGTTAAGTCACTGTTCTGTAGCGGAGTGCATGGGTGGGACCCTTCGATTCAGCTAACTACACACTGCTCCTCTCGCCCTGTTTATTATTTTTTTGAAAATAAAACAATGGAGAACTAAAGATAACTATCTCTGCTGTGCTAGGCCAGGTACGGAAGAGTAAGCACAGATTGAGAGAAACAGTCTGGCTTCCTTTCCCTTTCTTTCTTCCAAAAGCGCTATTCGGGGGTCGTGAAAGTCGGTCCTCTTTGTAGCTGTCCCAGTCCAGCAAACACACGTACAGTATATGTTAAGTCTTTACAGAATCAAACAAAGAATCAAGCATCTATGAAGAACGACGTCTCTACGACATATTTATTATGCGTCAGTAAAACTACACACACACATTTCCTTATCAACCTCTCCCTTCCCAGAACACCAACACACTTCAGACTAAAATGGCGGGATCAGTTAAAATTATTGTGCTAACCCTGTCTCATCCGTGAAGGTAAAAGGTTTTTTTTCTTTCATTCTGTTGTTGAGATACAAACTACACGCAAACACTCACACTCTCTCTCATATGTACACACTCACACTCTGTCTCTCATATGTACACACACACACACTCACACTCTCTCTCATATGTACACACACTCACACTCACACTCTCTCTCTCATATGTACACACTCACACTCTCTCTCTCATATGTACACACACTCACTCACACTCTTTCTCATCTCACATTTTCTCTCATATGTACACACTCACACTCTCTCTCTCATATGTACACACACACACTCGCTCTCTCTCATACACACACACAGACACACACACACACACACACATTCTCTCTCATATGTACACACTCACACTCAAAGGGTAGGAAGGAAGAGGAAGATGTCGCCGTGTTGTTTCCAATCACCAGAAAGTTCTATACTACAAAGTAAATTTATTTGCCTTCATGTTTGATAAGAATTTTAAAATATTGTCTGCTTTTTAGCAAAGTTTTTGTTCAGTTAACTATCCATTTTATGCTAGTTAATAATAATAATAATAATAATAATATAATAATAATAATAATAATAATAATAATATAATAATAATAATAATAATAATACCCCCTTCTCCGTCACTCGTCTCCCCGAACAATCGAATACTCAGTTCGATCTCAAACCCTCGAAAGCTCTGTTGGTGCCGGCGAAGCTGGAGCAAAAGACTCCCTGACTCCTCTGAATCAGATGGTTTACGGAAACCATGCGAATCTAAAACTGAGCAGACGGATGGATTATAAACAGCGAACAGTCGGCCATCAGCGGCCACAGCGCCCCGGGGGGAGGGGGAGCAGCAGCCAGCCAGCTTCTGTTTGCCTCCTGACGGTGGCCGTGTAATGGATGGCTACGATATCGTACCGTGATTACAGTTACCCCAGTTACGGGCTGGATGGATCGGAGCGGGCGGGGCTTTGTTTTCCCTTCCCTTTGTTATCAGTTTACCTTCACATCACCGGCGGCAGCATCAAAGGGAGGAGGGGGGGGGCAACAACAACAGGACCATCATCATCACCATTGTTATTACTATTATTATTATTATTATTATTATTGTTGTTGTTGTTGTTGTTGTTATTTACTCAACGTATTAATTTTTTTTTTGGTTCTTTATTTTCGCTTTAAAATTTGCCACAAGCAGACGACAAACGATTGATTTACCTGCCTCGTTCAGGTATCCGCCAGTTCCTTCCCATCGATCGATCGATCTCGTTGTTGTTCCTCCCCCCTCACATCATTGACATGTATTATTTTAAGGACCCACCACGGTCCGGCTCCCTGTTTTATTCCTTCGTGGTTGGGGGGATGGGGATTTCGCCCCAATTTTCATTAAGTGCAACAGCAGACGACGCAGTATTGATTGCCTCCCCCACCAACTCACGGCGCGACCGACAGAGGGCTCTGCACTTCCGGGCTGCTGTCTCCACACAAAATTCGAGTGCTGTCTGTTTGTACACAACATCCATGACTCGATAATTGGCCGGCCGGCGATCGCTGTGCCAGGGTTACGGCTGAGGGCCCGCCAAATTCACGCAATGTAAGTGGTTTGAACTCGTTTCCTGCATGCTTTCACACTTGCCGACCGACCCCTTCAAACTTTGCCTGTAGACTTTCCACTCCATCCGTAAGTTTTCACTTTCCGAAATTTAAATCCCCCACCCACAGACCCGACCCGACCCGACCCGTCGTCGCCTCCACCTCCCAGTCCCCCGTCTGGGAGGAGGAGGAGGAGGGACCCTCACTGGGAATTTATAAACGATTCCGCCCTGACCTGGCTGTGGTTTTTCTCTCTTTTTTGTGTTTTAAATTAAAAATATATATATTTTTAAAATCCAGGCTGATGAATTTGAAATGAAAGTAAAATTCCTCCCAGCTTCCAGCTTTTGGAAATCTAATTTCTCTTATTTACACACCTGCCTAGCATTTTAGTCGGCTTCCTCCGTTATTCCACCTGTCTGTCTGTTCGGCTTTTGATTCTATAAGACAGCCCAGCTCATCTTTCCAAATCCAGTTCTTTGAAAAACAAAGCACTTATCCTCTTGTGTGTTTTAGAAGTAACTTTCTATTTTACTCAATCAACTTTGATTTATTATTATTATTATTATATTATTATTGTTGTTGTTGTTGTTGTTGTTATTTACTCAACGTATTAATTTTTTTTTTGGTTCTTTATTTTCGCTTTAAAATTTGCCACAAGCAGACGACAAACGATTGATTTACCTGCCTCGTTCAGGTATCCGCCAGTTCCTTCCCATCGATCGATCGATCTCGTTGTTGTTCCTCCCCCCTCACATCATTGACATGTATTATTTTAAGGACCCACCACGGTCCGGCTCCCTGTTTTATTCCTTCGTGGTTGGGGGGATGGGGATTTCGCCCCAATTTTCATTAAGTGCAACAGCAGACGACGCAGTATTGATTGCCTCCCCCACCAACTCACGGCGCGACCGACAGAGGGCTCTGCACTTCCGGGCTGCTGTCTCCACACAAAATTCGAGTGCTGTCTGTTTGTACACAACATCCATGACTCGATAATTGGCCGGCCGGCGATCGCTGTGCCAGGGTTACGGCTGAGGGCCCGCCAAATTCACGCAATGTAAGTGGTTTGAACTCGTTTCCTGCATGCTTTCACACTTGCCAACCGACCCCTTCAAACTTTGCCTGTAGACTTTCCACTCCATCCGTAAGTTTTCACTTTCCGAAATTTAAATCCCCCACCCACAGACCCGACCCGACCCGACCCGACCCGTCGTCGCCTCCACCTCCCAGTCCCCCGTCTGGGAGGAGGAGGAGGAGGGACCCTCACTGGGAATTTATAAACGATTCCGCCCTGACCTGGCTGTGGTTTTTCTCTCTTTTTTGTGTTTTAAATTAAAAATATATATATTTTTAAAATCCAGGCTGATGAATTTGAAATGAAAGTAAAATTCCTCCCAGCTTCCAGCTTTTGGAAATCTAATTTCTCTTATTTACACACCTGCCTAGCATTTTAGTCGGCTTCCTCCGTTATTCCACCTGTCTGTCTGTTCGGCTTTTGATTCTATAAGACAGCCCAGCTCATCTTTCCAAATCCAGTTCTTTGAAAAACAAAGCACTTATCCTCTTGTGTGTTTTAGAAGTAACTTTCTATTTTACTCAATCAACTTTGATTTATTATTATTATTATTATTATTATTATTATTATTATTATTATTATTATTATTATTATTATTTTTAAACGGGTGATTGCTATCGACTTACGTTGATTGGGTTTTGAAATCCTTATCTGTGAATTTATTTATGACAAGCGTAACAAAGTTGCTTTCTCAGCTCACACAGGTAAGCTGATCATACAACACGGACAATTTAACTTCATTAATTTTCTCACCTGTTGGTGTAAATTTTAAAATCTTATAAATAACGTCAATATTAATCATCATTTATAATGATCTGATAAAAGTTATCTGTATTAAAAACGTAGAAAGAAAAGTTTGATCATCTTAGCATTCTATTTTGCTTATTTTTAATGATTTTTTAGAAAAAAAAGAGTTTCTATTAGCATAAATTTAGAATTCGTATCTTGTTTTCGAAATTAGAAAAAAAAAAGATTGGAGAGAAGTTATATATATATTTGTTGCTGTACCATAGGTGTACTGCTCGCGAACTCTATTTCGACTGCGGTTGGAAAGGGAGACAGACAGCGGGGGTCTCGTGTGTGTTGCTAAGTCCGCCCGCTTCACTGTCCGCTGAATTACCTGTACTCGGAAGCTCATCGCACCTTTGTCGATGAAATGCTGATTACTTTTACTAATACAGGTAAACGCGTCGCTTGGCTGCTCCGCACTGTAAAGGTTGTCTTGGTTACCGGTTTATGTTTTGCCTGCTTTAGCCGGGGAAGAATCGTTTTAGAAACCTGTTGGCTTAGGAGCCAGATGTGCAGGACTTGTCAACACATTGAGCTCAATATTAATCATAAGAAACGGTATCAATAATAATAATAATAATAATAATAATAATATAATAATAATAATAATAATAATCGTGATTGAACGAAAGATGTTACCGGTCTTTAATTATCACGTGACGCGCATATGAAATCCGCGAGGAACGAAATGGGATGTCCAACGAGAGACTGCCAATGATCAGAGATCATAGAAGATTATTTCAATAAACCGATGCCTGAACGATTTCTTTTAATTCACTTCGATACGGAAATAATTCTTGACAACGGTAGCTGTTTCCAAACGTGGTCAAAGACCGGCCTGGTTTAAACTAGTTGGAGTCAGAGGTGGAGATTCCCCATTAGTTTTCTCCATCGCGAAATGCTTGTAGGCAGCAGCAGCTCTTACTGTCTGTTCTGACACATGGCTAGTAAGTAGATTAACCAAGACGGTGCCTCTTCCCCTAACCCTAACCCTGACACACGGCTAGTAAGTGGATTACCCAAGACGGTACCTCTTCCCCTAACGGCTTTCAAGTGAAAAAACAAAAAACAAGTTTAAATTAAGGAGAAAAAAATTCTTTCCTCAGAATACCGATTTCCTCTCCATTCTCTTTTATTTCTCAAATGTTTTTTTAAAGCAATTCTTTTGAAAGAATGGATTTTAAGTTATTTTCTTTTTTCAAATTTTAAAAATCTGATGAGGCAGAAGTTGTATAAGTTAGCTTGGGAAATATCTAAAACAAAACCACTCACCTGTACTGTCTAAAGAGCCTCCAACAGACAAATGAATGGTACTCATCTCTTTTCCATAGTATACAACATTTTCCTTAATAATGTGTGTGCCCACACCCACACAGAGCAAGCAAGATGCTGGATAAAATATCTTTAATGCATCAGTAAAGACGGAAGTTATCAGTAATTTTCTTTGCATGTAAAGTCCAATTATGGCAGTAAATGCCCTTGAAAAATCAATCTTTAATGCCATGTAATGTAAGACCCATCTTAGTAGTAAATCACATACAGAATCCATATTTATCAGTTAATGCCATGCCATGTAGTGAATGACCTTAGGTCTTTACTTATTGTAAATAGGAGATTTCACCTTTTGTTGAGACTAATTAATCTAAACTAACAGTAAGAACTGCAGTAAAAACATCAATTCAGTTTTGTTTTTTTTTTGTTGCAAACTCATTTATTTTAATTATCTTAGACATTCTTCAGTAAATACATTTTCATTACTACCTCTATTTGAAATTCTATTTAAGGAAAGGTAAAAGTGTTTTTAAAATTACTTTGATGAGATTCCAAAGAAGTATTTTCCTCACATAACAATCACAGAAAATGAACCAACTTTTATCAATTTATTTATTACCTGTACTTAACTCTGCAAAGTATTCTACCAAATTTGGTTACTTTTGGAACCTATAAGTAATATTGATAACATGCATTAAAGCTTTGTTCTGTTACAAAATTTTGATTACTAAGAAATTTCTTTCAGTGAAAAGCCATTTTTCATAACTTCATCCCTTCTTTTACATTATAGTTTGTTTGCCTCCTGAGAAAAGCATTGTATTGTAAATGTTTAGTAGTTGCAACCCAGGCAGTCTGCAAGACAGGTGTCCACATAGCTTTTATCCCTTTCTAGGGAATAACTTTCATCAAGAAACTTAAAAAAAAAACAACAAAAGGCAAACCAAAAACATTTTTCAGACCATCACTTACAGAAACCTTTTTGAAAAACCCAATACTACCTTGCTTTTTTATAATTGTGTGGTGGTTTAAAAATTGAATTATCTGAAGATTGATTCTTTTTTTTTAAAGACTTTAGAATGCTGATGTGTAGGTATCTTTAAGGAATTATGCATCAGAAAATCCATTACCAAAATAAAGAAATACTTTTAAGAAAGATACTATTTTAATACACACAATCACTTGGGCACTAATTAAACAGGGGTGGGCCACTGTTTGACATATAAAACATACCTGAACAACCACAGAGTGGTCTTCTCTTCATTCTGAGATTAAACTTATAAATTTATCATGTTTTCGAAAATGCTGAGAAAAAGAGGTTTTTGTTTTGGTATTTTTTAAAAATCAACTGAAACTTCTAACATTTTTTAATTTTTTTAATGTCTGGATCACATACAAAGTTCCTGCTTTCTTCCGCTGAAAATGGTGGAGAGAAACTTTTTCTTGCTGACTCGGTTGGAATCTTAGCAGCAGTGCTAGTTTCACAAAATTTTTCATGATTATTTGAGGTAGGTGTTTCATGAAATCACCTCTATTTTAGAATAGTTTTGGTGGATGGACTATTATTTGAGGTAGGAAAATATTTGAATAAATGAAATATTCAATGTTAATGTAACACTTGATAAGGTAGCATTTTATAGATGTTTCAAACAAAAAAAAAATATTTTTTTTGTTCTCATGCAACTTGGAGAAAATCTGTAATTTTGGTAAACCAGTTTCCTCTTTTGAAAGCAAGTAGGAAACAAGTGCATTGCAGTTTCAATTTTTTTGTTGCAACATTCATAGTAAGCAGCATCTCTGATTGTATCTTCAGCTTTTATGTAGACTCTGTTTAACTGGTAGAAATCAAACTTCATCTTTTAGATTCAACTGTGTATACATTATAAGGCAGATAGTACAGAGATAGGTTGCTATGGTAATGGTTTAATGTAGCCAATGAGCTTGCAGGTTCTTCCTGATTGTTTGATGCTGGATATAAATTCCAGCTTTAATGCCTGGCATAAAGTATCAGAAGATCAACTTTATATGGCATTTACACAATGTTAAGTATGATAACAACTAACCTGTTTATTTGCTGAAGTTGTGATTTGTTGTTTCTGAGAATCTGGTAGAAGCAAAATCTATACATCAAATTAGAGACCTACACTGGAAAAATGAATGTGCTTGGAATCCACCAGATGCAGAGGTTTACCATCTGTGTTTCTTATAAAAAAGTGTGTTGGACATAGAAATAGGTGCTGACAAAGATACATAAGGCTTTTACCTAATGTTAATTTTTTAAGTCTGTAATCAGCTTCTTGTTGATGTATTTAGAAAGTGAATGGTTAGAATACAATAGAATATCTTACAATCTATTGTTAGTAATTAGTTTTGAAATAATATTGCTTTGCGTTTTATTAAACTAAGCTGAATCATTGACTTCTGCAAGGATAGTGTCTCATGCAAACTGCATGGACTAAATTCACTAGAACAAGTTAAATTATCTCCCTTATTATAAGATGTGCACATTTGTTACAAGATATCTAAAAAAACAAACAAATGGGAGATAACTCATTATGAAAGTAAGTGGTTTTAATCATTTGCATGAACTTAACATATTGCATATCAAAAGTGGTGTTGGAAACCATTTGAGATATTAATAAGGTGAAAAGAAGGGAATATTGTTAATACATGATAATTGTTTAACATTCTAGGGAGATGGTGGACTGTAAATGAAATTTTTTAACACTTCACCAGGCCATATATGTGCATTTGTTTTTTCATAGCAGAATGATAGTTAAATTACTACAAGGAGCAACTTGTCTAAGGTGGTAAGTCAAATTGAGATCGGTTTAAAATGCTTTGGACAGACAGTTTGCCAAAAAAATAGCAGGCCAGGAGGTTGTATGTAGTAGATTTTAAAAACTCTGTCAGATGGGGAACATTTGCATCTAACCGGGTTGTGTCTGCTGCTTCTAAACAAGCAGATATTAAAATATGGATTTCACAGTAAAATATATTTGAATTCAGAAAACTTTGACCATGATCTTTGAATGCTTTGGTTAATAGATCCATTTATTCCTGTATCATCAACATTGATTACTTTGATGATTGGCATTTCAACCTTTTCTGTTTAAAAAAAATATATAGTGAAACCTCAGACTATTTTCTCTTACCTAAGTGACATTCACTTCATACTTGATGTATGGAAAAATAAGAAAATGGCAGTGGTTGGTGGGGGGGAGAGAAAATTAATTTCCTTATAATGTGCAAACAACAAAAAATCTGTGTATTTAGTTTGTTTGCATAATTGTCAATGACTGCACTTAATAGCTTAATACGCAACCCATTTGGTGCTAGTCAGATCATTGTGGAATATGAAGTATGATGATGATCATCTCTGCAAATGAGATTTACATGCATACGAGATCTGCACATTAAATTATTATAACATACTTTCATGCATTGCCATTCTGAACTTAATCACCTGTGCACTATTTGAACTCCTAGAGCAGTTTGACTTTCAGCTGGTATGCTTTTAAGCTTTCTCCAACCGTTAGCGGGGGACTTCAAAATGGAAACTATAAAGCTGGATGTAGATCTAATATGTTGTAATGAGCTTCACCTGTCAAGTGGTGCAGCAGATCCTGTCTCTATTTTTCAACTTGTGACAGCTATTATGTAAAGTGATCTCAATCTGTGACATGTTGTATGGTTGGCATTTTGTTATTTGCCTTTGTTCTGTCTCTTTCTTATTTGTGAAAGAACATTTATAGTGAAGAAATGTGTGTCATTGAACTTAAGCATCATTTAATTGGAGAATTCTTTTAACACAAAGCTGTGATTGCAGGATTTACATGTGTCTAAGGATAAATGGATTTTCTTTCTTAAGAAAAGCCAGTCAAACCATATACTTCCCTCTTTTTGTTGTTGCAAGTATTTTTAAACTTTATAACTGGGCATTTAGTTAATTGTTTGTATGACCATGAAAAACCATATTCAAGTACCTGGCCACAGAGCTTTTCCAACCAGTTATCAATTATTCCAATTCTAACACAACTAGTAATAATATACCCAGTGGAAATTAAAAAAATGATGATAAAAGGAACTTCATTTTTGATAAGTTATGGAAATGTTTTCATCTCAAGACAATGCATAACATTGAAGTTGATTTTTGGAATAAGCTAATCATACCAGTTTTATTAAATACAATAAAGAAATTTCAGCTTTAAAAAATCAGGTAACATTCTACTTGCAGACGATTTAACCATTGATAGGATTTATTTAAAATGCTTTGTACTTGAGTCTCTTGTAAGTTGAAAATTAAAAGCAGCATTGGAATAAGCCATGTCTGCTGTGACACTGACAGGTAGGTAACCAAGCATATCAGTGGGGATGTTCACTTACATGCACCAAGGCCAAAGTTACCAATAAACAAAAGTGGATGATGGCTTCTCACAATAACTACCAAGCTGACACAAAACTACCACCATAAAAAATACAGGAAGCATCAAGTTGACATATTTGGACTGAGGATAGATAGGCCACAATAAATTGAAAGCACAACTCTCTAAGAATCTCAGAACTGCAGACATAGATCAGATGTGCTTGTGGACTGTTGCCACAGAGAATTGAGGACGTGCTACAGAATTGCTCCAAATACTCCATGTAGAGGAAATAATAATGGCCAGGAAATACCAGTCTTCACAAGAAACTCTATGGGACTGTGCAGGATTTTCAAGGCTGTTGAACTACAACCGTCGACAGCGATGTTCAAAAAAGTTAATGATCGATAACTGTGAGATCTTCTGTCTCTCTCTGTTTTCGTCTCAGTAGACTCACTTAGGCACAGCTTCATGGCATCACTCGTATTTGTTGCCATGAAATAAAAAAATGAATTAAATTGCATTCATTCTTGAAATGTCTGACGACTGTTAATGCAAATCACCACCCAAAGAAAAGCATTTTAAATAGAATCTGCTCTACATTTTGAATTTCTTAAATGTTCTTTATAATGTAAAGAAATTTGTTCCTTTTAATTAAAGTTGGCCTTTCTTTTGATATCTTGTTAGGGATGAGTTGTACCCCTGTTTGGTTAGATGAGAATCTTAAACATTATGGACCTTATTAATAGTGGAAAATCTGATTTTTTTAATTTTTGAAGTTTTTTTTTTTGATTTATGATAATATTTGGTATTTTTTTTTTTGCATTTATTTTTCTTCTAAGCTTGTAACAAAAGTATTTCAGTAGGTAATCTTCCTTAACACTTTTTTTAGGAAAAGTTGTCCATCAATCTTCATTGTATCTTGTTTATGGTTTGTAGATAAAAGAAAGGAAATTCTCTGAAGACCAATTTAAAAGAGAAACGAAAATGAACTTTATTTACACTGGAATTTTTTTTCAATCCTTTTCCCTGCTTCACTACTGACAGCGTTCACAGTACTACCAGTTTTGCTTCACAATGTGTTTGTCCGTAAACTTTTGGGTCCTTCTGAGTGCCTAGAGATTTACAGTGGTAGATGATACATTCTGGAGCTATCTCTTTTTTTCACCCAAGATTTACTACGTGCCAGGCAACTAATCTACAGCTGTCCATGTGTCAGTTCAGGAAGCCAACCCAGCGGAGTTAGTGAGATTAATTCTCCACTGCAGGATTTGATTATAACATCTGGCCAGCCAATGGTAATGCCTTAGTTACATTTCGATCTTCATTATCAATGATCCTAATAATAATGATATATGGAAAAAAAAAAAAGAAGAGAGAGAAAAATTTGTCAGGAAAGAATCTAAATGTTGGCATAACGATGTAAGAGAAAAGCTGGTTAGCTCAGCATTTAGAGCAATAGCTCATGTCATTCATGGTGACCAGGTTCAAGACTAGTTGGAATTAGCTTAGTCTTTCATTTTGCTACTGGTGCTGTTCCTGACTTTACAATCTGGTCTGTCTGTCTGTCTGTCTTAATGACTGTGATTAAACTAAAATATGTGCTGTATTATGGCATTAAAGAAAAAACTCTTTCTATTTCTGGAAACCTGGCCAATCCTAATTTAAAAAACAAAAAAAAAACCAACAAAAAACAACTTATTTTTACCAGCAACCCAAATTTTTGAAAGCATTTCAAGAATCACAACTTATTTTGTTAGGCTTTAATAAGTCACTGACCTGGGTAGACGAGAAGAAGGAATTATTCTCCTTGGGGCCATATTTTATATATAAAATTTTAATCTTTTGAGTATCTAATTACATGCTTGCTTTTTAAGTCAGAATTTTGAATAACTTGTCTTTTCTAATAATTATCAGCAAATGTGACCAGTCATTCTTGGTTAATAATAACATTTAAAGTGGAAAAAGTTTAAAAAAAAAGAGGAAATTATGAAACTGGGGATGAGCAATTGTGTAGAGTTTTTGCCTTTTTATTTAAAGAATTTTTTTTTAATTTGGTAAGAAAATGGATAAGTATGTTTAGTGAAAGTTTAAAATTAAAAATGCTTGATGGACAAATGGTTATTTGAGAATGGGTGGGTACTGGATGTTATGAACTCTGCTGTTTACAGTGGCAAGTAAGCAGCTATGTAGTGTTTCTTTTTCAGATCACAAAATTTTTCAAGAAAAGTATTCGTATGCGCTGTCCATGAAATAATATATATATATATATGTTTTTTTTTGAAAACTTGTTTAACTTGAGAAATATGGATCTCAAACAGGTTTTGTAGATCCTGAGAAAAGTCTTACTTTTCACACATGATGAACTAATAGGTGAAAAGAAAGATAAAAAGAGTAAAGAACTGCTCAAAGAGAAGAAGGCTTGTGTTTGGTTTTAATACATTAAGACGGGATTTGTGTGTTCAGGTCGGATCAGTTAGTGGTTTCTGATCTGATTGAGAGTTTTCTGGGTGCCAGTTGGAGGTGACAGTTGTCTGAAGAGTTCCTTGATGTAGGATTGTACTGTAGAGTAGTCCATGCATCTACTAATTTTTCATCAATACTGAGGCCGAAAACTGTAGAGGTGCCACAATTAATTGCTTAGTCAATGTACCAATCGATAATACCACTTCATTGTAAACTTCTATTGATTATGATAATACTGTGGGGATATTTTACAGACACATTATTACATATAAGCACAGTGGTTAAGTTCTAACTTTCTTTAAATATTATATGTAGAAGCTGTGATTTGATTAAAATGTAAAATTTATATAAATATTAACTGAGTGATGTTACTGATAAGTCTGGTCAACAACCATTGGTGGTCTTTTGTGAACTTATTAGATAAATGTAGTAATACTTTCTGTAATATGCTAGCTATTATGCTTTTAAGAGGAAACAGGTATTTTCTTTGTGCATCTTTTTTATTATGATCCCTTAATTTACCAAAAAGTACAAATAACATTTTGCTGTTTATCTGCCTTTTTGAAATATAGAATCTGCACCTTATTTTATTGATATTTATGATTTTCACCAAAACCTTGTTGTAATGTTAATTAATGCTATAGCAACAGTGAAGACTTAAACTTGCTCTATAATGTTAACATTTTGTGAAATAAATTCACCATATTCTTAGATTCAAGGGAATTTTAGTAAATTTGATCTTTCTATAGTTTTAAAACTTATATGGATGATCCATAAATCTGTGAATAACAGCACAGGAGCACCTGTTAGGTTGAAAGTCTGACTTTGAATTCCACAAGAGACTGGCTTGGTTTGGTTTACCTGGGTGGTGTGGTTTATTCTTGCTTTTCTCCACCAGGTGGCTGTGTGGTTTCATTCTGGGCAGAGTCTGATTTTCTCTCACATAAAAAAAAAATGAATAATTCTAGTATTCTCTCCTGCTGAACTCAGAAGTGCCAGGCCTTATGTGGTGCATGACTATCAACACTTCCTAGATAACAACTGTCGCTACACACCTTCATCAGGGCTATCTCTCTCATAGATGTGGAAGCATGACAAAGGAAGAATTAGCACAAACAACAAAGTTTGTGTCACACTTGTACACAGCCCTATTGCCATTGTGTGTGTGTGTGTGTGTGTGTGTGTGCAGTGGATACTGATATAACGACTTCTTGAAAAGATCTAAAACTATGAAGGCAGTTTCTGAAGTACTGATATTAGCATAATTAATCATTTCTTATGGAGTTTGTGAATAGTAATTTTATCATTAAATGAAGATCATACTGATTGATACCAGTTAAATTTGCATGAACTGCTATCAAAGCTGTTTTTTGTGTGCATGGTGCCCCATCAATCATGAAAAGGCTGATGAAACAACCCAATGCAGTGATAAGTGGTTGCATTGAAGTGCTATAGAAAAGCTATCAATTCAAACTTATTGCCTATAAAGAATGCATGTATGATAATATTAGAAAGTAGCACATGATACTGAACTTTGAAATATCTGAAAGACAATTTTGCACAAGTTTCTGCTTGCAAATTCATCTACAACATCATCAAAAGACATGCAAGATACATTGACTTACTTAGCTCCAATTATGGCAAGTCCTGTCAACCAGTCTTGGCTCATTGTTGAGTGTAGATACATCTTGATCAGATATGGGAAACTTTCATCAGATGCTACATATACCGAATTTACTAGCAGAATTACAATATGATGCCCTCATCTGGGATGTCTGTGAATTTATTTCTAGGGATGAACTGCAGAACTTACAGTACAGAAACTGACTGTGACTGGAACAATATTTCCGCTGTAACAGTACATAATTGATCGTAGAGTCCAATTGCATTTACATTGCAGCTGTTACCATGGCATTGAAAGAGCTTGCAAATTTTCACACTTCCTCATTAGATCTTTTATCTGCATTTGTTTGATTTTCTTGTTATCATTTAAGAAACCAAAATTTTCATGATTCTAGATAGCAGTGAATCTCTTCAGTTGTAGTACTTGGCTTGTTCAGGATGATTTTGAAGGAACCCATTTCAAAATTTTCAGGATCACATATTTGTTCACATAAACTTCAGCAGGGAACTCTTTGATGCTTTGACTGATGCCTTCATTTATGATCTGTACTTTTTCTGACATCTGTTTCCTAGGTGGTGGAGACATTGATATTAAAAATAGAGAAGTTTGCAAAGATTTTAGTTTTGGATTTTGACAGAATTAATCCATGCTTTTCACTACACAAAAGTCTGCATTATGCCAGTAGCATTCCTGTAACTGTGTGAAAGTGTGCACATGCAAGAGAGCTGCCATTCAGAGTTCATTGTCACGTGGCTGTCAGCCAATCACGACACGGATGTCAATTACAGAATAATAAACCTAAGACTACATGGTTTCAATTCAGTTATCTTCATTGTTGTGATTTTTTTGATAAGTGATTATAGCATAACTGTAAAATGCACATTTTTTCTACTAGTTGGTGTCTCTATGCCCTGCATTTCTTGATGTAGTCCACATGGTGTATGTGTTAAAACATGGCTCTGACTGCAGTGCTCCTTTAATAGTTAGTAATCTTCACAGCTTTGTGCTTGCTGCATCTGGACTCTAGATAGTGGTATGAATTATATAATTTAGACAAATTTAAGGCATCTATTTCCATTTCATCGCAAAAAGCAGATGTAGCTATTATGAGAGTTTTTTTTGCAAGACTAAGCACTTTTGTTCAGGAATAAAATTTACCAAGCATGCAACAAAATATCTTTTTAAAAAAAACTAATTGATTAAGTGTATGGCTGAATAAAATAAGGTAGAAATTTTGAGTTCATTTGCAGGAAAAACTGAAGCTTTGAACATGGCATGGGGTTTTTAGCATAATCACCTGATAATTATACTAAAGGCACTCATTTGCTAGTGCCAACTGTCAACAAATGAATCGAGCAAACGTCTTGGTAAAGGGTTGCCTGTAAAGAGAAGTCAGTGGATTAGATAAATTTGTACTAACATGCATGGGAAATTTGATTGACTCAGAAGTATTATTCCAGGTCAACTCAGTCCATTAGCTTGAAAGTAAAATGACCAGAAGAACACAACAATAGAAAACTGTGGTTCAGTAAGTAACATCAAAAGAAACAGGTACAATAAAGTGAAGGATCCATTCTTTATGATTGGCTTTATTTATTTCTTTTTTCATATTTTGTTAGCTATGATTTAAATCCTTTTAAATCTCCTGTAAGATCTATTTTAACTAATTCAGTGGCTTAAGAGTGTTAATGAATTCTTACTTTGAAATACTGCCATGTGGACAGATGTATGTATGTATGACAGGTGGCAGTGTCTTGGTATGATCCCATGCCTTAACCAGCTTCATTTTGTTTGTTTTTTAAAATCTTATCTGGTTTATTTCCTTTGCTGCTCTTTGGTTCATATCCTTGTTTCAGGCCATTTGGCAGTCATAGTTACCAAATATTCCATGAATGCAACAATCCAATTTATTGTTTGTTCCAGAACTCCAGTTAGTTTCTTAAATTGTTTATGTCTAAAGATTTCACAATTGAAATATTGCACTATCAGAATTTTGAATTATGTTTGTATATATTTAAACATTGTGAGTATGAATACAATTTTTAAGATATTTTTCTTTTACTTTTTCATCAGTAATTTCTGAAAGTGAACTGCTGAATACATGCTTTGGAGTCAAAATAAGACTGAATATTTCCATAAGAAAGAGTAACCATTATTTGAGTTGGGCAAAGTTTCAGCTCGCACTTAGTGCTAAATTCAGACATTCACATAAGTATGCCTTTGAGGAAGATTCAGCAACATTATCTATTATGTTTCCTATTTAATTTTTTGTTACTTTTGATTTTGGTTGTGATGAGTTTGCTATGTTCTCATCTTTCCATCTGCAAATGAAATTATTGATGAGAAATAAATATATCAAACAGGTAGCTATCTTATCTTTCATAATTAATGTGTTTAAAGATAATCATTTATGGCACTCATTAATGGCAAATAGAAATCTTTTTTTGGTCCAGTACTCATACTCTCAGATATCATGTTGTCGTAGCCCCTATCCAGAACATTAGCCCGACGAGCAAAGGGGGCACCCATAGGAAACTATGGGCAGCAGAAAATTCCAGCCAACCTAAGAAACCTACTATCACTTCATCTTTAGATGTGGAAGGAAAATGGGTGTCTGGAGGAAGGCCACATGGCTGGCTAGAGAAGAAGAATGAGAATAAACTGTTCTATGGAGGTATGCGAAACTTCATTTATCCCCATTGGATATGAAGTGGCACCCGTGACCTTCCAATAGTCTAACCAAAGAATTATTGTGTTGCTTCAGATATTGAGAATATTATCAAATAAACTCAACTTAGATATTGAACAGTAAAGTTTGCTGTATACTTCATTGTTACCATTGTTTTGGAGCCTTGACTTTGCATGCAAAAATGATGAACAATGTGATTTTATTGCATACTTAAAATGCACCAGTGTTCTGAAATGGTACAGCACAATTTATCTAGAATTCTTGATCACATGATGTCATTTTCAATATCAAAAATCATTCTGATTAGTAAATCTGACTTTGGTCTTAAAGCTTTGTCAACTCTCCTGTAATAACTTTCTTTTCCTTTATTAGTGAAATAATAGAACCGTTTTTTAAATTCTTGTTGATACATTAATTTTCTGTGTATTCTAACTAACAAATGTACATTTTTATGACTTTTTCATTGCCATCAGCAGTGTTTAGTTTTCTGAATTATTATTTTGTGAGGAGAGTGATGTTAATCTGCAGTAGGCATTTCTATTTTTGGATTGTTTAAGTCCTGAACTCTTGACCTCATGTTAAGTTTTGGCTAATGGTAGATCAAGACTTAAGCCCACTGTACCACAATCAAGTCTTAATGATGGCATCACTGGAATGTAGTAGGCTCAGTTACTACTAATAAGATGATGGGGAGAGGAATCACTTTGTAAAACTTAACCATTAAACACAGGAATGGTCAATAATAAAACTGGTTTATTAGTCTTCATACATAGCAGCTTTAAGTATATTTCTCCCACAGAAGCAGTAAAATACCTTTGAAAAAAAATTTCTTAAAAAGAGAGAGAGAGAGAGATCTTTTTATACCGATTGTACTTGGAAATCTTAGTAATCACCACTAGCAAGCTTATCTTATTTTAGCTGTTTAATTTGTCTTTGCCATTATCTTATTTATGGAGCGTTGGCATGACTTTTCATTGAGCTATTTTACCAGAGACTTTCCTTATATGTTTTCGTGTTTCTTTTTTTCTGCCTAAGTGAAGAATTATGGTTTTAATTTAGGGAGTTTGATGAATTATTACTTTGACCTGTCTGGATTGATTCACTACATGGCCAGGTTATAATGACCACCCTCATCAAGAATATCCCTGAGAAGATAGATGAAGCCAGAGCCTCAGAAAGCTGTATAGATTGCAGCTGACTGAATTAAGATAATTGCATTTTGGTTCCTAACAACTTACCTACACAACATTTTTTTAAATGGCTGATCTGCTTGGTTTTGGTGCCTTTTTGGTTGGAAACTCTTAATTTTTTTGTTTATTTATCCTCATTATTAGACAAAAAAACTTTTTCATCTCCACCCCGACTCATGAAATTAGGACTTTACTGTTGTGCTCCTTTGTGTGTAACTACACTATTTTTTCCTTAGTCATGTGAACATGTATTTTTTTTTTGGATCATGACATCCAGTAAAAAATCTTTAGTTCATCTTTAATGACTCCCAGAAACATGCAAACTTCTATCTTCAGGAGACATTTAATATCTCCCATATTTAATGTTTGTAAATATCGTTTAAATTCAGTCTTTTGTTTCTTAATCAGATCCCAGTCTTTTCTTTGATCACTGGTAACTAGCACTTAAACTTCGAGGCAGCAGCTACTTTGGAGGAGAAAAAGGAGCTAAAAATATGGAAAATGTACTCAAATTAAAATTATTCCTTACTAACAAGATTGATCACAAGAAAAAAATAGAATTTGTAACTTTCTTATCCATTTGACATTGGGAAGTATGCAAACTTGCTAATCTTGATCACTTTAGAGCATCTTTATTCCTAGAAGCCATTGGAAGCTGACATTTGTTGTTTTTTTTATTCTGATCATTACATGAAAAATATTTTAACAATGTTTATAACTTTTGGCAAGAAGATGTGAGAAAGATTAGCTAACCAATCCTTGGTATTAGAAAATAAAATACATTCTTTGTAACAGTACTGTAAAGGAAGAGAATAATGTAAATTTCCAGTGATGATAGTTAATAATGATAATATACATTATTTTGAAAATTGTACTGATAATCATGTTTCCTCCCTGGGGGCCAAATATGAGCCATGATGGGCTTCTGACATTCTTATAATCTAATGTTTCTAACAATTATTTGTATTAGAATTCCTCAGGGAGACAAACACCTGTTATTCTAATCATCAGCAGTTTATTAAAAATTTTCCATTTGCAGTTTCTAAAAAAATGTCTAGCAACTGGTGTTGTAGTTATTATAATTATCATTAATTGTAAAAGAGATGGATTCTCTGCAACAGAGGGAAAGACCACTCCATATAAAGAAGTCTGATTTCACATAAAACAAATTTTTCTGGATTATTTTTTATTACTAGTTGCTTTATAGACATGAAAAAAAAAATCTTTAATGTATATTTGAGAAGTGTTTTTAGAACCTTGAAATGATTGACATATTTTGTTAATTTATTTGATATTCAGTTTGTTTTTCCTCTGCTTTCCATGTTATGTAACCTGAAACTTTGAAGGGTGTTCAACAACTGATGCACAGACGTATGACTAAATAACAGCAAAATAAACTCTGAAACAATAACAAACTTGAACAATATCTTAACTGATGGGCTGGGAAGGATTTGTCTACTGGAATCAGGGTGTTTGGAGCAGTGGAAATTGAAAAGAGGGAGTATTAGCATTTTTGGCGATTATACTGGTTACTCAGGGGGTGGTTCAAGAAGTATACCTGATGGTGGTGTACTGCAATAATGATTGCTTATCTTGTTTCTCTAACTGCAATCACTGTAAATTCTCAATCAGTCATGGAAGAGATTTTGCTGGATCCGCTGCTACTTCTGTTCATTATCAGTGAAATACTTTTATTGGTCTAATAGACACTTGGTGCAGAGATTCCAGAGTCTATGAAAACTATCTCCAAATGAATACTGCCTTTAGTTACTGTTCACTGTTTTATCTGTATCTTGTAGCACCAGGCAATCTATAAACCATCTTATTATACCAACTGAACCTTTATTTTCTAGACTGTTTAATTTATTCTTTTGAATAAGTTTTTAAAGTCTAGCAGTGGATGGATGCAGTTGGTCCATTGGATGCGAAGATGATTTTTGGCTCTGGTCAGTTTTTTTCAGTCTGGATGGATAAAATTTTACCAGCATCCAGTCTCATCTACAGTTAGGAGTGACTTTAGTGTAAATTGGGAAACTTGTGCCATTTAGTGTACTCTTTAGCAAACTTTCCATGCCGCAGCCAGTGAGATGAATGAACTCCAGTCCTGCAAGCTCTGCCATGGTTGCAAAAATAAAATTCCTATTTTTTATTTCAAATGAAATGCTTATTTTATTTATGTGCCCCCACTAATTTATACATCTTTTGCCTACCCCATTTATCAAAAATAATAAGAAAAAAGAAAAATGTTTTGAAAAAAATCTAGAAACAATTAATGGTTAAAACTTGATTATTGTACAAATTATCCATGTATCACTTTTTAGTTTGAATAGAAAAATAGAAGTTTGTTGTGACCTTTCCCCTTTGTACTGTTTAGTTTTTTTGTGTTTTATAGTTTTCTTTATCTCCCCTTGAAAATAGAGTTAGTGTAGAGGGATGGAGTAAGGTTGAATAGTTTGAGTGTTGGAAAACTGATGGGTTTCCCCATCTGTATGATTTACCTGTAATGGAAAGTGTCTTTTTTATCTATTGATAAATTTCTCAGATTCTCTGCTCTAAAAAAAAAAAATCCTGTTTTTTCTGTCTTTTTTCTTTCTTTAAACTTGAACTTTAATAGAAATGAGTAAACTTGACTGACTGCTGTTACATAATCATGTTTCTGTCATCCTCCCCTAGGTGTTGATCAGTGTGGTATACTTTTACTTAAAATATAGCTGTTAAGTTATAGTGGTGGATGGTATAGGTGGTAAAGCATGAGGCCAGCTTTAGAATTCACAGTTCCTTTCTTTAAAACCTTGGAAATATGTTAAATATGATTTATGGTAAAAACTTTTTTGCAGTAGCTTTGTTGGTAACTTGAAGGTATCATGTTTTAGCATAGTCATTTAGCTCAGTTATCACAAGGGTCCAGGTTATTATTATTATTATTATTATTATTATATTATTATTATTATTATTATTATTATTATTTATTATTATTATTATTATTATATTATTATTATTATGCAAAGCCTCTGGGAAAGCAAAACGTTTGCCAATGTGATTCTTATAATGGTTGTTAGCTTAGAACTGTTGATCTCTACTACCACTGATTTAAACCTGCAAAATTTGTTGTCTAGACTTGTAGTCATGCCAAAACTGCTGCTAGTAGATAATTATGATTCCAGGTATCAGTAGCTATAGATAACTGAAATATTTTTTACTGTCCCTAGGATGAAGCGCCTTCAGGTGGTCATATCAAATCTCCCCTCAGATGTCTAAAATCCAGGCCTGGTGAAAGTTGTGTATACCTTAAACATTTGGAGCCTTTCTGGTGCTGCTGTAGCTGAAATAATATAAAGTAATAAGCAGAGATGTATGGAGGAGCTTTTCCTGTGCTCCACCCTGTATAAAAAAAAAGAGTTAAGGTCTGTCTTGGTTGTAAAACTATGTATATGCCTAGTTTAAACAGCTTTCACCAGCCAAAGCATTCTTTAAATTCACAGAACTGGCACAGAGGAAAAGGTGCTTCCCAGTACATTCAATTACTTTGCTGTTTCTAGAGGTTTAACCCATAGCCTGGTGGCCTGTGTACAGTGAGTGTACAGTGAGTGGAAGGTGACTGACCCATTATATCTTGTGTTTTAGAGCAGCACTGGTTTTATGTGTTGTATTTCAGAACCATATTTGCAAAATTGTTCTATAATAGAATTAATGTATTTCAAAATTTTCTTTTTCTTTAAATTAAAAGGTAATTTTGAAAAATTAATTCATTAAAAAAAAATGGCACTTGGATATTTACAAGAAAAGTAGTTCAGCCCTTATGTTTAGATGACTCCCAGGCTCTCTTTCCTATCTACAGATGAAGAGTCTTAATAGGGCCTTTATCGCAAATCTGCATTTACTGAGGACAGGAAACTAACCGCCTTACCTGTTCATCTTCTTGATGTGGTGGCTCTGAGACTCACAGACTTACCTGTCATCAGGAGACTATTGAATGGATGTTCACAGACCTTTGTAATATGTTTCCTTAATGTGGAGATGTAACTGAAGAGTAATAGAGCAGTAAATTTCATAAACCCATATCTTACAGTATTCTTTTTGACTGGAAGATATTTATTTTAACAAAAGAAATATGTAAGTGATATTTAAATATTTCATTATTTGTGGTATAATAATAGTTGAAAAAATTTTTAAATACATTTTTATTGGGATAATGTAATAATTTTGACCACCAATGTATTTTGTTTTTAAGATAAAATTAAGACACTATTTCAAATCTCTGTAGTACTTTTTAAAACAAAAATAAAGACATGCAAAATTAATGTATTCTTTTTCAAACCTGCATTCTGACATTGGCACATAAGGCGTTCACTGGGTGGAGAGTCATCGGCTTGTGGAGGTTAGCCACACACACACACACACACTGCAGAAAATTCCGACTAGGACTCTTCAATTTTTAGATGTGGAAAGAAACTAGAGAGTCTGCGGGCTGCCTGGTGAAGAAGAGCAAGAAGGAATCATGCCAGAAAGGTATGCCAAGCCAAACTAATTGTGACTGGCATTCAAACTTGGGGTGATGAACTACTGTTTAATGTATGCAACTTATTTTTACACTGAATTATGGATATAGTAAAGAAAAAATTGTCAGCTTCATCAGTGAGCAAATATATGTTTTTATTGTTTTTTTTAATTTGACGTCTAGTTGGTGCATTGTGCATCACGCTACCAATGAGACTAATATTCAGGTTACTTGAGTTGGCTTTGTTTCTGGCTCTACCGTGGCAGATTTTCTCTCTGGTGTCATGCGTACAGACCCCAGAAACTAAGAACAACGAAGAGAGAAGCAGGAAGAAGGAAACTTGTCTGACAGTTTTTGTAAAACTGACTAGAGAATTTCAGATGCTGGTAAAATCCAGGGAACCTGTGATGTTGCACAGTAATTATTTGTTCTTGTTGTTTGCTTTTTTTTCTTTTCCATTTTCAATATTTTCCTTAGCACATAAAATGTTTGGAGCTTAAGATCCTGAGATTTTGGAAAAAGACCCAGATTCATTATAACCAGGAAGTGGTCTTGGGATCTGTAACTAAAAGTCTGCTGTTATAACTCTGAATGTAAGAACAAAAAGAGTAATAAAAGATGAATTTTTTAATCCAGTCATAATGAAGAAAACAAAAGATCATATTCTAACAGAAAATGCTTTTGTTCAGATTTTTGAACAGCTGGAGAAAGATTCTACAAGGTTTTCATAAACCATTGTAATTATTGGCATTTTTATCTTGCCCAAAGTAAGATGAAGAGCTAGTTAGCTTCCTTTTGTAATGTCATGGGTACCAAATCTTTTCTAACATGGTCAAGTATTTGTGTATATATGTTTTCAGTATCTCTGGTTCAAATCCCAGTGTTAGCTGTCTACACTATCAAACCAGAGATACTGAAAACATACATACCCATCATTCATTCTACTTGTGAAAACAAGTATTAACTCGGTTACAGATATTGCAGTGAGTTCTGTAGCAAAACAATGATCATGTTTTGTTTGAATTGAATCGTACACATATTAAAACACTACCGTAACTATGGAGACTTTTTTTGTACTGTGTTTATGTAAAAAGACATACATGGTTGGTTTTTACTTTCCCCCTGTTCCTGTTGGATTTCTTCAGAGAATTTCTCTCATTTTTCTGGTCATAGTGAATCGCCTAGGATTTATCCTTCTGGCACAACAACTTAGACATTGAATAATTGCACACAACCTGTGTTTGATTGTGGTTTCAGTTTATTTACCATTAAAAAAAGAGAATGCACTGCTGCACCTAAAAAAAACAAAACCTTTACTTCATTTACTTATTCAATATTGTAAACACTTAAAGTAATTCACCATCACATTTATATTATTTTATAATTGCTGTTACCTAAATAGAATGCTTCCTGTGAAGACATGAAGGTGTTCTTAAATGGCTGTTCTATTGGATATGTGGCCAGGAGAAGTTGGCAGCAATTAATGTTATCTACCATCAGGACTACAAGTACAGGATTTGCTGTATCTTGCTTGCATTTACTAGTCAGGTAACTAGTATCGTATTCACTTTAGGAAAAAGTTCAGATAACGATGGAGTAATTGCATTGTAGACAGTCACTTTTCACTGATAATATCTTTTATGTTGTTGCATTCATGTTCAGCTTGAGTTTCAGTGATGGTTTTCAGATTTAGCACTGACCTATACTTTTTTTTAAACTTTGACCCTTTACATTAGCATGTTCTTCTTCAGTTCTTGAACACACCTCTGAATATGTTTATTTTGAAATCATTTACATTTTTTCAGCTTATATATAATTAGTCCACTTACCTGATTCATTGGCTAAATAAATTATAAATAGCCAGAAGAGACCTTAATACTAATAGGTAAAAATTGACAGTGGTATTGGCTCTTAATTTTAAATCTTTGACTAGGGGGATAGTAGTAATATAACCTCTCTCTCTCTCTCTCACTCACACGTGCGCGCGCGCACACACACACACACACACAGAGAGAGAGATTTTAAAGACAAAATCCAACATGAAAACAACAAACTGACTGGTTGTTAGGTGATTATTCAAGTAAAGATAATATCCTCCTGAACTACATATAAAACCCTCTGGAGATCTTGTATAAACCATGCTTCTTGGCATCTTTGTAATAATAAAAATAAACTATATACTAGTTTCTTGATACAACACATACACCAAGTAAGAATTACAACTTATGCTAGAGAAGGCTATTTTAATTTTTCTATTTTTGGAAATATTTATTTTAATCTTTGTTTTTTCAGAAATATTTGAACTGTGGCCTTATTTCTTGTCAAAATGCTGCGCTAAAAATAGCACAGAGTTTGGTGCTTTAACCAATTTGCATAAAAATCTAAGATTGTGTAGAACTCTCCTTTTTTAAAGTTTTGCTCAAAGAAATATCAAGAAAGAGTAGTTTTGATTTGATCCTTTTTTATTTTCATTTTGAAACCGTGCTAATGGCATTGTAAGATATAATTCTGATAGACTCTCTGAAGGTGACCCCAGCAAGTTGGAGGTACATTTTGATATCAGGATGTTTTAGTTGGTGCTGGACTTGGATGCTGACATGTGTCAACATGGTAAGAATGTGTGGGCACTGGAGAGTTCAAGTCAGCTTGCTTTCGTCTCCTCTGCAAGCCATACTTTGATGTGGTCCCTTATAGTTTGGATTGCATGTGGCATCTTTTTTCCCACTCCTTCCTGTTCATTAGAAAAAAACTTCATCTTTAGGAACTAATAAAAAAGCTCTTAACATGGTTTTCAAATATCATTAAATATGAAGTAGTTCAGCTTTCCTCCCACTTTAAAATATAAGACTTCTAGCAAGGTATACTGGACAGGTATTACTTTGGTGGAGATACATCATTAGGTTTTCTGGCTGTGCCCTTGGAAGGCCCAAGGTGATCCACACACCATACTTTATTTACCAGAGATATCTGCCAGTTGTTAGTAAGTTTTCTATAAATTTTAAAAGGCAGCTGTCACAATTACTTTTCTTTCTTTTGATGAAATTTCATACGTAAATATCTCTGATTACTAATAGCAATAGCCTGTTATATATATATATATATAAGTATATTATGTATGTAAATAAATATCTCAAAGAAAACCGAAACCCGATTTGAGCAAGACTTGAACTTAAATTAAGACAGATTAACTGTGAGAGACATGAATTAAGGGGATCATTATGTAGTTGAAAAGGTTTAGAGCTTTGGCTGCTAAACAAAATGGATGAAATTAAATGTAGGACCATGATTGATTGATTCTGTGTGAAGCATAAATTGATTTTATTTTTTATTGCTGTCCTCTTCCCTTTGAGAACCATTCCAAAACAGAAGACATAAAATCAACATGTGAAAAGCAGCTGGAATTCTACAGCAAGTGTATCTTCTCCAGGTTGCTCCTGTTTGGGGTTAGAAAGGAAATCAGAGTACTTAGCTATTAAGAAACCTTCAGACTAGTTCTCTTGCACCAGCTTTGAGGTGAATTCAGCTGGTTGTAGAGATCTTGTTACTTCTCTCTCTTAGCCTGCAAGCAGACAGATGTGACTGCGGGAGACAGATCTTGCGAAACCACTTCAGCCTGTATCTGGGCCAGAAATGTGTTAACATATACACCTATTTCTTTACTCCATTCTTCTATCATGTATACCAACTTGTTTTATCTACTGCTTTTAGCATCTTGCTTTTCTTTTTTCTCTTTCATCTATGAAAGTTTCACTTTTAATGTAAGTTCCTTATTTTAAAAATGTGTAATTTTATTGCTAGCTGAAAATTATCACTAATTTTTAAATCTTTGTCATTATGGGATAAATGTATTATTTACAGTCAATATTTGTTTGTCAGTTTAGTAGTAAGGGTCAGATCCGAAATTTATACCCCACATAGATCTATCTGATGGATGCAGCTTAAGACTACAGCTTCCTAGATGTGGAAATGTATAAAAGAACTTTTGGTAATAAATGTTTTACTCTATGAAAATTCTCTACAAAACTCTTATGATGAGTTAGAAATCTCCATTTTTGTTGTATTTTGACTTTTCAATGGGCTTTTGTATTCCTTATTATTTTTCTCTCAGTGCAAGAGCAACACCCTCTATTGCTCTCTCCCCTATATCTGTCTATCTATCTATCTCTTGCCCTATCACTCTAGATAGAAAGAAGGAACAGAGAGAGTGAATGTATTATATATATATATATTTTTTTTTTCTTACAGGTTTCAGACAAAATTTCTTAACTGCTTTTTCAACACTTAATTGTTGTTAAAAAAAAGCATTATTTCATCAGAGAAACTCCTGAAAAATCTGATAAACCATATACCAGAGTGTATAAACATTAATTGTTATGTTAGTTATTGCACATACTTTGAGCATCCTCTTTAGTAACTTTTCAGAATATTGTCATGTAAATAACTCCCTTTTTGGTTTGGCAGATAGTTTCATAGCTGATTTGATATTGGTTAGACCATTCTCTTTGACTCTGATCTATTAAATCCTACACAAATTTAATGGGGTTTAGATTTGGAGATTGAGGGCAGGAGAGCCATGGTTTTTAAGAAGTTCTTAACCTTGTCTAGCAAGGTATTATGGACTGAGCTTTCAAGTGTGCTTTGGATCACTATCTTGTTGCAGTACAAACCAATCATCTTTCAAATGATGGCTTGATAGAATTGCTTGATATTGCAGAATATTGTGATAGCTTTCTTTTGTGTGGATGCCATAAATTTGTATTAAGTCTCCAGTTGTATAGACATCATAACAAACCTAATCTTTCACATTTTCATTCCATGCTTAATTGTAGGGCAGATGCAGCTTTTAAATGCTTTCCTGGATTCTTTTTTTGAACACATTGTTACTGCTTAGCAATAAATATTTCATACTTGCTTTCACACCACCACAATGCATTGCGCCATTATTCTAAGGTATAGCTGATGTTGTTTATCCAAGTCAGGTTGCTTTTTTCTTCTTACCATGTCTATGCAAAGGATTTCTAGCTGCTATTTAGCCAATTAATCCAGTCTTTCTTAACTGCCTTTTAGTGGTAGAGATTGAGATGCTGACCGTTGTAAAAGAACTGTGGTCAGCAGTCAATTGGTTACCTATCAAGAAATAGTTACTCTAAAACAGCAATCTGTCTTCTCGTTCTATAGTTTTTCTCTTTCTTCCTTTAGATTTATGTTTTTGGCTGAGCCATTGACTTGGGTCTTTCATGGAATAACCAGCTTTATAAGGGACAGTAATGAATGGCCATTTGGTACCAAATTTTGTTTCCAACAATAGCATTCATCAATAATGAAGTCTATTAGCATTTACATGAAAGTATGAGTATGAGCTAATAATTATTCAATTTTTACATGCTTTTGGCATGAATAGGGCTTAAAATAAGGGAGGGCAGCCTTTCAGTTAAGATAAACACTAAGGAGAGTATCACCCTTTCATGGTTAAAATGAGGGGGGGGCTGCAGAGGAACACTGAGCTACAGAGCAAGAACAATTATTACTGATCACACAGATATGGCTGTATATGCAGTAGGCCCATGTTGGGGTGACATGATGTGTAGCTATTAGGAGAAATGTAGGGATAATGGTAAGTAATGAGATAAGTTCATCACCACAACTAAAAAAGCAGCTCATAGGGATGGTGAGAGGAACCATGTCTGACAGTCTGATTGGAACAGATGACATGCACCCTCTTGGATTATTATTTTCTAGATCACGCTTCTGCCAACGGACTGACATCAGCTTCTTGCACTGCATTACATTAGATATCGGGAATGAGCTGTAGTATTCATAGAAATGACTCCCTGGATTCATGATTAAACAAAAAACTACAATTAATCTTTATATGTTGTGATATATGGTTCATTGGATTGTGAATGATTTTTTTTGTTTCTCTTTTTGTAATGATAATGCATTTCCATTAACAATAAAATATTATTTTTTAAGGTGACCTCATAATTTTGAATGTGTGTTTGTGTAATGTACATACAATAAGAGTTCAGCAGACTATAACAGTGATTTCTTCTTTCCACGATGTTTGCATCTTTACATACTTAGTTTTCTAAACATTAAACATCAGTGACTGCTAGTGCAATAAATTTATACTTCAAGATCCTTACATTGGTCATTAGCCCATGTTGCAATGTTTATCATATCTATTTGATAGTGTATACAATATTTTTTTATATACATTGTTTTCAGCTTTGTACATAAATAAAAGTAATAAATATTATGTCAGATTTTCACAGGTTTTTTTTTTTTTTTTTTAAAATACCCTTCCCTATTAGCTGCCATGTGCACCTAGAGATGATAACCATATGGCATGACATTGATGTTAAACCACAAGTAATAGAAGGATGCAGTATCAGAATACATGTTCCATTAGCTTGTAATATGTTCTATTGTGTGTTATATTTGCTGCAGATCACTAGGTTGGAACATTAGAGAAAGTATGCCAAACATTTTTTTACTTGAAGAAAGGATATGGATTTGAAACAAAGTTTATGTTCAACAACAATGAAAGAAATGGTCCCTCAATACCATGCTATAAACTAGACTCTATGAAACAAGGTGCAGTTATCTCTGTCTGTTTTTAACATTGTTGAATTATTGTGGTTACATATTCAGAATCTAGTGAATTAAAATTTTTTCACACAGTGCAACATTACAAAAACTCATGATTAGATTCTGATCATTGTTAATTGTTTCTGAATGTTTTGTTAATCAAGTAATCATGGCAGATGAAGCAAAACTGTAACTTTTTAATTGGAAAGTGTGTGGTTCTCTCTTTCTAAGTGATGTCTTTGATTCAGAGGATGGCAATCATTGGTTTCCATTCCTAACTTTTAATGGGCCTTTTTAAAGATGCTAGCAGGATTTCCCATCCATTATTTGATGATGTGATCTGAAGGCTTCTCTGAGGTTGCCTTCTTTCTCAAATTTCTGCAGTTTGTCCAGTTCATGTTGAGTATACAAGTCTGTCATTATGCAGGACGTGTCCAGCACATCAAACTTTTCTTCTGGCTATGTTGTTTATCAGTTCTTGCTTTTCCCCTGCGATTTGAATGATTTCTCCTTTGCTTTGGTCTTTTTCTGTTGCCAACTCACTTTCATCATTCTCCTTAACAACCACACTTCCATTGCGATTCTTTACTCCATTTCTGTCATTGCTATCTATGGAAAGTTGCTACTATGACAAATTATCTAATATGCTATGGAAACAGAAATAGACTGCCTTTGTTAGCCTTTTGCATAAATATATGTCATAATTATTTTACAATTATTATAATTAGATATTATTTATTCTTATATTTTAAATTTTGCATTTTATAATTTTCTCTAAAGCACCACCTATCAAGATAACAACAAAACTACTAAACTTACATTTTAGACATCTTTTCCTGTCACCATCATTGAAATTTAGTCCTGATAGCAGGGGCGGACTGGCCATAAAGGCATTTGGGCAATGCCCGGTTGGCTGGGGCCGCTGGGTGAAAAATGGGCCGCTTGGCTGGATTAAAAAAATGCTGAAAAAAATTGTCACGGAAAACTCCTGCCACCACCCACGGGGATTCCCCGCTAAATATCAAAAGGTCGCCCCTGATGCGTCATTATAATTATTGAGCAATGGAAGTATAGCTATAGCATTTTGTCTATTTTTGCAGATAAGCAATATATTAATGAATAATGGGCCGACTTAGTAGGTGAAAGATGCCCGGGCTGGTTTTAAGACCCAGTCCGCTTCTGCCTGATAGATATTGTTTTGTTGTGTAATTGCATTAGTTTGCAGTATGTACTTCTATTTTTCAATTGAGAAAAGTCTTGGACTTATCAAAGCATTGTTTTGACACTTTCAAGGACAGTGGACATCTCTCAGCAGTGAGCTGGAAGGTGAGCAGTGTTGGGTATTAGACTTGAAACTAAGTAAGTTACCTAGGTACAGTTGAGAACTATTGAGCATTGTTGGCCAAACTGCAAGCCAGTCGAGAGTTACCCACAGAATCTGGAAAACTTTACTAGGACTCTCAATTTGTAGATGTGGGAGGAAACTGGCGATTCTGAAGTAAGCCTATGTAGCTAGCTGATAAAGATAAGTGGGAAGAAACCATGCCAGGGAGATATGCTGACCCAACTGTGATATTAACTAGGACCTTAACCATGGCAGTCCTGAACATGTCTTAAACCTATGCTATATTGATGCAGTGGCTAAAGCTTTAGTGACAAGAAAATACAGTTCCAACAGTATTGCATAGTAGATGGCTTAAATGACAGTCCTTTCTGCTAGTACATAGAACATGCACTGTTGATTTATTTGTTCAGATTGTCAGAAATAAACTGAGCAGATAAATTATTTAAATACTAGGAGACCATAAAGTTACTTTCTATAGCTGGTTGCTTATAATTTCCAAATCCTGATAGGATTAGGGTTAGAGACATCTTAATGAATTGAGCCATCTGAGGATGCCACTTTTGCTAGGTAAAATTATCTCAGATGTTGTTTTCCCAAGTATAAAACTCATGAGCTTTGCATAATCTTGTCCATAAATTTTAGGAGGCTGGATCTACAGCTCATGTACCATGACCAAGGATGCCAGACTACACCTATGGAATTTGTTGAATAAATTTTTAGCTATCATCAGAAACTAGACGAGTGGGCTTTTAAATGCCTTATATTTGTTTGTTGTGACTGACAGAAATTTTCAGGAAATTATGATACAGAAATAATATAGATGTCGAGTAAGTAGATAATTTTTAAGGACAGGTAATAATGTAACTGAGGGGGGTATAAATTGATTCTCTCTGATGTTTATAGCAATTTTCAAATAGTGATATGCAAACCCAGATGAATGAATACGTTTCACTTTGGAAGATGTGCTCCAAGCAGAAATCCACAACAAATACACATTGACAAACCTAAGTGAAAGATGTGCTCCAAGCAGAAATCCACAACAAATACACATTGACAAACCTCTTCCAAATGGCTTTCAAGTGCTAATTTGTTTCCGCCTGTCTACTAAAGCCTTTTTCACTACATAATTTTCCTTTCTTCTTGAAAAGCATGGCTTAATTTTAAAATTATTTAGCTGCTTGACATCTCCATTATTCACTATACAGTGTGATTCTAGTGTAAAGATAAGATAGGAAGGAAATCATTTTTCCTAAAATTCCTAACAGGATCAAAAAGAACTGATAATTAATATAAACCGTGAGGCCAGAGTTTCCTGGCAGCATTTTTACATGGCTTAATGTTGGTAATTTGATGTCAAAACTACAACTGACTATAATTGGAGGCCATCTTTTAAGGAAACAATTTCATGTTTATGAAAATGTGTTGAAAGTGATACTGAAATGTGTTTTTTTGGGAGGGGCAAGAGGTAGCTTATTTAAGAGATTTTATTTTAGAAGGCAGTGCTAAATCTATTTTAATTCTTGTTTGTTTGCATTTTATCTTGGTCCTCTTAATTCTTAAATTAAAGCATGAGAGGTACAGATAGAAACAAGCTTTCTGTTAATAACTGAGAAAATATTCCCATAATGCAATGCTACAAAAGCTTCCCTTTCTTTCCTTCCTGTAAATGTTATTGCAGGTGATAAACTCTCAGTTGAGATCTACTAGAGTGAAGAATTGTTTTTCGTAGCATTGCATTATGGGACTGTTATTGAAAGATGCTTGCTTCATTTTTTGTGATTCAAGCTTTAGTCTATTTCTACTCTTTATGCACACCTTTTTTTTTTTAGAAAATGTTTTGTTATTTAATGCCAGTAATTCTTGCATATTGAAAAATTGCATTCAGGATTACTTTGAAGTTTTTGCAATTTGTAGTAAACACCTATGATTTTATGTGAGTGGTTGGCCCTTTAAGACCATTAAAGTAATAACTGTTAGAAAATGACACCCCATGTTTCAAGTATAGCTCTTGGTCAGTAACTTTTCTTTATACATACTATGACATACAAGTGATTGCCACTCAGCTTTATGCACAACTATGACAAAGAATTATTACCATTCAACAATAATTACAACTGTGACATAAAATTGTTTGTGTATTTTTTCATAGAAGAGTTAGTTTTTTGCCAAGACACATTTGAAAAGTATCTAACTTTATTGACATTTTGTTTAAAATGAACTATCTAAATAGGTTATTGCAAAAACTGTTTCCAGTTGTGAGGTAAATTAAAGGTGTTTATTAGACTTCAGTGGTCATGTAATAATAATTTTTGGAATGCTGATTGCTATATCAGTAATCTGTGGACTCTGGCTGTTGATTTTCTTGATGAGGCGAACAGTTATGATGTAGGAATGCTGTTCTGTTTACTGACATTCTTAGTATTTCCATCTGTAACACTTAACCTGACAATGATGAACTTGTACAGTGCAACAGAGAGAGCTCTGCAGCACCATTGAGAATTTACCTGTCAAAATTCATTATCATGTTGTTTTTTTTTAGGATTTATTCTTCTTGTGCACAGGACCTCACATTCTTTCTGCTGACAAAGGCCTTAGTTTATATTGTTATATTAGTGTTATGTCATGTAAGTGTCCTTCTGTTGACACCTGTACTCTGTTAAGTAATCTATGGATTCACCATTTATTTTCCAGCTTACTTTCTCATAACAGTGGCATTTGCTTCATTGAACTTCACAATAATATTGGCCACAGATCCATGAGAACTTTTGAGATCTTTGACAATGTGTCACTGACCACACTCTAGATAGCCTGTAACACATCCTCAGGTGAAAAGAAAAATGTCACATGTTTGTTTTGGAACAGTGATAGTATGCACATCCACCTAAGCATCTAATATATATACATGTTCAGGTATGAATATGTAAATATTGGTCAGACATATTTATTTGTGGGGGTTGACAAATTAGTATAGAAGTACACTTTATGTTGAAGTAACATGGTCCTATTTCCCTGTTGTTGGTACCTTTTTATTACTTATTGATTACCTAAAAGCACTGCTTTATCTACTTTAGGAAGACAATTAATCTGATATCATACTCTTTCTTCTATAATGGTAATATCAGTATTATTGACAACTTTTTTTTTTTTACAGATTACTTTTTATTGTTAACAAAAGTATAAATTTATTTGGTTTACACTTAATACTCTACTAATTTTTTGTAAGTTTTCTTAGCACTCTTTTTGGATAAGTTTATATTCCTCCATACAATGTCCTGGCATCTAGCTTTAACTCTTTGAATTTTAAGCATTTTTTTTTGTATGCAAATTGCTCTGTATGTCAATGGCCCAATAACCCTTGACAAAGTTCTTTGCTAACTACTGTACATTTCTTAAAACCATGAATTTTTTTGCAGCAGATGCTGACAAATTCAGACCACATTTACCACCCACATCTACAGACATTTTTCTAGGCCCTGTACTATCTTTAGACTTAGTCTGGTCCATTACTGCTGCCATTATTAGTAAATCTGTCTAACCTTTACCAATAAAAGACCTCCTCTTTTATCCAGGCATGTTTCTGTATGATTTTAATGAGATAAAAACAGAATTTATTTAATGTTTGCAAAAATTAACTAGATTCAAAACATTAGAAACATGCTTGCATTCTAATTGCAGGGTGCAGTCATGTTGATTCAATTAATGCCAAACAATGATTAAAGCTAGCATATGATTGGCTGAATTTGAGTGCCATTGCACTAGTTAATGGAGTTGTGGACCACAAAACAACAAAAAATTATATAACTCTAGAATTCTCCTCATTCTTAACTTTATTTTGGTAGCATTTTTTTTTTTTAGCTTTAAAACATTTTTATTGATATTTTAGTGATTTTTCAGCCTGTAGTCTGACCCTAAAGGCATATTTATGTTTAGTGTAAGATTTGTTTACTGATACACATGGACATTATTTACCTAGTATTTACTCTTACATCAAAGGCATATTTAATTTCAGTGTATAGCTTTTTTCTTTTTTTTGGTTTGGCTTAATTTGAACAGTATTACAGAAAAAAACCAATTAAAAACCCAGTAAATAATAACAAAGGAGTTTATTTGTTTATGGAATATAATATCTATTAAATTCTAGTACATAATAAAATTAAGAATAATCTAGACTTATGGTGATTGGAATAATAAGTAGATTGTGCTTGAAATATGTAAAAACTAACAACAGAAATTATATTTATTTTGGTGATGAGCAGATTATACCATGGCATTGACTGCTGGCCAACATGCTAGTTGTCTTTATAATAATAAAGAATGCAGTAGATTTATGGAGACAGTTAACATCAGGATTTTAGCAAAGCTGTCGCAAGTGCATTGTTTGATTATAGAATTGTTATTGTACATTTATTATTTATTAAAAGAAGAACCTTTAACAAAGTACTTTTGAAAACTAATACACTTATAGAATATAAAGTTGTAAGTGCCCCATTTAGTTTTTATAAAACCACAGAAGAAATTTTTGAATACATTTGTCTTCAATAACTGCATCAATTTAAAGGGAAACTGTATGTCTATCTATTCTGGTGAGATAACTGAGATGATATTGCTGTACATCTATGAAAACTATGATAGTATACTATAAAGTAATCATATTTATTTTGCATCATTTCTGTCTAAGTAAAAGCTAAAAAATGAACAGTATAAAATATAAATGAAAACTACTCACGAACCAACACTACACAGATTAGTTTACAGTTGCTGAAAATAATATGAATTAATAAATAAAAAGTAATGTCTCTCATCTTGCTTTTATTCTATTTCTTTGGCATTCATTAAAAATGATAAAAATAAATAAACACAATCATTTAGTCTTGATTTTAATAAGATTTAATTTACTCCATAAATAAAATCATTTGTATTAACGTATCTAAGTTGTTCATCTCAGGAGAGTTTAGTTTCCTTATTGTTCAGTCAGACTTGGCTGATGTTGTGGCTTCTTTGTCACGAAGGTCACAAGTGATTCTGTTTGCATCATAGTGGTGCATTACACTGGATGCTATTTGTATCCTGATCACACCATTTTATCTAATCTCACCTCAAAATAGCTTAAAAAGGGGGGGAGCAACATGACAGCCTTGAACATAATAATTTAAAAATATTTAATTCTTCTGTGCACCTGGTGATTTATCATTAATTGTTTTAACATCAGAACCATTTTATAAGAAGTAGTGATATAAGTTAAAACTGTCTGTACTTCTTTTCTCGTTCAAAATTGGCTCTTATTGTATCAAAGTGTTTTGAGATTGCTGGATTAGATTAAGGGGACAAATTATTTATTCTTGTTGTATCTTGAAAGTGATTAGTCTTAATGGGATCATCATTTGTGGTTCTTGTTGATACAGTATAAAAACTCCTCATATTAATAGTTTGCTTGACACTAAAAATGTTTTATGTCAAAAGACTAGAAAAACTATTGTTGAAACTGCGGGCATATTAGACTATAATATAAACAGCCATTTCCATGTTGATATTGTTACTAATCTGATATATCCATTATATTTGTTTTGAGAAAAATGACATTTTTGGTTGTGATTTATTAGTAGCATAAACCTGCTTTTCTCATTCTTGATATTTAACACCTTCGCCCTGCATGAACCAAAGTTAAATATTTGGATCTGCAACTTATTGATGGAGTTAGTCTGACAGTAACTTACAGCATTTATCATGTCTTGGAACCATTCTTCACATATCATATATATATGTGATACATTTTGAGGCTGAAAGTGATATGTCTCTTTGTGTGCATGCTCAAGGCTGAAAAATTAATTAATTTTTTTCTACATGTATGGATGGATTTATTTGTTTCAGCACTGGATTAATATTTATGTTTTGATAGTTAGAATACATTTTAAAGAAATATGTATTTTAAAAATTGATCATTTTAAATATTATATAGAAATCTGGCACAGGATACATGGAAGACTGATCTGGATGGTTGTGTGAAAAGAAGTTTATTTTATTTCTACAGTGGCACACAGCAAGTATGTCTCAAACTGGTCACAGACCGATTATATCTCAGTTCAAATAATCCAGAAAAAACCTAATGATGGTGAAATGATTTGCTTCTCTACTTTGACTTTTTTTATTTGTTCTTGAGCATGGGGCATGTCTGGTGTGTCTTCCAAACTGTCTGTCATTCCCTGGCAAAGAAACACATGCATATATAATGTCATAAAAAAGAATCTTCCAGTTTTTCTTTTTAAAAAGAGAACATTTGAATTTATTTTGTTGTATTTTTTGTTTTATTTCATTTCTGATATATCTTTTAATCTGCCATGGAAAATTTTGGTTTAAAAATGGCACTTTTCACAACCAAATTTGTTTATAAAGATACCCAAGTGGACCAACCGGCTTAAACACATCATAAAAGATATTAAACCATCAATATTCAATTGCTTATATTAAAATTACTTTACTTTCTAGTGGAAATGGCTGTGATGCAACTGAACTTTTTTGCTACCACCAAAACCAATAGTACACAAAATCTAAACAACCTCTGATCATCCACAAGATTGTTTCAACAATGGCATCATTTCCTGCTACATTTGTCTCTACAGAATGTTTATAGTAGTTATTATTTGTTTTTATACATACTTTGATGTCTTGAAGTTTCTTTCTGATGGTTTCATTAGGGATGTGCTGATTACCAGTTAATCAACGGATTAGTAAAATCCATAACAAATCATGGCCTGCTCTTACTGGAAAGCCAGAAATTTACTTTTGTACATGGATCATCATCACAAACAGGAAAATAAACAAGTCTAAGAGGCCCCTGGCCATTTTAATCACTGGGACAGATGTATACATGAAGCTCCATGTGTCAAAATTGTATTTAATCGCCAAAATCTTAACAGTAAAAATCTACTAATGAAGATTAAAAACATCCTGAATAATTGCTTAGTTCACGTAAACTTTGAGAATCTGTGATATACTCCAACAATCTTCCATTAGGTTGTTTTGATAGAAGAAGAAAGCAATCAAACAAAGATACTGTACATACAGGTACATTAACTTTGAAAAATATTTAAAAGATGGTTGAAATCAGAGATGATTGTATCTAGTGTCTATATTTCACTGCATCATCATCATTAGGGTTATTCTCTTGTATGTCAACTTATGTTTATTAGCAATTTTTATACAAAAATACATTTGAAGTTTTGGATTATGCATATTCCAATATAAACAACCAGTATAACATTAAGTCTGATCTCAAGATATAGAAAGCCTCTGTGTTTGTTTGTTTGTTTTTATTTTTGTATAATTATTAATTGTTAGTAATATTATGTGTTGTCTGCTAATTCAGGTAATTGTCCTTTAAATTATTAACAAACTTAGTGGTGAAACTGCCATTGTGATCCTGTTTTTCAAATGCTGTTTAGCTGGAATTAGGAGTTAGAACAGCTGATCTCTGACACATCCCATTTCCAGATATGTGCTTTGGCATAGATATTTTTTTAAACACAGAGATGTTTGCAAACAGCTTTCTATGGAATTATTTGGTGATTCTAAAAGATTCCATTGGAGCTAAATACAAGTTTTGCAATTAAGAAGTCTTTTGAGGTTGGAAAACCGCAAAGATATTTATGACTGCCAACATCATAAACTATTTAAGTGAACTATGCTGTGAATAATATGCACAAATGTTTCACTGAAAAGAAAAGACTGCTGCTGGTGCAAAAGTGGAAACTTAAGAACCAAGGCCCAGGCTGCAGTAAGCAGATGACTTTGGAGTAATCTCTTGACAAGAAAATGCTGTGGGACATCAGAGCTCCTTGAATCCAAAGTGATACAACAAAGAATAGGAGAGTTGGTTGCTGCTGACTTACAACTTTGTTCAGTTCTAACAGATGTTGGATTTAGAAAGCTACTGAATCACTTCTCCTAATTATAAAATAACAATTCATAGCTTTTCAGTCAAACAGTGATACCAGACAATGCTGTTTTCCAAAAACTTAAAAAGATGCTATAAGAAGAAATGACTAGTATAGCATTGACAACAAACATTTGCATAGCTAATGCTACTAGAACTATGTTTTTGCATGATTAATCATTGTCTATTACCTAATAATGAAAGGTATGTCACCATCCTAAATGTGCTTTTATTTTCAAAATCACAAATATGTGAGAAAATTTTGGCTGGTTTGGAGGAAGTTGAAATACATTTGCATAAAGTCTGTTTGGTCCGGTCAATGCTGCTAACATGGTTGCTGTGCTTTTCAAAACTGGATTATCATTATTATCTTAATGTATTTACACTCTACAACTACGCATTAATGATGTAATATCTAGCCAACTATCAGTAAGGGATATCTTTCTTATTAATTAAGAGTTAGATGGCCATTCCATCACTCTCCTGCTGCTACATAGAAAAGCTATGCGACTTATAGGAACAACTGAAGATCTCAAAACATAACCTTCGCAGGATGCATCCACCTGTTGGAATAGTTCATATTATGCAATAGAATATAATACTGAACAAAGATGCTTAATTGTAGCATATGCAGTAGTAGACTGTAACATTTTAAATCAATGGATCCTAGCTGAAAAATGTTTCCAGCTTTTAAAATTCTTTGAAGAGATAACAAGAGATACTAGTCAGAAGAATGCAACAACTTTTGTTATACAGTTAACCCTTGTCCAAAGAGTGGGTTATGTTCCTCGAGAATGGGGTGTTGGATAAACTTAATATCTTGTAGGATTAATGGGGATAAGTGAACGCGGCCATGTAAAGTCCTTGATAAATACTTAGATATGTAGATTTTTATACACATAAATGTAAAGTTCTACCTATATTGTATATGAAATAAGAATATAATAAAATTATAAACATAATGACATTCACATATGATAAATGAGAATATATTAAATAAAAATATTTTATTGTAACTCACCTATTTATGATGATAATGAAGACTTCTCATGATGGTGATGATGAAGATGATAGATTTGGAGGCTTAGAGGTTAATGCTTGGGGCCGATTGATCATTGGAAAATTTAGCCTCAGACTCTAATGAAACAGATGCAGAAGTTGATGGTTTGGGATCAACGGGAGTTGGAGTGGATGCCTTTTCTGTTGTCTTGCTTTCCTCAGAAAATCTTTCAAGATTTCTCTGTAGGGTGCTATAAGGTCATTAAATCCTTTTTTTAAATTTAAGGCTTCTCTCCATTATGGGAGCCATGTCCATAGCCATTTTTGCCAGCTCATCTGCCTCGCAGAGAAAATCAGACACATCCTTCACTGTTACTGTGGGTTTAGCACGTTCTTTCTCTTCAGCATCATCATCACTCACTTTCGCTGGAGGCTGTCAGTGTTTCAAGCTCATCATTCATTGGCTCTCGGTAACGGGATTCCAGCAGCTCATCCACTTCTTCGCCCCTCATATCATCAAACCCCTCACCTCCAGTTTCTTTAGCAAGTCTCACAATTTCAGCAATCTCTTTCTCAACCGTTGGAAGGCCCTTAAAATCATTCATGACCTCAGGCCAAAGACAATGCCAGCAGGCATTTATGGTAGACACTTTCATCCCATCCCATGACATTTTGATGACATCAATGTTGTATGCTTTCCAAAATTCCACTAAATTGTCAAAAGCACCAGAGTTTATAGTTGGGTTGCATGTCTATAGGTCTTTCTTGTATAGTAAGACTTGAATGTCTTAATAACTCCTTGGTCTATGGGTAGCAGGATAGATGTGGTGTTCGGAGGTAGAAACATTATCTTGACATTCTGATGGCTGAATTGCAGTGCTTCTGGGTTATGGCCGGGGGGTATTATCCAAAACCAATAAAACCTTAAAGTTGAGGTTCTTATCCAGGTCTTCTTTCACCTTATGCACAAAACTGTTTTGAACAGCCTTCTCGTTACCCAGGCCTTTTTATTTGATCGCCAAACAACAGGAAAATGTTGCTTATTCTTGCTTTTTAATGCACGTGGATTTTCAGAACTGTATACTAACAAAGGCTTGCATTTGAAATCACCTGATGCGTTCCCACAAAAAAGCAAAGTTAGCCTATTCTTATAGGCCTTGAGTCTAGGTGCTACCTTTAGCTCCTTGGTGGTTATGTCCTGTTGCCCATTTCCTTGTAAAAGAGACCTGTCTCATCTGCATTGAACATTTGTTCAGGAGTATATCCTTTTTCCTTAATAAATTCAAGGAACTCGGCTTAAATCATATAGCTGCTTCATGATTGGCTGAACCTGCTTTGCCTTGTAGCGTCATGTTAAGCATCATGTAAAGTTGGCAAACCAGCCTCTGCTTGTCTGAAACTCACTCACAATCATCACTTTCATTGGAAACCATGGGTTCGTACAAACTAAGAGCTTTCTCACATATAGCTAATCCATTAACAACACAGCCTTTTTTATTCATCTGTTCACTTGTCCACACATTCAACATCTCTATTTTTTTCCATAAAAGGATTCCTCCCAGGTACTTGAGATGCCTTGGCACTTACAGAGGCCTTAACACTTGCACATCTCTTCTCTTCACTTTTTCGAATGGTACGTATGGTAGACTCATCCATGGGATACTCACTCATTCCACCACCATGCAACTTATCAAGAATCTTAATTTTCTCACCTAATGTCATAACTTTACAGCTTTTCTTTGCTTCACTACCATTTGGGGATGCTTTACGTTTGAATTCCATATTGTCAGCCAAAGGTAATAGCAAAAAAATAGTAAAACAGCAGAAATAAATCAACACTACTGCACAGAACTCAACACGGTAACAACGTAAGCAAAACTGAGGCAGGGTTACATGCACATGGTGGCTGATGGGATGAGATCAGTGGGATTAAAAATAATAATAACAACAACAAGAATAATAATAATAGTAAAATAGTGTTTTAAAAAAGCAATACTAATTTATATATCAGAGTGAAACATGTCTGGTATATATATTTGTCATCGCTGGAAAGTCCTTTCATTGATTCTAAACCTTTAACACTTTACAATGGACAGTCATTATTATCATCACCATTATCATTATTAAAGTGAAAGAAAGGGGTTTTTTGTAGTGTTAAATATACCACCTGGTATCATATCTGTCAGATTGTTTCCATCAACCCCCCCCCCCTCTGACTGTGTTGACACAAACCAAGTGCATTGTCCACACCTTTAACAATAATATTAGGGAAAACTGTTATGGAGAAATAATAAATGATGAAAATAGTTCATTGATAGTAATACTTGGTGTTATTCTCCTATAACGGTTTTCCCTAATATTGCTGCTGTAGCATGCTTGGCAGACCATGCATATTCAAATTTTACACTTTCTGCAAATAATTGTTCATATTCATCATTTTTGCGTGTATAAGGAAGTCCGCGTTGGATGAGGGTTGACTGTAATTCTGTCAATTTTAGCCATAGAACTCTTCCTAGACAGAGCTACCACTAATACAACTTTTATAGGAATCTTGACAACTGCAGATTGGGTAAAAGTAACTGTGCTTATGAGTATACACAAGTATTTGGTAAATAATAAATTCTGCGCTTGCATATCTGTAGACTCTTACTTCAAACTGAAGTCTAAAAGATGTGAATATGGACTAAATAAAACATTGGTTAATAGAAGAAATTGAAAAAAAAAATGGAACAAAAGCAATTAGGCAAAGCGGTATAAATCGACTCTGATACAAGTCTTGATGATGAAGACTTACACAGACTTCTGCTGAATCAATAGTGATAGCTCCAGGACTCTGGAACTGGTATGAAGATATAGTAACAGGAAGAAAACAAAAAAAAAAAACAAACAAGCTGCCAGTTCTCTTACAGGAAAGTGAAGTGAAGATCCTCAGGAGCTAAAACAGAAAAAAACACAAATGCTGTTAAAGAGAAGGATATGGAGGATTATCTTAGCTTTTACCCACACTCAGGCATGAAGACCATTTGTTATGGTGGACAAGAAATAGTCTTTACTTCAAAAGGCTGAAAAAACTTCTTTTTTTTTGTACTGGTGGATACATAAATGAGTCAATAAAATAACTGCCTCAATGAAAGTTGATGTCTCTGGATTACAATTTAAGAGCTTCTGACTTGAAATACTAACTTATACTTTTAGACCAGAATTATATTTTATGTTTTGGCTTTCAACCAAAATGTGGGAGCATTGATTATGTTTTGTGTGTGTGTGTGTGAGAACTTTAGGCCAGATCTACCCTGGTTGTGTTAATCTGGACAAAATAATTTGTTGATAAAATTTGGTATAATATGGAAAACTGACAAAAAGAAAAATATTTTCTATTTACTGTTATAAACTCTAATAATTGGCAAAATTGCCAATTAGGCCAATTACTTATTACCTGATGATTTATCAGCACATACCTAATATACACATATATATCTTTGCATGTGCACGTGCATGCACACACACATACAGATGGAGCTTACTAACTATATCACATAAAGACCAACATATGCATTAATTCTTTAAGCACCTTACTGTAAATAAGGGGTGCACAACATACGGCCCATCGGCCAGATCCGACTTGCCAACATTCCCTATCTGGCCCACCAAAGAAAGTGCTAAAATGAAAACATTTTAAAATAAATATAGCAGCCACGTCTAATTCAATTAGATAAATTAGTTAAATGTGATACATTGACACCTAGTGGTTGTTTTCCAATGTTTTAATCATCATTACTTCTGCAGATCATATTTTCGTCATCTTAAATGGTTGTGCAACCTGCAGACATCCACGAAGGTGGCTGTCTACCGGATCATATGCCTGGTAGCACTGACATACGGCGCTGAGTGCTGGACCCTGTACCATCGACATCGGTGATGCCTTAAGGAGTTTCACATTCTTTGCCGGCATCTCCTGGGAGAGGGGGGGATAACATGCCCCACTATAATTGCCAGGAAGAGACCTTGCTGTTATGAACCTTACTGCAGTTGAATACTGTATGGAACTGTACTTCTCATCCCCAAGCGTCACTGACCCTTGCTTATCATCATTTACTCCCTATCTGTTGCATCCTATTGTCACAGTGATGACTCATGCTTGCATCACAGGCCACCGACTGCTGCTGCGGATGGGCTGGCAGTTGAACTGTGACCACCAGTGCGGCTGACAGAATTGAGATCGCGTTGCCATTGGCTATACATTGCTGGGTTGTTCCTCCTTGGAAAACATGGAACTGCCACACACCATACCTCATGGGCAGGCAGTCTGCAAAAGGTACTTCCAGAGACAGCGACCCAAGCACTGGATGCACACCAGTTCGGCTCTGTTCCCTAGATAAGCTAGGTGCCAACAACCTGAATAGGAAAACGTTATTTCTCCACGTGCTAAGATGTCTTTGTCAAAACCAAGTGCTAGTAAAACAAGAAAGGTTGATCATGAGCACAGGAAATTTAATCCAGAATGGACTCCCAAGTCCTTTTTTTTGGATGAAGTCCTGGCACTTTCACATGCCTAGTGTGTTTGGAATGTGTAGCAGTGGCAAAAGAATATAATTTACGAAGACATTACGAAACAAAACACCCAAAACTTAGCGATCTACAAGGTGAGAACAGAACGCAAAAGATAGAAGTCTTCAAAAAGCAACTGGTGTGTCAACAGAGCGTGTTTGAAAAGAGAAGGAAGGAGTCGGAGATAGCTACCATTGCCAGCAGGATTGCTAAACTTATTGCGAAATCTGGCCGTCCATTCACCAATGGTAAGTTTGTGGATGACTGTATGATGGAGATATGTGACATACTTTGCCCGAAGGCCAAAGATGATTTTAACGACACTAGTCTTTCAAGAACACGCATTCAGCGACGCATTTTTGACATGGCCAATAATTCATACGATCAATTAAGAAGCAAAATGAATCACATCACATATTTTTCTGCTGCTTTGGATGAGAGCACAGGCAGGATCGATACAGTACAGCTCTCAGTATTTATCCGTGGTGTCACCGAAGCATGTCAAGTCTATCAAGAACTTGCATCACTATTGCCCTTGCATGGCAGAACAACTGGGCCGGAAATTTTCAGTGCCTTCAAAAAAACAGTCGAGGAAATTTACCGTGGAATAAGTTAGTAACTATGACAACCAATGGTGCTTCCGCCATGATCGGTGAGACGAATGGCTTCATCGGATGTCTGAAGAGGCACCTAGGACCAGATCTCGCAGCACAACTAAAAGATTACCACTGCATAATTCACCAGGAGGCGTTGTGCGGAAAACATTTAAAATTCAAAGATGTAATGGACTTTGTTATATCTACTGTTAATTTTATCTGTGCAAGATCACTAAATCACAGAAAATTCCAGTCTTTTCTGAAAGACGTCAGTGTGGCTTATGGGGACGTTCTCTATCGCACAGAAGTGAGGTGGCTGAGCCGTGGTAATGTTTTGAAACAATTTTTTGCTCTGCGAAATGAAATCAAGGTGCTTTTAAAGCAGAGAGGAAAGGACACTTCAGTCATGGAGGACACTGACTGGATTGATGATTTTGCCTTTTTGACAGATCTCACTGGACACTTGAATGATCTCAACCTGAAACTGCAGGGGAGAGAGAAACTAATTTGCGACTTGTTTGAGGCAGTCTGTGCATTTGAAATGAAACTGAAACTTTTTGCAACCCTGTTAAAGAAAGGGAATCTGATACACTTTCCAGCATGCCAAGATGTCTTTTCGCACAAGCATTACAACTGGGGCCGTCACAGCTGTGTGCTTGAAGACCTGCAGCAGGCGTTCACCATCAGATTTGGGCAGTTCAGGAACAAACAGGCTGCGTTCAGACTACTTGTAGATCCATTCTCTGTGGATGCTGGAACTGTACCTGGTGATGTACAACTGGAAGTAATTGAACAGAAGTGCGCCGCAGTGATGAGGAGTAAGCACAGGGAGATGCCATCCCTACAATTCTATCAGGCCCTGGCCCGGCATCTGTTTCCCAAGATCACTGCGAATGCACAGAAATGGATCTCAATGCTTGGAAGCACTTACATATGTGAACAAGTGTTTTCCTTAATGAAGACGACCAAGTCTCCCCTGCGAACAAGACTAACAGATGATGACCTGCAGGCAGTGCTCAGAGTTGCGACCACCTCATTGGAACCCAACATTAACCAGTTGGTGTCAGAGAAGCGCTTCGATGTCTCCCATTGATCACGGCCATTTTTTTTTGTAAATGACATCCATGTAAGTAGAATAATTCTTTATGACAAATTGATCTGAGTAAGTTTATAAAAGAATTTCATGTTATAAGGTATAGAGATGGATGCTAAACTTTTGTGGCCTGCTGATGGAGGTTTCACGTGAAAGTGGCCTGCATTGTAAAGAAGTTGTGTATCCCTGCTGTATATCATTAAGAGATAAGTGTTAATATTTTTTTAAATCACACATTTTCAAGTACTGATTTTCATGTTAAACTTGTAAAATATAACAAGAAACTTTTTTGATGTTTAAAGGGTTAAGAATTGTTTATTGTGCTAATGTTAGAAAGTAATTTGTTTTCCACTTTATTTCAAAGTCATCAGAATAATCTGGATGTTTTGCCTTTCCTTCATCTTTTCATGCAATAAATTTTATGGAATGTTGAAGTGGTTTTTGAGAATTCCATAAATAGCTACATGAAGTTGTAAATGTGAAGTAGATTTGACTAAATTGAAGTCTTTCTAGTGGTATTCCCACCTGCTGGTTCAACTTAATTATTGATTTCTTTCTTGTTAGAGATTTTCATTTTCATTTTTTTTTCTTTTAAAAAAAATGTTTTTAAAACCAAATTTAATTCTCTTATTTATCAATTGTATTCTTCAATTTATCGACAACCCTTTTGCTCGTTGGATAATAATGTCTCCTTCCATTATAATTTTGATTTATGTTTTTCTTTACTGTTATTTTAAAATTTAATCATAGTTGTTGAGAATTAAAAGGCTGAGAAAAAAGAATTTGATAGATTTGTTTGTTTTTGTATAAGTAGTTTACTATTAGTAATTACAGCTCGACTGAATATCTTGAAAGATGGTCCTGCTGAGAGATGATGGAAATGAAGGCTTTTATCCAGCTTTAATTTTATGATGCTCCTGTTACCCTATGTACAAAATAAAGAATTCAAAGTAGGGATTGCAAAGTTATTATGCCATAAGCATCACAGCATCAATCAGACACAAATATTTGCTAAGTTGTACCTTTAATTTGATTATCCTTCATGATTGTGAATTGTAACTTATAGTCTCTGCTAGAATGAGTTGCCTATCAAAGATGTAGGGGACACTAGGGGCTAGTTGTCACACAAGTAAGTTGTTGCAGTACCAGTAATTCCTAATTAAATGTATAGATGAGCTATGATTGATGCCCTCTGCTTTGAACTGTGACCCAAGGATCAAGTCATATGATGTAGGTTATAGCCCTACTTTATGTTTAATTAGGAATTACTGGTTATGCAATTACTACTCTAACAAATATCCCCTGGTCTCCCCTACCAGTGTCAGTCAGTTTGACTGCATGGGTATTATAGATATAGATGGTTAAAGGAGCAAGAAGTTTCCAAGCTTGCAGACCCAAGAATGTTTGTCACAAAAATCACCAGTAAGAATGTCTGTTATAAGACACCACCAAAAGGAATATTTATTTTGGAAGCCTAAATTAACCAGTTAGAATTTTTTTTTTTTTTTTTAGACTTAATGCCATAATTTATTGATTAGAGACTTGGAAAGATTTCTTTGATTTACAGTTTTGTAACCTTATTTTGGTTTGCATATTAGCTCTCCTTCCCCCCCTCCACTAAACACAGATAATATATGGCTGCAGATGGCTCATGTGCAGTGCACCAGCCTCCCATGGATAAGGAAGGACCTGGGTTTCAATTCTTTTGAAAGCTGGCTCAATTTGATGACCTCTAATAGTATGGTTTCTTCTTTCTCTCTCTCTCTCTCTCTCTCTTCTCTCTCTCTCTCTCTCTCTCTCTCTCTCTCTCTCTCTCTCTCTCTGTACCAGTCTGTCTGTGGTTTCTTCTGTAGGGACTTTCTCTTACTGCCTGCTGCACTTCAGTATAGTAGCTGGTTCATCACCAAGTTTGACTACTTAGTACTGTATAAAAAGTGGCTGGCTTCTGAAATAGAACCTGGATGGTTTCTACCCCTGTTCTCTGACAGTGATGCAGGTGGGGACAATGTATATGAATGTGTGTGTGCGTTTTTTTTATCATTAATGTTTAGACTCGATTAACAAGATACATAACAATAATGAAACTTGACATAAAGGAAATAAAATTATTAATGTACGAATTATATCTTTTTGATAGTGAGTAGAACTTAAAAGCCAAATAATACATTTAGGACCTACTGTTTTGATTGATGTTCATTTACTTAATGTTGTAAATTTGTTACTGTCTGCTTTCGAATACTGTGGTACTGAGCTGTCATATATTTATGAATGTCAGTGTAGATAATATCAGGATAATCTCTTTATTTTGCTAATACACTTTAGTGGCCAAAGGAATGTGAACTAGATAACTTCATAGTATTAAGGAGGCACATACAACACTGTTAAGCCAAATATCAAGCAATGTGCTGGAATATCTGTATGCTGGTGGAGTCACCTCCCATTTTTAATGCTCTCTTCTGTTTGCTCAAAATCTGATGGCAATCATGGAATATAAATGCCAACATTATTTTATCTTTTATGCTCACTATCCTGGTTTCTTGAATGCATTTTCTTTTTTTTTACTCTGCACTCTTTGTTTATTGGAGTTTTGTTGTAGTAGCTTTCTTAAGCTTTGGAGGATATGCCACACCCAATGAATAAGATCTTCATAGATATAGGTATGTTTTTGATGAACATACAGCACAAGTGAAGTTGATATAATTTTATAATCATTGAGGAAAACAAAAATATAATTTCTGTTAAAAAGGAGAAACAACCAACAAATGGATATTTATTTCTTTTACAATTGGTTGTTGCAGTTGAATTTTTTTTACCTATATTGAAATTTTCAGTATAGGAGTTTAACCAAGTGATTTATATCATGATTATCTTAAGCCTAATTCTTAGGGATGAAAATGACCAGCCCTCTTTTTCACCAATAAGTGTATCTTTAAGTATTGAAAAATTTCCAGAACATTCCATTGAGAAACATTAATTAAACAGTGAATTACAATAATTAAAGTTATTGATATAAACAAAATTTGTAATTAACTTTAACATTTTCTTCTCAAAATCACTATTTTTCCACATAAACCAAATGAAGGAAAAGTGAGGACAATTCTTTGTAAATTTTTACCTGTACTTGCAGGTAAACTTTGTGTTATGATACATTCCAATATTTTACTTAAAAAAAAAATAAAATAGGTAGTTATACATTAATTACACGGCCCTTAAATTAAATGGTCTGTTGCTGAAAAGACAAAAAAAAAAAGAAAAGAAAAAATTTGTTTTTAAAAACACATATTATTTAGAATACTATTTTGAAAAGTAAATTGATGTATTTTGTACCTTTTGTTAATAAAATTTTTGGTTGTTACTATCTGTAATATCAGTTTTGGATTATAATTTTAGTTTCAATTTCCGGAAAGTGTTTAATTTCTCTCGGGGATATTTAACATCAGTCAGTGATTGGCCAGTAGTACTTGTGAATGTGGGATGGAAATTAGTATATATATAACAAACCTGAGATTCGATATCATCATTTGATCAAAGAAGACCCGGCAGATTTTGTTAATCAGGTTAAAAGTCCTGTAAGTCCTATGGTGAGGCAGAGAAGAAGAGGTAAATAAAAGGAAAAGGATAAAGTATGAAGACAGAGATAAAGAAATCAAGTTGAAAGGAATGGAAAGTGGTTTTCCCCAGAAATAAGTGCCAAAGACTTTTGGGATAATTGATGTGAAAAATACTGAAAATCATTGGTTTCTCATCTAGAGACTACAAAGCAGCATAAAAATACCTGAATGAGAGAGCTTCACAGTGGCTATAGCTTAGAAGTTTGTACACGGATAGAAGGGGAGGGGTGGGCAGGGAAGATTACCTATTTTGCCCATTATCCTGAAGGTTCTGTGAATGATGGGCTAAAAACATGTTGAGAAAATTGAGTGTATTTGAAAATTACAGTAGTATCAAGTAATGTATTTAAATCTATTCCATTTATTTAGAACTAAAAGAAAACAAACAAACAACAACAAACATATTTATTAGGGCTCCCCCATTGCATTTAAAATCTAATCTAAAAGCATTTAGCTACAGATTTAATAATTCAGCTGAATTTGTGTATTACTCTGTTCTTTGTACAAACTGAACTCTCAGTATTAAGTGGTTCATAGTAATAACAAAGTTTCTTGATACATAGAAACTGGAAGGTGCTTTCTTAGAAAATTGTGATGTTAGACAGGTCATAACATAAACCAAGGCGACAGTTTGCAAGTTTGTCTATGGCATTAAAATAAATCATAAAAAGTAATATTTTTATGCAAAGGGTGTGTATGTTTTGGATTATGCTATGGAAAGGAAAATTTGTAAATTAATAGTTTTTCTGTCAACTGCTGTTTACAGATTAAAGTAGCAGCAGAGAGATAAACAGCAGATGGTCAAAATTATTCTATCGCAAAATAACTTGTTTTTTTTTTTTTTAAATGTAAATATACCCTCATCGCTAATGGAGCATTTATACATTTATCTGGTTTGATTTCACTTGTGCATCTACTAACTTAAAATAATATTCACTAGTTGAAGCAGCATAACAAAGTGTGCATTTACTGAAGCTCACTGCTTTATTTCACTATAGTTGCATTGCTATCGGATGTTACTATGAGATCATGTGAATATCAAGATGAGGCTTCAACTGGTGGTGTTGTGTTTATACTGTTAGAGATACAGCGAAGACTCAGTACTTCATTTGAACTTTTGATTGCCTGTGTAATTATATATATACATATATATTTGAAAACAAGATGCTTTAGATTGGTATTGATTGTTGCCTTGTCATTAAATGTTACTGATTTGGAGAAAAAAAAAAGGAAATTCTTTAGTTTTAGGGAAACTGAAAAAAAGTTTTCTTTAAAAAAAAAGGTGGGGGTATGTCCTATCCTGTGAATTCCCTTGCTGTTCTAGTCGTAAGATGCATTGTTAGAATCTTTCCATTATGCAGACAATGGCTGTAAGGCAGACCCTGGAAAGATTCGTGGTAGAGTCTGCTTCATTATGGTAACTCAGAGTTGATAGATGTGTTAGTTCAACCCCACCATGAATATTACCCCAGGAACGTAATTACATACATCACCATCTCAGAGTTAGTCAATACACGCTGTTTGATCCACCTAAATATCATTTTAAAGCCTTTTTTTTTTTTTTACTCCTCCCCTGCATCAGATTATCTTGAAATTCCTAGAAGCAGCTGACCCAACAGCTTCTTTAGTGCAGTACTTTGGAAAGCTGATGTAATGTGACTTCATTATGTTTTAGTTACAGAGAATATAGATAGGGTCAAGGCCAGCATTGGTTATGAGAATTTAAGGAACAGCCAAGGAATGAACAATATGCACTTTAACATTTTTTTACTTTATTTGGATTTTTTCCTAAGCGATACCACTTTGTACCAAAAAAACAGAGCATGAAGTGAGATAATTTAGAGTGGATATTAAAAAGAAAAAGTCTAGAACTAATGTACTATTTATTTGCTTCTAAGGAGAAATAACTTCAAATTAAAATGTTCTCGTAACTGAAAATCTTTAATAGTTGTCTATCTTTGTCCCTTTTGGATGGGAAGCGTTAATGCAGAATGATTACCTCTCATCTCAAATAATGAAATTTTAGATAAACATGTATTTTATCATTTTTTTTTGGTAAGAATTTTGATACATTGGATGGATAGTCATCTTTACTTAAAATCCAGCTATCAGAAAAGGCCAATTTTATGTAGTAGTTACATCAAATATTTAAAGTCAGTTTTTTTCATCTTTATGTGAGTCCTTAAAGATAAAGTAAAAGTATATTTCATCTAATGATGCTTAGGAACCGTAATTGTGGACACACCAGTGAAATATTTCATTAAACGTGTTCATGTTTGTTTGCCAGATTTGTATTTGAAACTAACTGCCAGGTATATATAAAAGTGTTTTATTGAGGAATAAATTATTTCACTTTTGTATAAACTTATTTAAACACTAATAATGTTGCATAAACTGTTGATTCTATTATTATTATTATTATTATTATTATTATTAGTAGTAGTAGTAGTAGTAGCATTGTAATGTTTTTTTTATATTACTACTGTGTTACCCCGCATACACTTGCATGCAGGTGTAACTTCAATTTACCAAAAGAGTAAAAAAATTAACGTAGCGGCTAAACATGGGATGTGCAAAAAGGTAATTGTGAGTAAGATAAAGTAGAACAACAAATGATCACGTTCTGATTTGTTTTTATGTATAAATGAGTGCATAAGGTTATTCAGGTTACTAAAAATTACTCATTGTCATCTAGTAAATCATCATTGCCCCCTTCAGCATCATCATTAGAGTGATCATCTCTGTCCTCTTTATCATTGCTTTGATCTGACTGCTCATTATTGTTGATCTCCCTCATTTCTCGAAGACACTCATCAACTTCGTCAATAATGTCATCTGGTTATTGATTGAGTATTCATTGATTTGAGGAAGGAAAATAGTTTATCCAATCACTCAATAGACAATCGCAAAATCATGCAAACCAGTTTTAAGGTAAAATAAATACCTTTTAATCTGAAACATTACGGAAAATGGCACGATGCCAAGATTGTTGTCCCTATTCATTTCAATTTGATAGTTTTGTTACCGGTCACCATATCTACCAATGTTCTTGGAATCCAATCATCAGTGAAACACTAACAACCTGAAGAGAACCCCAAAGTCCTCATGATAAATATGCAGGATGTTTTGAGGAATGATCAAATCATTGGCCACATTCCTAGAGACATATCTAAAACATGTTTGTATATTCTCTGCATGAGCGGAACTTTGAATGCAAAAGTTACTGGAAGAAGGGAGAATAAGCAGTGTAGGGGGCTAGAAGTTCCAATCGCATGCTATGTGAAAGGACCCAGAAAGCCGATGGAAAATGCTCAAATGTTGATAAATGAATATTTTCAAAGATGTAAAAAGAAATAAATCAAATCAAATAAATTGATGTGTTTTCATTTTCTAAAAAGTTAATTCGGATGTACGTCTGAGGTGCAGGTGCATGCAGGGTAACATGGTCAAATTTTTATTGTAGAAGGAAAAATTTTAAATGAACATAAAAGGAAAAAAAATGCAGCTATAGTAATGTGCATTCAACTGCTTCAGGTGCTGTGAACATTCAAAAGCTTCCTCAAACAACCTGCATAAGTTGGGTAATCAGTCATCAGATATTTTCATGGATGACTGGTATACTTAGTAAGCTCCATCTGTATCTTTGAGTTTGTTACCAGTGTTCCAAAATCTGAGTTTTCAACTTGTTATTGATTATGTTTGATATAAGAAAACTGTTCTAACTACAGATTTGAAGCATGCAGAAGTCTATCGACAAACAGTTAATTTAGTCTCTAGCTAAAAACCTTTTTTTCCCCTTTCATTTAGCTAATTAAACCTTTCAAAATGTTTCCAACATGTGGGCAGTACCATAGTACTCATCTAAAGGAAACACAATCAGTGTCGTTCTATGTGGTGCAATGCTGTTTAGTTTTGTATAATGCTGTTTGGAATCCGAGTTTATGTCATAGTTGTACAAGATGATGTACTGCACAATGTTATGACATCACTACTTTTTTTTGCTCTCATTTCATAAGAGCTAAAATATATGAGGTGATAATCATTGTAGTATCTAAGAGAATAGGGAGACTAGGGCTAGTTGTTACAGTGCTAGTAATTCCTAATTAAATGTATAGATGAAGCTAAAATCGATGTCATGCTTTGACTTTTGATTGAAAGGTTAAATCGTATGACACTGATTTAGGAACTACTGGACCTGATGATCTCTCCCATTAATTATAGCACCTTTGACCTGTGTGGATTCAGTGTATCTTAATGAAACTTGTTTAAATCTGTTTGCTTTTATTTAATTATTCTTTAAATGAGTTTTTGTGTACTAGTGGTACAGAAACAGAGTGGGCAGCTTTGTTTATTGATCTGTAAGAGGTGCATGTGGTAGCTTAGACACTCCAAGCACAAGAGGCATCATACATAACATTTACATTTGCACTTAAGATGCTTCTAGTAAAAAATAAGAAATGTAACGATGCCACTAAACTCAAATTCTGTCCAAGTTTGGTATTCTAAGGATTTGCTTTTGAGTTTATTTTTTGTGTGCATTCAAGGTATTATGCACTAGTTTGAAACTCTGGTCCACATACCCCCAGAAGGAAGCAGTCTTCATTGTTCTTGTTATGAGAGGCAATATGTTTTGATTACCACTTGCATACCTTCTCATGAAAGTAACCTTATCTCTGGAGGCTATTCATCTCAGATGGATTATATTATGAACAGTAATTGGCTTTGCATAAGTATATACACGTTTCTTTCTGCGATATATTAAAAAAAAAAAACTATGCCATTGATGTTTTTCCTGTTATGCAAAAGTTGATTTTATCCTTTTTTTTTTAGTATCTCAAATGATGTTACATTTAGCAAGGTTTATCATAAATACATTTGAATAAATCATGATTTATTTAGATGTGATAAATGTAATCAGACTTTCATAATTATTCAGCTGATGAGCAGGATAATGAAAGTCAGATGGCCAAGCTTTAAGATAAGTCTCAGCTTGCTCTTCCAATTTGAGGGGTTGTCTAATCTTAAACCTATTACTGAAAAGTGTTTGTTATCAAGAGAGACAAAAGGAGCACTAAACAAAAACTCTGAATGGTACTTTAAGTCTATACATGTTTTGTATGAATTTTACTTATCAGTTATGGTAAAAGGACAGTAAGTCATTATGGCTTGTTGACCTCCCCCATCACCCGATGACTGGGGACACTATTCCTGGCTATTATTGCAATGCTTTTTCAGCTGGATGTCATGTGAACATCATCTCTAGTATATTTGTTGTTAGAAAATTTCGACCATGAAGATAACTGATGCATTGTTATTTAAATCAAGAAATGCATCTAATACTGAGCTGGAAAGGGATGCCTTGTTTAAAATTCTGGATATTCTTAGTTTGCTCTCTTTCATAGTTGAAAAAAAAACTAGTAAATTAGTACATATAGATTCTAAACCCTTGAATAGCTTCAGACTTGAGTATATGATTTCTCTGTAAATTAAAATAGGATTATCCAAGAAATCAAACCCACCCTTTTTAATAAAATATTGTTTGTTTTTTTTTTTGTGTGCCCCCCTTTTTTAACTCTGTAGGAGGAAGAATAAAGGAGGTACGTAGGTGGTAGCTTTCTGGTAAGGTTTTTTTAACACGACCATTTTAAACTGTCAGTTGATGTTAGCAAATTCACTACGCCTGACATCAATTGTTGCAGCCTGTAATTAATATGAGGACCAGGTCTGTGCACGTGGAAACATTCCCCATTATGCTTTACAGGTCAGCTCAGTGCACATCACATCAAAGATCTTTAAAACAGGTGTTACAATCCATATAAGGCTATTAATAACGCACAGCTTTTAAATTCCGCTCTTGGGCGATTACGGTGACAAGTGTACTCTTGCACACTGGTGTTTATGCTTATTATTGTCTTCAGCACTGGAGACCTATTCCTAACTGATGAAAGGCAAAGTGTTATGGGGGAGTGTTTATTATTATTAATTTTTTTTCATTTTAATTAATAACAATTACTATCCATTAACAAATTAAATGTAGAAAAAAGTATAGGACATTTATAAAAACAAAAAAATCAATGAAGATATTTTTAGTCTTTTTTCTTCCCCAATCTGAAAGCATTTCCTCTGACTGACTCGTAAGGTGAGGGGGTCATTCTGTCTCTGAACTAATAGTGATATAATGGTATGCTTCATGCTAATGCATTTCTTCCTTCCTTTTAATTGAGAAACAAATGAATAGGCTTCAGTTGTTGGCATCTGGCCGATAATTCATTTCGGTGACAGAGTGGAGAAAATTTTAAAACGAATGCAAAATTGATTTACTTTTGTATTTCATTCTCAATACTTTGGCCGTGTAGTCTTTAATATTAAAAAGACTGGCATCTTTAAATTAAAATATGTAAAAGATATTTGTATCAGGCATCATAGTGGCTGATACTTTCTGGTTAATTGACGTAAACAGGTTATTGTTTACTTTCTTCTTTATATTTTAAGTTATGAAATCTCATTTGATTAGGCATGTAGTGTGGGTGGTTCTCAATTCCCTAGTGTAGAATGCTGTATGGGCTCCTTAAGCCATAACCACAGCCTGGAGACAACAAGGAATTCTTTCCTCAGCCTTATTCTGATTCTATAATGATTATGGCTAAGGGAAGTCATCCCAGTTAATATTAAATGGAGTACTGAAAACCATCAAAAGGGATATTTCATATAAGTTCTACAGTTGTACTTTAGGTGTCATCTCAATATTTGAATCTTAAGGTTATTTACGGTTTAAGATAAAATCTTTTACAGTAATCTAGATGATCTCTGACTTATACAGACTACAAAAGTTTCTCATTACAACTTTGCATTTTCTCGAGTTCTCTTAATTGAAATCAAGCATTGAGCTGTATTTGCATTATTCTCGAATCCTATATGCTGGACTAAGTGGGTAATGATGATTCTGTGGATGCTGAGGCCTGCCAGATAAACATGTCACTGAATCTCAGTGGCAAGTTCCAAGCAAACTAAGCTTCAAAGGAAACCAACTAGAACTCTTCGGGGTAAGAGGAAATATGAGTACCCGGAAGAAGCTCATTGAATAGGCAGATGCAGGGCTGGCTCAAGATCCTAGCAAAACGGGGTACTATGTGCTGGGGGGAGGGTGCCAAAAAAACAGAGAGGAAAAACTTAATTTTTATATTTCAATATGTTCAGGAGTGTGTGATTCTTCTTCTTGTAATCAGAGACAAGGAAAATGTCATTGATGCCAGCACTTGTAATATCTGCAATAAATTCTTTATTCCTATATTTGTAATTTTTTATCTTATTAATTTGTCTGAGGTGCTGACAATCCTAGAGCTGGCCCTGGGTTGATGCAAAAAAAATCTAGACTCCACACATTACCCAGAACCACGTCTGCCAAAACATGGCTGAACAGAATGGCAAGGCTACACGTTTCAACAATGTATAAGCTATTTATTTATCTTTCTATCATTTTAGGAAATTATTAGTCTGGCAGGTCAGGTCAGACATTTGTGATTTGCATTAAGAATTTTTTAAGAACAAGCCAACACATTACCTTAAAGTTAGATAACAAAAGGACATTGGTGATGTGTGATTTACAGAAGTTGGAGGGTTAAATCAGGAATTTCCTATCACAGGATTAGTAGGAACTAATGGATGACCTACAACTCTCTGATATTTGCCTCTTGTCATCATCATGGCTTAGTCCAGAGAACCATTTTAGTGCGCATTGTTTTTAGCTTTGGATTGTCCAAGCAGCTTGAGCCAGTCTCACATCTGGTCCTTGAAAACTGACCAGTACTTTAGTCTACTGAACCCAGACTAACTCTTTTAACTTTCTTTCTTCCTTAATGAAGTACTATGTTTTATCCTCATAATTTAAAACTAAAAAAAAACAAAAAAAACTCTGCTGATATTCTAACATTGTTAAAAATACAGAAAACTTTTATTTCACTGCAATATTTTTTTTTTTAGACTCTCTTAATGGGTATTAGATTGTGTAATTCTCATGTAAGTAGTTTTTGCCTTTGGTGGTGTTCAGGTAGTTATTTTGTGAATTGCTTAATTCCCTTTTGTCCTAAAATCTGTTTTAGAAGTTAAGACATATGAACATTTACTTTATTATAAGGCTTGGATTATTCATAAAGTCTAATATATATATAATCAACAGCAAAATACGTACTGATTAAATGTTGTTTTTTAATTTTTAATTTTTTTTACAAAGGAGATAATTTGATTTTTCATGCATAGATGATTAACTCCCTTGTCAAAAATTTTATTACATTGACTATGAAAATGGATTTGCAGTTACTAAGGGAATACAGTAAGTATATTTAAGTACCATAAATAAAGGTTCATTAACTCAATTTCTGCATATTTTATCAAGATCATGACTGTTGATATTGAAGCAAGTTTTGTATTCAGTTTCTGAACTGATTTTCTCTGGAGTTTTCGCAGTCAATTTAATGAATTTGGTTATTTGTACTGCCATTGTGAACCATTTACCTTGTTATTTCTGCTGTGCTGATGATTTACTATAGTGCAGAGACAAGAATCATTGAATTAATGATTTCTAGAAGACCTCGGTCTTTACCAAAGCAATGAAATGTGTCTGGTTAGCTTGTTTTAGAATGCTCTCTACAATTGGTGACAGCAGTCTGTTATTAGCACTAATTTAAAGTGCTATAAATGAAGAACATTTGAACTGTGTTTGTCTTTATGAATCTATTAGGACTTGTATCTCTGAAACTTGGCCAGGTACTCAAGCAGTGTAGGGATATTTATGGATGTCTGCCAGGAATATCTCCTTACTTATATGACAGTCAGAAAAGATTTTGAGATACCCATGTAAGCTTTTGTTTTGTTGCCCAGAGTGACCAGTCTGGTAGTGTTTTTTTGTCATTTTGTTGGCAGGCCATTTTATTTTATAGATAAATTGTTGCTTGTTATTGTGAAAACATTTCACAGTTGGTCAGGAGTGAATCTCTTCATGTGCAAAAATGGAGGCAAGTGTTAGAATGACCTTGGTTAGTAGCATTTGGATTTGGAATTTTCCATGCTGCTTCAGGAATAAAACTGCTACCATTTTCCTTTACCTGTCATCTCTCCTTTTCCTGGTTCGTGTGTCTATGGCCAAAAAATTGGTTGCTAAGCAGTTCAGATGGAGTGCTAGAAACCAAAGGCTACATAAACAGTGCCTAGAAAGATCCATATTAATGAGGAAGAGAGGATGGATGAAATAAAAAGTAATAAATAAATAATAAGGGCCAAAGAGGAAAAAAAGAGAAATGAATCTTGTTAAAAGTTATTGTTAAGCCATGACAAAATTACTGACATTTGAATGAGAGATGAGATGCATCACTTCTCCATTCTGCTGCTCAGTTACTCACATAGTTGTGGTAGCTTCATTAACATACATTAAAATAGAGATAAAATGTAAAAAAAAAATCCTAGAAGAGTTCATCTGTTTGTGATGATCATAGAGAGCTTCTTTTTTTTTCTGTGGATATCTGTAGTAAGGGCTATAAATACAAGAGCATCGTTCTGAACATTTTTTTAAAAAAAATTTTGTGGTAGGATTGTTAATTAATGGCGTAAATTACCGGAAATTGTAGTTAATGATGGCATAAATCATTTTAAAAAATCCAGGATGTAAGTCTAAAGACTGTCTTAAATTGAGCAATTAAAAAGAAGAAATGCTCGCTTTGTACACCAAGGTTGGAGGCATCCCATAAAAGGGAGGTAGAAAGGAAAAGTGTGGGGCATTTGCCTTGGTGACCAAGCGGGTCAAGGTGCAAGCCAGTTTAGAGTTATTTGTGGAACCTGGAAAACCCCTACTAAAATTGTTAATTTGGTAAAGAAGAGTAAGAAGATACCATGCTGAGGAGGTAGGCCAAGTTGAGCCTCTCCTGATTCAAACTCAGGCTCTTACTCATATCAGTCTATCACTGGACCACTACCTCTCCCCACCATAAGTGGAAGAATACTATAATATAATTGGGTCAAAGGATTTTTATTTCGCTGCTTTGTTGCAACTAAATAATAATGTGGAATTCCTTTTTTTTAAAAATAAAATGCAATTACATCACTTAAGTGTAACAAAAAGGAAGGAGATATAATTTAAGTTGTGTACTGCAACATTTAAGTTTTTTTTGGACACATCTGATTAACAAACAGCACATTAGCCCACACAGCTTACAACAGGTGCTGCCAAATAGATGACCTTTTTTTAAAGGAGTTAGTGGAAACAAGATGGTAGGCATGGAAGTTTACAAGAACTGTTTACAATGGGCTTGTTTTTCTCAAGACTGAACCAGGAGTTCATGGAAATATGATAGCAAGGAGAGTACTCACAGATGTTAAAACTGAATGAAGCATATATTTCTAGTGTTTTGCCACTGTAACACTTATCAGGAAAGATCAAAAGGATTAAATTAATTTATGGCTCAACTCAAATGCAAAAGATGTAATTTAATGCTGTCTATCTATTCAGCTATTTATGGTACACCCTTTTGGAAATTAAAAACCAAATCTACTGTAAAATTTAAACTATTTATTACATTTTGTGAACTAAGCAACAAGTTAAGTTGATGATTAAACCAAATCACTATGCAAGAACATAAACTTACACTTTCTGATTGGTCAGTTTAGACTAATCCAACCATAAATTCAAAGTTCTAAAATAATTTTAAAATTAAACTAATTCTTATGCAGCAACTAATTCTCACCCAGAGGTAAAGTACGAAATTTCACATGATGTATTAATCTATTTTTTAATGTCAAAGCCAGGAACTTCTGATTGACTACAAAATGTTTTCAGTTTTCAAAATGGTTAGTGAGATTTGATTCTCTTGGCTGCACAAGTATCAATGTTCTTATGGTCCTATATAGGTTTTCCCCAGTGGAATTCATTGGCAAAGTATCTTTAGATTTTCATATCTTGAATGATGAATGCTGGCTGGGACAGTGAAAATTCTTTGTTAATCACCATTAGTGGTGGACACTGAACACTGAATGCTTTCTTAGTTCAGGTGACTCAGCTCTATGGAATATTCTGTGATTTCTCTGATAATTCAACCTGGCTGGCTGGCTGGCTCCTGGATTCTGGTTAGTAATTACAAATGCTTTGTAGAGATACAGCCTTGCAGCCTTAATGTTTCTGCTATCTTTCATAATGTGCTGGATGCCAGCGTCAGGTGTGTACCAGCTTTCTGTTTCTAGAAACATGAACTTTTATCAGTTGTGCATCAAAACGTATGAGTACTTGCCCATTTTTAGGTTGTAAAACTTCATCCTGAATATTTGAAAATTCTTGAGATAATATCTACATCAGCATGATAGACCAGGCTTTTCATAATAAATTCCTTTTCTCTACCTTGGAAACACTTATAAGGTTTGTAACAGTATACATACAGTTTACTGAATATAATACATTTAGGAGTCTCCACTTTTGGTAACCATGTATAAAACCATATTCTCTATATATTTGTGATTCAACGTTTTAATATTGAAAATTTTTCAAAAAATGACTACTATCTGAATAATTATTTTATTGGCTCATCTAAAGCACAAAAAACGTTCTAGACATTTTTGTTTAATGTATTGAATTTGCTCAAGCATACTGATGACAGATATGTTTTGTTGGAGTTATTACATTGGATTTAGCTAACAGTAGATGTTGGCTGTACTATCAGAATGATACCATAAATTTTAAAAAAATGGTTATTTTTTTTATAAGCCACAAAGATTTTGTATATTCAGTTTATTTTCTGCATTGATTTGGGGGACTCAGAAAAATCCAAATTTTGGTCATTCTCTCTCTCCTATGTCTGAATTCAAATTAATGTATAGTCTGAGATTGCATAAAAGGCTGCCACATTTCTTACATGTAAAAGATGATTATTTCTCACAGGCTGACATCAAAATACATGATTCACCCTTTTATCTGATGAAATTCCAAATCAACATTATAGCTGTTTTTGTTATTAAATTAGCTGGTTAGCATTTTCTAATGTGATGAATTTCTGGTAAACCTTTCTTAGTCTTTGGGTTAACACAACATCCCATTTTCAGATGGATTAGTTGATTCTGATGTTGGAGAAATATTTTCGCATATCCATTTTGTTCACACTATTGCATATGTTTATGCTCCTTTTTACCAACTTTGGTTTATTTCGTGACCGCTTTTTCCTCCTTTGTAGGTTAATTTTTGTTGTAGTTCTGCATTCTGTGCCTAATTTGTTTTTTCTGTAAACTTTGGTGAATTCAAAATATTCATTTAGGTTTGTGTGTATACACTATCATTCAAAATTATGAGTGAACCATGAGAAAATTCAATTATCTGCTTTTTATTATTGCAGAAAAAAAGAGAACATGAGAAATTAGTTTGGATGTGTATCAGAACATATAAACTGTGATGTTGTTATCACTTCCTTTTCACATCAAAATACTCGCCTTTCATGGAAATAAGTGCTGCACATATCCTTGGCATCTTGTTCAGTAACTTTTCAAAATATCTTGTATTTAACCACTATTCCTCTTGCAAGTAGTTTGTTAGGACTAACAATTAACAAACATTTTTTCTCAACTTTTTTATTCACCTGATGAGTTTAGTGGGGTTCAGATTTTGAGATTGAGATGGCAAAATCATGGTTTTGAGAAGTCTTTTCAATTATTTCCTAGAGACATATTGTGTATTGTGATTTGCACTGTGCTTTGGATCATTAACTTGTTGCATAAAACTGTGATATCTCTTTTGTGAGAATCTTTTAAATTTTTATTGTTGGCAGTCAAATAACCAGCAAAACACCCTAATACTTTCACATTTCTTTCAGCATGCTTAAATGTAAGGAAAAACACAGCTCTATACTTTTTCCTTCCTCGTCTGTTCTTCTAACATATCATCATTGCTCATAACCACAAACAATATTACGGCATCGTTCCGAAGTGCTTTTGTTTTGCTGTCGTTTAGACTAGTTGCCACATCTGAGTCAAGGTTTTATAGCTGCTACTTGGCCAATCCAGCCAAACTATTTGCTAGTAGATTTGAGATGCTGCTGCTGCAGTGGAATTGCAGTCAGAAGTCAATTGGCTACCTGTCAAAAGAAAAGGCTGATTTGCTATGGATTTTTAATCCAGCAACTGTTTTCTTATTTATTGGTTTCTGTCTTTTCCCCTCTACCCTTTAAGTTCATGGCTCAGCTAATTTACCTTATTCTACTAGTGTTTTTTTTTGGCATATTACCTTTTGTATCTCTGATTTCTTCCATAATTTTCCATTGGGGGGTAGCAAAGCTTTATGAAGGGCAGTAATGGGTAGCCTTTTTTATATGGAATTTTGTTCTAATTTGCTATTTTCATCAGCCAAATGAAGCAGTAGCAGTTATCAATAATGAGGGCCATTAATATTTATATGAGAGCATAGTATGAGCTAACAATTATTTAAATAACTAGTAAAATGTGATATTGGATGAACACTTGATGATTTTACTAAAAATAAACTTAGCATTTATAGAAATATCTTGCTGGGTCCATAATTATGCAAAAAGATCTGTGACAACATTGCCACATGGTTGGACATGTAGTTTTTCATTTTTTTCCTGGATAATGCATTTTAATTAATAAAGTGTTTAAACACACAAAGGACTTTTTTTTTCTATGGATGACTCATAATTCTGAATTCTAGTGTATATTTTGGATGTGGAAATGTTGTTAACTGAAATAAAGTGATTGTAGATGAAACACTTTTAGAAAAGTAAAGCACAAATCAGTTATTAGAAAAATTATATAGGTAAAGTATTGAATGATATCTTTGAATTTTCTTGAGCTAATCTTTCCTTGATGGGCAGTATAAGAGCAGCTGAGTGCAGGGTTAGGGACAGAGAATAGCTGCCAAGTTTCATTTTGTTATATTAAGACAAAGGCTAATGTTGGTGGTGGGGCAGCTCAGCCTGTCTAAAATGGTCCTTAATTGATTCAGGTCCGTATGATATTTAACCAGGTAAGGGGTTTCTTCCTAATCAGAAGAACTCTTGTAGGCTTCATTCTTTTTGGTGGTAATTACCTAACTTCTACCGAGGCAACAAAAATTTGGCAACCTTGACCAAGATTCCACGTATCTTTCCAGTGGTTGTTTAAAACACATTTTCGTGGGGCCATTCATGTATGTTTGCAAAAAGGAGAAAAATAAGTTTTAGCATTTTTGGTTAAATAAACACAGATTCCTTGAACCAAAAACTCCAAAACAAGAACAGCAATAGCAGCAATGAATAAGGTTTCCTTGAAACAAAGGAAATAAAACCAAACAAACCCTTGGAGACCATTTCTATATTTCATTAAAAATAATGAAAGGATGTAAGGAATGGCAATTGCAGTCAGTAAAGCACAGTATCTATCAAATAGTTTAAACCCAGGCCTGGGAAACTGACATTTGGCTGATTACCAGACCTGTAGCACATGGCTTCAGCATAAGAAGTTACTACAGTTTTCCCCCCCATGGGAAGAGTAATGGGTTACAATTCTGTCATTCATTTTTGAAATAAAAACGAAACATGTTTTTGTTCATGCCACTGAGAATCCATGCTATTGCACATGTTCTTCATGAGGAGAAACTAAATTTCAACAATCTGTTTTGTTAAATAGCAGTGTAGCTGGAAGTGTTTCAAGGGACGGGAGAAAATTTGAAATTTTTTAAGTGCCAGGTACACAATGTCTGCATCACTAAACTTCTCTAAGCATCTTGTTTAAGTTATTGTATTCATACAGGACAGTCAAGTTTTTTTCCACCTGCCTCATAATGATATTACAAATAATCCCACAGTTAAAAACAGGCCGGGCCTATAATTTTAAAAGTCCATGTTTTTCACAAGGCATGGTGCTTCAGCAGCTGTGTTGATGACATCAGCCCTATGTCATTCTATTCAGAGATGAGTACATGTGACCCAGTGGCACACATGCATGTGGCTAGCGACAGTTTTCCAGCTTTTCTTTCTGATCTGCTAAATTGCTTGGAAAACGGCTTCAAGTATTTCAGCTATACTGACAGCACATTCTTTAGAGGTCTACATAACTTAAGCATATGCCAACGCATTGTTCTTTATTGCAATTTGTTACTCTTGCAGTTCACATTTGCATTTTAAATTTGCAAATTATAAACTGGTAATAATAATCGCTCATTATAGCTGAGGCTTTGATTGGATATTCTACTCTTCCATATAACCAAGTCTGTAAAGTGGATAAAAATCTCAGTTGTGACAAGTAAATTACAGATAATAAAGATTTCTAAGATCCTTAAAGTTCTGAATTTTTTTAACCACAAATATTTAGCAGAGGGTTAGGGGGGAAACTTCCTTTGCTTTTTAAAAACTACTTTCCACCCCCCCCTTTAAAACTAATTAATTCACCAGTTCAGGTAATTTCTATATTTATTTGTACATACTTTTTGTAATAGTTTAAATCTTTTGCAGTGATAGTATTTATCAGCATGTACTTTATACACGTGATTACCAGTTTTTCCAAAAGCTTAAACTATTGGTTTTTTTTTTAATAAATCATGCAGTGGTCTGGATATCATAGCAGGTTTTCCATGTTGTACTGTTTCATTGTTCTTGGCATTACTATAAATTACAATGGTGTTTGTGTCTTGTTCTGTGGTGATGGGAAATCCACCTTGAGTATGCGGAAATACAGCACCTCATTGTTGTTTGAAAAAATAAGAGGAGGTTGAGTGCATTAAAATTGTGTCAAACTGAAAGCAACTTAAACAAATCTGAGCTTACATTTTTTTACGAAAACACAATGATGATGATGATGATGTTCTTATTTATGCACATACCTGACTAATGAATGGTTAACTGAGTGAATGGTGTCAGGGTCACAGAGAACTGTTCTAGTTTTTGTGTAGAAGCTGAAAAAACTGTAACTCTTCTGATTAGACTGGAGTAATTACACCACTTGTCAACCACAACGAGTGAGTACTCACCTGCCACCAAAAATGTTGAACAACACTAGAGATATTAAGTTTCTTTCTGACATTGCTTGAAACTCTAAGAAAGAGCATGTTCCCATGCCTTAGCTTAAGGGCGATACAGTGTGTATTATGCAAGGAAAAATAGCAGCAAAAGACTTTAGTGTTTGCTTGTTTTTTTTTGGTGCCATGTTCATCAGTTGAGGTTTGGATGGACTTTTGTCTGTTTACTTATTGTTATAAACAGTTGTCAATGTACTCATCTCTTGTGAAAGTTGTCATCTTGGAACTCTAAAAATCAAAGCATGAAGAAACTAATCTCTGTTACAGGATGTGGCATTGTATCTTCTGTAGGTGATGATTGAAATAGCCAACCATTGTTCTTTGCTGAATGAAAATCTAAATATGCCTCCATGATTATCAGATATCATTTTTAAATTAAAAACTGGAAAATAATGGATTATTAATGTCTGTGAACTACATAAGCTGACTTTTCAGTCTTTGTAGAAATTCCAGTACCTGTCAAATTTATATTTTCAGTGTTCTGAGCAGTATGATCAAATAGTTGGTGAGAAACCTGGCCATGAGGAATAGCATTTGTCCAATCAGCACTATGTGGCTCAAACAGTTGGATTGTAATATTTATTTGTAAATCTTCCTGCTGGAAATATGTTATATCTTAAATTTAAAATAAAGTTAAAAGAAATGATCTGGAATAAGTGGATCACAATGTATAGACAATAAAATAATTTTTATCACTGAAAGCTATTTTTTGTTGACTGTAATCTTTATATCTTTGGGGTGGAGGGTTGGTGGATACTTATCAGCACCTGTTCACATACATGCATAATTTAATTTAGTAACCTGGTCTGTAGCCGGTTTTGGCCAGTTTCTGCTCCATCAGTGATTTACATTTAAGTAGTTACTATACTGCAGTCATGAATTTCACCATAGGGTATCTCATACAGACAGTATGAGAATTGAAGACATTTTTTTTAGGTAAGACTTACTTTATTACCACATGTACATACAGTTGTGCATGTTAAAAAATATTTTTAGGCTACAAGGCATTATGGCTTTTGATAGCCAGTGTTGGTGGAAAATAGTAATGTTTAATCTATCTGACATTGACACTAATTATTCAAAACTTTTGATCTTGTGTCCATAATTGTGCCACTGGAAGGGACAAAAAACATTTCAATATTTAGTCAAGGTAATTGTTTGTTATGGCTGTTGATTAGGCTTCATTTAGAATATTTTGTGCAAGGTTTTAGATATTTGTAAGTCAATACAGTTTTATTGTACCACCCAAAGTCAAATCAGGTAACATTCTTCTGTCTACTGCAGTCTTATCAGCTCACTTCTGTCACTTCCGATTATTAAGCTGCATGAATGCTGACAGCAGCAAGAACACTGTTTAATGCCATGTTGGTTTGCTTGTAACTGTGGCATGCTCTGGGTAGTAGTCCTTATTACTAGTATATCCTGGTTGTTCTTTGTTTCTTTTTGATGATATACCTGTGTCAATTACTTTGTGTTTCTGTGGAATGAATGTTAATGATGTGCAGTGCTTGATCTTGTGCACTGAGTCACTTGTTGAGAACATGTGAGAGCTTTACTCCTTTTTGTTTTCTTCATTTATTGTTATTTTCATACCAGAAATAATGGCTGACACAAAAGACATATTGCAATCCTCACTTTGGCTGCCCTAATGTAAGACAGCAGCTGTGAGTCTAATCCTAAAGAGAACTCAAGTGTTTTGGATTACAAATCATGATCTGATGAGAGTTTATTTGAAGATTCCACCAAATTCTTATGGTTTACAAAAGTCACAAGGGAGAAGACATTGCCATTACAGAATTTGAAAGGTTGCAGAGGGAAAAGAAACCTATTCCTTAATGATACTCAAAATAACCTCAAAAGTAAATATTTGTCTATAGTTACAAAATTGGCATAAACTTCCAGAGAAACAGGATTTACATTCTTACAGCATTCACCTGAATGAACTCTCATTTTAGAGAATATTTACACTAATATTTGAAGTCCTAAAAATACTGTACAAACAGTCAAAGCCTGAATGATGGATGGTAAATATATGTTTTATGTGGCACATGCTTCACATGATACATTTCAGGTGCAAAGACTTATTTTTTAAAGTCAACTTAGTATCATACATCTGTTATGCTTATATGATACATTAAAAGAAAGTAAACGGCTTTGTAAATCTTTGTGTTTTCTTGTATTGCAAGAACACATGTACACACTGATAGTCACTGCTGTTTAGCTGCTATGTTAACTTTGAACAGAAAGTATTAGTTTTTAAAAAACACTTGCAATAGCAAAATGAGCTAAAATTATTATTTCCATTAAAAAAAAAATTTTGACAACAGAAGCAGTCTTTCTTGCACTATATAACCTCTTGCATGAGGTTGGTATTTTAGTAAAGTTAATATTACATTGACTTAAAAAAATAAAACTAAAGCTGTCCTAGATTTTCCAGCTGAGTGAATAATAAATGCAATGGCTCTGTTATCTGGTTATGGTTTGGTTGATATCAAAAGCAGCTCTAGCTGAAATTTTTTAGCATTTGAACTTGACAATTTCATTCTTTGCTTCTATGACAGCACCCTGTGCCAATTACTTTGTGTTTCTGTGGAATGTTAATGATATGCAGTGTTTGGTCTTGGGCAGTGGGTCACTTGTTGAGAACTTGTGAGGGTTGTACTCCTTTTCTATATTTGTTGTTGTTATTTTGCACATCACAATCATTGACACTGATAAAGAGAGAGAGAGAGAGAAAGAGAGAGGGATTTAGGTTAGGAGCAGAGAGAGACAGACGGAAGGAAAAAGAGAAGGTGAGAGAGAAAAATTCCAGGGAAATATTTACGCACATTGCAGTATTGCTTTATACTAACTTTTCTCTTGAATATGTTTCACTATAACAACTATTTTACATTGTTAATATTTCCGCTGCTTTCATCAGTTTGCCTTGACTGGGTGCTGTAACATGAAAACATTGATTTTTACTGTTCATGCTTGAAACGAAGGCAGGTTTAGAACCATAGATATGGATAGTTTTTAATGTCATCTCTGTAGCTTGTTACACTTTCTTTAATTATTTGTCAAGCAAAAATCAGTGAAGCCTTAAACTAGATGTTTTTTTTGTAAATATTATAATATTTTTATGATTAGTTTAAAATCTGAGTATGATTCATTATACACAGTCTTTAGGTTCACTGATTGTTAGGAAATATCGATATTTCAAATATTTCATGATAAAAATCAATAAGCTGGCAATTATTTATTTACTTGTATATGAACAGGTATTTTTCAAAAGATTGGATAAAGTCATTTATTAATTAGGCTATTTATTCCTTTTCATGACAAATTCATTTAGTGTATTGTATACCTGTACAGGTATATTATGAAAGACATTAAGTTACGAAATAAAAGGGTAAGCAGAAGCCTGTCATTATTTGTCCATTAACTGCAGGTTAACCATGTATGGATTTAATTTTAGAAACATTCACTTGTAAAATGTACTTGTCTAGTTACATTTTCATGAGAACAGAATTGTGAACACAAGTTGCTTTCATCCACAAATGTTGACAAAATACAAAATCAGATCTGTGTTTGGGGCTCAAATTCACTTTTACCTACAACAGAATTTTTATCCATTACATTTTAAACTGGAAGGATGAGATTTCGAAAAAAACTGTCTTCAGAAGAAATAGGGTCTTAGATAGGGAAAATTAAAAAAAAAACAACAAACTATAAGAATGGCAAAAACAGAAACCTACATACAAAGGCAATGACAAGTTGTCTGTGATTCTAGATATTCAGGACTATTTTGTGACATCTAAGAAAAACCTTGATCTTTTGGAACAATGAAACGGTTAGCTAACTGTGACTAAAGGTGGAAATAGAAAATAATGAAAATTTCTGTGTTGATAACTGACTGATAACAAAAAAGAGAAAAAGGAATGGAAAATTTTATTTGTTATTTGCCTGAGATTATAAACAAGTTAAAATGTGACAATTATTAAGCATATTTTGTATCCTTGCATCCTCTTGCCATAAAATAGTTGATAAAAATGTCTGTAATTTTCTTTTGTACATTAAATTAAATTTAACATCAGCCAGAACATGTAGGAAACAATCTCAGCTCTTGTACTTGGATTGAGGCTTTCTTTGTGATGTTTGATGGGCCCCCACACCACATCTCAAGATTTTGACTTGTCCCTTACTATATATTTTAAAAAATGGATTTGTTCAACCATGATAGCAGAAATAAATCATTTAGTCCATCATTTCTGGTGCTACTGCAGATCATCTGAATAATAAATAATTTGTTTTCTGCATGAAAGTAACAAAAGAGATTTAGAAATTTAAAAAAAAAATTTTTTGGTTTTTAAGAATAAATTTCCAAATTTTATTTAGTCACCTGCAGTTTAGAGTTTATATCCAGCTTGAAACAATGATACTGGCGCCTGATTGTTGTGCATTGGTTTCCTGTCTGGCATAACAGAGTCATTTCTGTTTAGATTGGAGAGAAGATCCTGTGTTGATGCGTTTTTGGTTCCACGTCGAAGACAGATGGATGCTGTGGATGGTAGACAGAAACTAATTTGCTCTCAGATGACAACAAGCCTTTTGAGTTCAGGACGAGTGAACAGCAAACCTTTTTAGATGTAAGATGATCTTAGATGGCACTTAAGGAAATTGACGGCAAGATATCGATTGATTCATTTCACTTGTAACAATTTGGAGTTGACCACTTCGTTCCACTATCTCTGAAAATGCATATTAAAGCAAATATTCATTTCAAAGATGAACAATCCAAATATAATTAATGGGGTGGATGAAAGAAAAAAGAAAGTAAATTTATTTTTTATCTTGATGCCTTTTAGACTTAGACCAGTACCCAGAAACTGTTTGAATCAGTAATCCATTAAACTTCTGACATCTGTGAAATATTTTGGTTTCTGCAAAACTGCACATGTTGAGAAAAATAACTAGTACTTGATGTAAGTAAATATTCTGTAGGTGTGGGCAGTGGTAATGGTGGATTGATTTAGCTTATTAATTTTCCCAAATGCTACAAAAGTAACTTTTTTTTTCAAAATTTGAAGTTGTTTAGAATACTTAAGTAATGTTTACTTTTAAGGTAACAAAGTGATTTCTGTAGCTACATAAAACCACTGACAAGAATGACTCCCTAACAGACCACTTTTACACTCTGTGTGTGTGCGTGTGTGCGTGTGTGCCCCTGGGGTGAAGGCAGGGGCATGAATGGACCAGTGTGGAAGAATGAGAAGAAAACATGTCATTAGCCAAACTTGGATAATGCCAGCTACTGTAAAATGCAGGCGGATTGCATGATCATAGAAAAATGCTCTATACATAGAACTAATCCATATGTCACTTTGCTGACATACCTGTTCCTTAAAACTAAGAGACTACATATTGGTTGGTCTAATATAAGGAATTGGAAACAAACCTCTCTGCCAGGAATTAGTTATTAGAACCAGAAGCCAGTTTTCAAAATTCTCTCTTCAAACAGTTCCACTAGTTCCAAGAAATAGAGCCAACAGATATCATTGCAACATTTTTCTGGTGTGTAGAATCTTAATCTGTACAAATTGGATTGTTTGGTTTACTTATTTTAGTTCTACTTTTATTTTTTTTTTAAAAAAACTAATGCTATTATTATTTATTTATTTTTGTTGCATATTTTAATCAGGAGATTGCAAATGAATTTTCAGAAATTCAGTTTGGAAAATTTCCAGTGTAATAAAATGGCACATGTAAATCTTAAATTAAAAAAAGAAATACGAGATAATTCTATTTAATCAAATAACTGGCTCATGCCTAAGTATCAGCTCCTTGCAATCTCACTGGTTTATTCTAAGGCATTACAACCAACTTATTACTGGAAATAGAAAGAGATATTAACACACATATTTTTCCTTTTTATCATCTTTAATATTTTTCCAAAGAAAATTACCATCTATGCAGTTATCTCCCATTTCATGAAACTGAAGATTAGAAACAAAAGTGAAAGTGTACTGCACATGACTATATATTACTCTCATTAGTGCTTTGTTTGTGAACAACAACAACAACAAAATTGAAAGGTAATTAGTAAGAAATCTTTCTCAGAAATATGATAAATAGTGCAGCTTTAAATGCTGTATTATGTTGGTCAAATCATACTAGGGAACCTCACAGAAACTCTTGTAACAAATATTCTCACTACTGTGTGCTAAAAAGAACAAACAAGCACATTAACCATAAATATTACTTACCCTGTGTCGGAAGCCTGTTGCTGCTACTATTTCAGTTTGAATATCCTTCAACTTTGTACATCACCTACTAAATCGATTATATGCATTTTATTTCCTTCTGCAACCACAGAAATGTGACATCAAAAGATCAAACCAACTTTCAGCCTCACTGATTTATGCCTGGATACAAACCATCTTATTACAGGGTAGAAAATTGGCTGATTTATGTTGTGTTACTGTTTTTTCTTTACTTACATCCGTAGGTAGCTTCTACTCTAAATGAATAAATGAAAACAACAAATTGTGTGCTCTTAGACGATTCCTGTGTTACATAGAACCAGTAGCCATCTTGTCATCTAGCCATTTACGCTAATAGTTAATGAATAAAACCTGACAATTTTTTGTTGTTTTTTAAAACCTTAGGAACTTTGAAAAAAGAAACAATATTTAGTTTCCAGAGTTTGGTATGCAAATAGATAGCAAGACGTTTTGTCACTTTTATTTTTGTTCTTTTTCCTTTAAGTTAGTTACCAAAAAAAATAAATAAAAACGAAGAATTTCTGGCTGGCAACACATTTTTGAAAACTTGCACAGGTTATAAAGGTCATTTGGTTTCTTTTTTATTTATTTTTATTTTTTTTAAGTATTTCTTATCCACTGAAATGTGCTGGCTGCTTTCTTCAACATTTCCTTCCTGTTTATTGGCTTCATGGTTAAAATTTTTTAAAATCCTCAGAATATTCAACCTTAAAAATCATATTTTTTTTCCTAACTTTGAAATTCAATGGGGGAAAAACCCAGGAACTTTTATTTTGGATGGAAAGTAGCACAATTATTGCTAGTATTATTGAAATGTGAAGAACTGGCCTACCTGTTTATTCTGATAAAAGGTGAGATATCATGTTGTCATCTACATTTTAATCCAACTTGCTACTGTTACATAAAACTTTGCACATAAGGACACACTTTTCAATTGGTTAATTTGCCCTTCACATAATGGGAAGTTTATTAAATAGTCAAATACCATATAATAATTTGTAATTAGACAAAATGTAACAGAATAATTACACAGTAGTAGTGTAGAACCTGACAGGTAATGCGTACATTCATGACTACTACATCATAGAAACACTGTTGAGGTGAAATAGACAAATGTCAGAATAAATTGTAATTAGACAAAAGTTTATAGAGATAGAGAGAAGTGCCATAAAACTGACAGGTGTAGCATAGATTCATGTCACTCTGTCAGGAAAACAGTTAATATTTAATGAAAGTTAGAAAAGTGTTTAGCTCTTTATCTCCATAGCAGCATAAATAATGTGCTCTTTACATTGGTATCATGTCGTAGTTGATTTGTTTGAAACCTGTTATTGACAAATGCTAATGAGCATTATGATTTAATGCTAGAGTGTATGGACTGTTTCAAATGCAATAGTCCAGTTTTAGTATGTCAATGTATATTTAATTTTTTTTGAATTTACTTGTTATTGTGAATAATTATGTTGATAATTTGAACATTATTTTCCAGTGAAAGCTATATAGAGAAAGTCTGCTTAAGCATGAACCATAAAAAAATGATGGATTTTTGCTTCTGTATACCATTCCTCTTCAAGAAACAAATGATCTCTATCCAAAACAAGTCATTTTGTGTATTTTTTTGGCTGATAGAACTGAGATAATTTGGATTCCATGGACTGGAGTCTATAAATGTACCAAAAAAAAAAAAAAGAGAGAGAGATTGAGAGAGAAAGAGAGAGAGAGTTATTTACAACTCCTTTGTTACAGGGGCACCTGTTTTAGAATTTGCAGAGATGCTTTGCTTTGATGGTCCTTTTCAGGAAGATGAAGGAAGTGCACAGCCATTTGGTGGAGTTCCTGATCTGTCAGTGAGTAGTGAGGTCCAAGGATGTGGGGGAGTTGTTTGTTTGTAAAGCTTGCTGAAGCTGCTATGTGGCTTGCAAATGGAAGGGAATTTGGAGAAATGCTTTGGACCAGCTCAGCATAGAATGAGCAAAGCAAAGTAGTATCTTCTGTATAGCTATTCTTTACATATTCAGTTATATTTTGGGTGGTCCCCTTTGGATTTCTGTATTTGTTTCTTTCCTCTCTTAAAAGTATATCAACAATTTAAAAAAAAAAATTGTAATAATAGTTTATAAATCCTTAGTCTCATAAATACTGGAATATCTCTATGGAACTTTACTTTCTCTAACTGAGAGCACTTATCGCTACCCCCCCTACAAAACTTCTTAATACATTCCCAGTTCTTTTTTAAATTCAGATTCCTTGATTTCTACTTTGTTGGACCCTTGATTTTTATCATTTAATCCTGAGTCTATTATTCTTTTGTTGTGTTTGCTTTCAAAATTAACCAATGACCCTCATATATATATTGTCCTGATGCTTTTTTTTTGTATTAGCCAGATTCCCAGGACTCAAAAACACAACAGAGCTCTTTAATTAGGCTTTCTCATCTCACATTTTAAAGTTTATTTTTTCTAAAAGAAAATTTAGTTTTTATTAGTACTTTTGACAAAGATATTATCATAATTCTTCAGGAAGAAAAAAGAAAAGAAATTCAAGAAGAAAAGCATTTGACACCTACTTTTGTATTATTCACATATAATGAATCAGCAAAGTGATGGCTATCTGCTGCTCTGACTCTGAACTATTATTTTATCATGGAAATTCCGTGGAAACCATTCTGCTGATAAAACCTTTCCACAACACACTGCTATAAAAACTCATGACTACCTACAAGTAAAAGTCTGTAAAATATCTTACAATCTTTGAAATCATATCCAAGGCTACATTCTTCTTTTCTTTTCATAATTTTCTTGTGGTGGGGTGGGTGGTAAATTTATCTTAGGACAATTTTTTTTTTTGTTGTGAAGTCCTTCATATCTTCCTTTCTCTGACTATTTTACTGTATCCGCCATATTGGTTTGATCAAGCAGTTGGGGGGATGATCAGAATTTGGTCCTGCACATTGCATTGTTGGAAGGATTTTAAAATTACGAGATGTAGTCAAAAAGTATCCAATCTTTGGCCAAAAAAACAAGTAATATTAAAAAACTCACCATTTTGATTTAGTGTCCTTCAAAGTATTTGCCTTGGGAGTCTACAAACTTCTGCCAGCGTTCCTGCCACTGCTGGAAACATTTCTGGAAATCACTTTTTGGGATGCTGTAGAGCTGTGCAGTCGAATTTTGCTTGATGTCCTCTGTTGACGCAAATCTTCTCCCTTTGAGTGTTTTTTTGAGCTTTGGGAGTAGGAAGCCTGACGAACAAGTGGTGTGTTATGCTTGGCGAGGAATACTTGGACGACGTGGGCGGAATGAGTGGGTGCATTGTCATGGTGGAGTTGCCAGTTCTTTGCTGCCCACAGGTCAGGTCGTTTTCACCGCACAGCTTCACGAAGGCGACAAAGAATCCCCAGGTAGTATTATTTGTTAATTGTCTGACCTTGTGGTGCATATTCATGGTGCACAATACCTCTGTAGTCAAAAAACAGGTCATCATCAGTTTAACATTGCTGCACACCTGTCTTGCTTTCTTTGGTCTTGGCGAGGATGGATGCTTCCATTGGGATGATTGCAATTTTGTTTCAGGGTCATAGCCGTACACCCATGTCTCATCACCAGTGATGATAGTGTTCATGAAGTTTTGATCTTGGCTAGCACACTTCAGCATGTCCTGGGAGATTTCCTTTCTATTTTCTTTCTGCTGGTCAGACAGCAACTTTGGTACGAATTTGGCTGACACCCTCCTCATGCACAAATCTTCTGTTATAATTGACTGAACTGACCCATGGCTGATTCCAACTTTGGCAACAATCTCCTCAATAGTCACACAATGGTCTTCATAGACTATTCCTCGAACCTTTGCAATCATTTCGTCGTTTCTGCTAGTCGATGGTCTGCCACAACGTGGCTCAGAGGTGTGGCCATCTTTGAACCCGTTGTACCACTCCTTTATTTGTGTTTTTCCCATAGCATCATCTCCAAAGGCCTTCTGAATCTTCTAGATAGTCTGGGCTTGCGTATCACCAAGTTTTTGGCAGAATTTGATACAGTATCTTTGCTCAATGTGCTCAGTCATCTCGAAAGGACGTGGCCACCTAATACCCATGCGGATTTTGCTCACGCATTATTATTTTGTTCAAACAAATTCAAGGTCGGATACTTTTTGACTACACCTCATATTACCAAGTGGAAACCTGATTCAGACAACAGACATAGCCAAAGCTTGTTTAAAAAAAAAAAAGCAGCATGGAAGTTAGAAAAAAAGCAAGCAGAAAGGTGAAATATTAAGTTAAGAATATTTTCAGTTCAGTTTTTGACCAAGCAACCAAATTGGGCACCAAAAAAATGAACTATTTTTTTCTCTCTCAAAAAGTATGCATTCATGGAGGAGGGAGTATCAGCCATCAGTAAGAAAGGGAACAAATGAAGGGCCAAATATATTGTAAGTTAGATCATTTTATCCACACATTTTATTATAATTACATCAATATTAGGTGTCTCAACTTCTTGATAATGCAGTCTACCTCTAATAACATATAGTTTCAGAATTAATTAGTTTTGATAAATTGCATATAATGAAATGATTGCATTGAAAAACAAAACAAATGAAAGTATTGCAAACATTTTGATAATTGAGTTATTTTTCCTTTACAAAGAATTACCTGATTCAATGGATTATATGGAGATAATGATGTGATTTGATCCAGACAAGTAGTGAAAATCTTGGTATAGATGTTAATTAAGCTAGCATTCTTGCCATGCAGCACTATGCAAGCCTTCACTACACTGAACACAATTCATTCTTTCTGCTCTTTTCATTGACTGTATTATTACATTCTTGCTAGAGAGAATCTGGATTAACAGACATCATTTAGCAGTTTTGCTAGCAGTTGTCAGTTTTCTTAGTATTGCATTGTGGGAAACATTCTTAATTATCAGCAGATAAGAACACCTCTGATTCCATACACTACAGCTTTAAATAAGAACTCTTATTCCTCATGCACACTATATTAAGAGGTTTCCTTATTTAATGAAACTGAAATTTAAAACTGCATTTATGCTGAAGCTTTGTATAGTCTTTAGACATGAGATAGTGATTCTTACATAAATTTTTCCCCCTTTAACTCTGTACACAACATTTCAAATTATTTGTATTTTGTCAACTTCCAGATTTCAATTTGCTTAAAACAATCATAGGAAAAAATGCTAATTTAAGCCTAAAACTTGAGAACCTTTTTATGTAATTTAAGTTCCAACAAGCTTATAAGAATTTTTTTATATTGGAAGGAAATGGCACTACTCTATGGGGTTGCTTATTATCTTAAATCAAGCTGTTGCTATTGGGTATAAATCATATATTGTATTTTTTAAAATATGTAATGCTCTACCAAGTATGTATACTTTGGTAATTCACTTTTGTTGGTTTCATTTTCTTAAGTAGCTTCATCTTATATGTATAGTTGAATGTATATGTCTACCATTGTTTTAGCTCCCAGTGTTTTGTCTGGCTAGTGCCTTAGAGGAATTAAGCTGGCATTCTAACTTGTAAAATTGGATTATTTATCAATAAAATCCTACATGATAGGTGTTGTTAATAAACTTTCTAGATCTTAGATTACCTGTTACTGAAAGATGATCAAAACTGAATCCAGGATGATTCATTGATACTGTTATCTGTTATTACTTTACTTTAATTGTTACATGGATTTAAAAATCCTTGGTCATCATAATTGTTGTGTTTTTGTGTTTAATCAAATAATTGCATCACTAATTGATTACTCACCTTTTTTTGGAGTCAATGGAACATTTTTGTTGTTGATTTTACTTTAAATTTTCTAAAGGGAGAAAAATCAGTTTTTCTATTGACACATTTTAAATCTGCATAATTGGTAATTGAACAAATATGAAATGTAGACTTGGATCTAATGCTGGTGGGGCAAACCCTGTATCTGCTGCTCACGTATCTTCATGCATAGGTTTTGTAGCTGTATCATTCTGAAACAAATATTATCTACTATTTTCATATAATCTGAAATCAAATGAAGCTTTATCCAGATACATTTAATTTAATTTACTTTTTTTCTATGTATATATATATAAATGCTCTTTTTATCTGCTTGCTTATCTACATCTAATGTGGAATGGGAGACTAGTTAAGCAGGGATGTGGGGCTTCTGCAGTTTTCCACCTTTTCTAATATCTCTTCTCATATTTACTAGTTTACTTTTATCTCTCTGTAAAATCAATACAATCTGCTCAATTTACAACTCACACCTGAATGTCTGCGAGTGTATTTCTGCCAGATGATTGTCAGGTTATGAAAGTCCATGAGACTACTGGAATTTATTTTCAGATGGTTCTCAGAGGATCTCTTATTAATAGTAACTAGAATAGCATCTTACCAGTATATCATCAGGTGAGATTTGACTGTTAATGTAAGCATAAAAGTAGAATAAAGAATGTAAAACAAAAATCTGTAGAGATGTTTGTGGTGAGAGAGAGAGAGAGTCATCTATGGGGTGCATCTCTTGATCACTTGTTTGTTTTGTTTTTTATACTTGTGCTATTACATTTGTTTCATCATCTTTAAATTAAGTCTTTGCGTGATGATTTTTTAAAAAAATTTTTAAATAAAACTAACAATGGAAACAGCAAAACATGCTGACAGTTACATCATCACATAATCAGATTAAACCAATCATGTTATGTCCACTATGTTTTCTAAGAAGTCTGTATTAGCAAAAATACTCCACCCATTTTAAACTATGAAGAAGAAAAAAACAAAAACATACCAATTAGGTTAAGTTACTTTGCAAAGAAGTTAATAAATTTTTTAATCTTTTTTAAAATCTCAGTTCACCTCTCATGCTCTTTCATGCCTATTATATACTGTTGAGATAGTAAATGATAATTTAAATTTTTTTAATGACTTAGTTCACTTTGCACACCTTCTAATGGTCAGACAGGCACGTGTGCAAATGACAATATTTAATCAGTGATGTAAAATTGTAATCATAAACCTTCTCTGGCACCACTCTGGTACTGCCACAAGATACAGGCTGAGTCTCATTGTGAAGACATGAAAATTAATTTCTATAGTTTGTATAAAATGAGATTTACTGGTATAGTCAATGTGCAATGTAAAATGAAACATAATATATGCAGTGTTAATGTAATCAGAGTTCTGGGGTCACTGAGAATGCTCCCAGCTGATTTCCCACAAAAAACAAAAACAAAATGTATGCACAGGCATCCATTGGCTTTCTGCTTCATTAAGTTAAACCTCTGTCTTGGACTACATCTTCAATTTTGAAGGAGGCCATAATGGGTGTATATAATAATAGCTAATTCCTGACATGGATAAATCACATTTTACAGAATATTGCCAATGTGAAGTACTAATGGTATATCATGTTAAAGAGTAGGTAACTACCTAGGGGAGAATTCTCATGAAACTCTAGATTAGGAATGGAAGGAAGAAGACATCCTCAGGGCAGTTTGGAAGAGTGAATGAATGCATTCCGCTAGTGAGTACTCTATGTGCTACGCCTGTCCGCTGCCACGTCATTTAAATTACGCATGAGCGCCTCCCTGCAATTACAGAGAGAAATGGAGAGTCAAGACACAAATTCAGAATGACAAACAATGCAACTTTATTAGAAGAGTTGGTAATTTTATGGAGTATGAATCGCATTTTTGATTAAGTTTACAGAGGAAAAGAAAGCGGCTTTTTTGTTGTTTTTTTGTTATATTATAAAGCAAATTGCAAAGGAGGGCTGAAAAATAAGAGGAGTTATGTATTAGGATGAAGAGACTTTAGACATCTTGTTTTGTGACTCAGACAAGGTGCAGAGGGATTATTTCTTTTTCACACATTAACAGGAAAGTTACTGAATGCTTTTATAGCCCCTTGAATGCACGTGGTTTTTATATTAAGGTGTTGGGAAGACTTTTTTTTTTACTTTAATAAGAAAATTATTCTCTATCATTAGAACCAATAAAGTAATGTCGCATTGTATAGTATTTCATTTCTGATGAGCCAGATTTTGACAACTTATTATGCGTTGTTAACATGAATGAAGTTTAACAATGATCCCTTGTTTAGTATTTTAATGGCACATCCTCATATTTCACTGGCAAGGGAAGTGTTCTTGAAGTTTTACTAGAATTTAAAAATAAGACCAAAGTATCAAATAACTTAAACCAGAAATTGGTTATGTAATATAATTGACTCCATTACAAAAGAAAAGATTCCTCAAAAGAATTTAACAAAATACAAGTTGAACTATACTTTAAGAGTGACCCAAAATCTAGTTTTTAGGGTTTTAGTGAACATTTTTAAGGCATGTAAAACATTTAAGTTTCTTCAACCTTAATTAAATGGTTTTAAAAATATTTAAAGTTTTGAATTTCTGTCAAGATTAGATTTAGCCATTTCTCATGAAGAAGTATTAAAGGTAATTACACTAAATTGTGTTTGTAGGTCAATCCATCATTATGGCATAAAGTTCTTATGTGATATAAAACTGTAAATTCTCATTACTGAGTGTATTTAACAGGTATAATATACTCAACCATGGTTTGTATCTAGATCTGTTAGGAACTCCATGGCACAATTTTCTTTACGGATGGATGTTTAAATGAAAGCTGGTTGGATAATATTATGGAAAAATTTTAACTGAGTTTCATTTGAATGTCTCTCCCTAGTATTTTATCATTTGAGTTTAATGCACTCCTCTGCATTTATTTAATATGTATGTGCAGGTTTAAAATTTTATTTAGTTTTAATAACCAGAACAAAAAAAAATAAAGAGTGAATTTAGATTTCTGTATAAATAATTACTCTTCAGAAAGTATAGTGGCAGAAGAGTCAAACTAATTTTATACACTAATTTAAAACTAAAGAACACACTTAGTTTATCCATTCTCTTGCAGGTTATGATATTTATACATAATTTTTAGCCAAAACTGCAAACGAACTTTTAGGGAGAGAAAAATAGGTGGCTTCACCTGGTGTCATTTGGTTGAACATGTAAACTGTTGCTACTGATTGAGGCTTCATGTCTTCTGTTAGATCCTGAATGGTATATAACCTCTGCTTTTTGAATATGACTTCTCACCATGGTTTGCTAAGGTATTAGGTTGTTACAAAAGTTTTGTCGGTTTTCATATTATTTTAATCTGGGGTTCATTTTTTGCAAGCTTGTGAAGTTGTATGTAGATAAGTTATATATCGTTTCGTAGTGTGTACTATGGCATATATTATGAAAAACCTACCTTTTTAAAAATCATAACATGAATATTTGTTTCAGGGTTCTGAATGAAGCATGGATAGAAAAGATTTTGTGCCATTTTCCTTTGCGAGTTCAAACCAGGCCACAAAGTGAGTGAGGCAACTTGTAACATTAAGTGACCGTAGAGCAAATGAGTGCACAGTACAACAATGGCTTGAAAAGTTTCGATCAGGAGATGTGAGCCTCGAAGATAAGGAACATAGCGGACATCCTTCCAGCTGTGATGAAGACCATCTGAAAGCCTCAGTTGAAGCCAATCCAAGAAAAACAGTGCGAGAAATTGCTAGAGAGCTTCATGTAAGCATCATATCCGTTTCTTGACATCTTGATGCAATCAGCAAGGTGATAAAGCTGGAAAAGTGGGTGCCTCATGAGTTGAATGAACAAAAAAAAGATCATCAATTGGAGATCTGCTCTTCGCTTGTCATAAGAAACAAAAACCATCACAGCTAAAAGGTACTGTCATCAATTAAATGTTGTTCAAAAGAAACTCCCCCAACAACAGCCAGCACTGGTGAATTGAAGAGACCCGTTCCTGCTCCACGACAATGCTCATCCTCACGTTGCAAAAGTGACTCTTCAGAAACTGAACAGGTTGGGGGTACGAAGTTCTCCCTCACCCAGTCTATTCACCAGACCTTTCTCACACAGATTACCACCTTTTCAATCACCTCGACAGCCTCCTCTGTATGAAATCCTTCTCCAACCAAGCAGCAATTGAAACTGCCTTCCAACAGCTTATCGACTCCAGAAATCCAGATTTTTTTTTCAAAATGGTATAACTGCGCTTGTAACTTGGCGGAAGTGTATTGATTGTAATGGAACTTACTTTGATTAATAATCTTCACGTTTAGCAACAGTATGAAGTCTCATTGTTGCAGTAAAAAAAAAGATAAAACTTTTGTAACAACCTAATAAATAAGTAAATAAGTCATTGTTTGTGGCTTTCTAAGGTAACACCATCCATAGATGCCCTATGTTCTCTTTTTTTTTTCAGCTGTAGTTTAGGCTTTTAGCCCCCTGAGCAACAGCAAATTTTAGCAGTATGGTCTGGGATATAGTCATTTTTATATCTGCTACTGTTTTTCTTTCCTTCCTCCTAGGGCAAGTTAAAGGGTGATGGAGCGTCTGGAGAAGTTCCAGATTATTTTCAACAATCCTACAGGTACATACTATGCTGGAGACACAGTTTATGGATATGGATGGGTTATATTCAAAGAACCAATGTTTGTACAAAGTAAGCAAATAGTTTTCTCTTCACTTCTGACAAACCCTTCGGCTTACAATACTTAAATAATTCAGATGTCTGCATTATTTTCAATTATCATTATTTTAATATTTTACCATTTTTCAATCATCCAAAAAATGTTTTATAATTGTAAATATCCAACCAATGCAGTTAAAAAAAAAAACTATTAATATTCTTTTTATTTAAAAACTTGCATTGCATTATGTTTTTTTCCCTTTTTTATATTATAAAATATATATCTATTAGAACTGATATTGTTTATCTTGTATGAACTTTTAGAAGAAAAAATTGTGAGAGTCTATTATTTTTAGTTTTTCTAATTATTTTGCTTATGTATAAATTTAGTTATTATGATTTAAAAATCAAAGGAAATAAGTCTTCCTCTGAACAGCAGGATGTGTATTGATTGAAACATAAAGATCAGTTAAAGTGATCAGTTTAGGCTCAGTTTTGGCAAATAATTCTGATGGAATGAATGGTTTATCATCCCTGATCTGATTACCTTCCCTGTGGCTGTTCATAGGATGCTACACTAAATTAGACTTCCTGCATGTGTGTTCTTATGCATGTATCTTTGCATTAATTAGCTGATGGATATTTCAGACTATGTCATACGAATGAAGAATGTAAAGTTGATTATTAATATTGGAAAATTATCTGATATGGCAAGATTTTGGATGAATCCTCTAGCCTTCTGATAATTCCATGTTGTACCAATGGGTAGCTAAGTTAGATTGGACCCTGATTACATTGAACCAGTGGATATCACAAAACCTTTTGAGTGCTTGACAATCTTGGTCCAACATTGGATATCAGTAATAGCAGAAATTGGGGGACCATTACCATCATGATTTCACTGCAGGGATAAAAGGGGTGCTTCTATCAGTAGCCCATTCCATGACTCAGCTAGCTAACATTTTCAGATGTTTTCAATGAAATGGATGATAAAGATGCTAAAATATCCATAGTTTGAGCTCCAGCACCTGTTGATCATCTCAGAAATGCAACATATAAAAATTACTTAAAATACTAGAGTAGCATTCTTTTTGTCAATAAGCTAGTTATCTATTGCAAGAAAACATCTACCCTCCTTTCAGGGTTTGACCTCAGTCCTATCTTTGGCTATTTTGAATCCTAATTATTATTCCAGATGTGAGGTTCTTTCCTAACTCCAGCCAATTTTTTAGGGTACATCTTTTAGCTGAGCAATATGTCAGCTTTTGCAGCATTGCATTTCGCAACTGTTTTCCAAGTTGCCAGTGTGGTGAAGCCTTTCAGACATATCCTTGTTTCAGTATGGGTATTGCACATTAAAATTGTTAGCATTTAGAGATGACTTCTGTTGAATAAATATTTCTAGTTAGTAGTAAAAAATTGATATTTACATTTAAAAATGTAATCTCTATTAAATGTAAGCATTTAGACTAATTTTTGGTTAAATCATGGCATGTTTTTAGGTTTACAAAGGCTAATTTGTATGCAAGTGAAATTTTTGATATTGTGTATTAGCATATGAAGGAGCAAAGGAATATAGGGTATGAGGCTAGTTGTTATAATAGCAATAATTCCTTATTAAATATATAGATGGGGCTAGTTATTACAGGGGTTCAAGAAGGTCAGATCATTTGACAATGACTTATCTATATGTTTAATTTGGAATTAGTGGTGCTGTATCAACTGACCACCCCTCAACAGATACTTACCGTAGTTCTAAATAAGCAAAAACCTCAGGTGGCTTAGCTACTTTTTAGCCATTTACTAAACTCAGATGCTAATAGTTTGATTTCATTGTACAACTTGATTGGGTTGTATAATCATGTGCTATCCTTTTTCTTTGCTTTTGAATTTTCAATAAGGAAAATTATCAAGGACATATGGTACATACATGATTATTTCTCTTTATGCATTTTTAAAGTTTTAAAAAAAAGAGTAAAGGAAATTAGCAAAAGACCTGTTTGTGAGAAATTATGATTACCACAGCAGAAACTTGTGGTATCTTTTTAACTTCCTTGTAAGTATTTCAGAGCCTCAGCTACATCTAACTGATATTTTTAAGAAGCTAATTAAATAAAAGTGCTGTACATGAAATTCTGTTCAAAGAATACCAAACTATTTTTTCTAAATAGACTTAATGTACTCCATAACCAAAATTTTTTATTCTATTAACTTTCTTGAAATTAGTCATGCAAATGAATTTCCATATTTTTAAACTTTACTTCTTTTTTTTTAATGTATGAGCAACATTGTAGCTCTTCTGTTAAGAAGACCACAAACTTTGTGTAGACTGTAGTTGTGTGTATTGTTGAATGGTGTTCCACTGAACATTCGAATTGTATAAGAAGACATACTGTGTGGGTTCTCTCTGCTCTACTTTCACTTTGAACTCAAGATGGCAGTACTGCAAAGTATGCATTTGACAATTTTCATGATTAGTTATTTAATTTCTGTAGGAAAGAAGTAACCGTTAAAAAAAAAAGCATATTATGTTGATTGTAGTCTCATTTACATTTAATCAGGAATTACTGGTACTGTTGTAATGTGCTCTTGTAACAAGTATCCCTGGGGATTTCCTCAGTGCCTATGATAATTTATAATTGCTAGTTTTAATTTTTAAACCAATTAGAAACAGTAATAATACATGTTAAAACTGTATGGAGTAAGTTTTCTTTTAGGATTAAGTAATTTTGACAAACTTAAAAAAATTGTTAAAAAACAATTTTTGTGAGATATGGGGGAAATAAATGCAATATTAATGATGTTGTTATTACATGCAAACAAAACAAATTTTAATTATTCTCGTTTCTGTATTTTTTTTTTTTTTGGAATAACAATTTACTGTGATTGTGATACATTCTCTTTATTTAATTGATACACTTCAGCACGCAGTCTAGAAATTTTGTAACCATAGTTACAGCCTTGCCCAGATAAGCTGTCATTTACTGTCAGAAGTTTGTAATATAATAAGAAAGAATTACTTGATCGTGCAGTGTTTTATCTTCCTGCTGGAATAATCCGCAATAAATGATATATAAAAATAAGCAGAATTCCAAAGAATAAGAAATAAGCATTTCCAATAGTTACATTCTTATTTAGTTTATATCATAGTGTTGCATAGACATTGCTTTTTTTTTTGTTTTCATTGTATTTTGGATTTGCAATAATATTCACTGTTATGTCGGTAACGTCATTCTGCATATAGATTGTTTCCCTTGCGAGAAGCTGTCAGACTGAGTAATTGACATGTGAACTTGCATTGAAGAAGTCCAATACAAAATTGAAAGCTTAAGTATTGTAAGTGCGTTTTCCGCTGGGTAATGGTCCATTTAAATCCATCCCAAAGGCAATAAATTTCTTGGAGTGGTGCTAACATAACAAAGTTTTTCTCTTGGTTTCTAAACCATGCCGTTATTGATTTGGTAATCACATCCCTGCAGCTGGTTAAAGACATGCATACACATTAATAAGGGAAAAAAAAAACAAACAAACAAATGAAACAAGAAAAATCAAAGCACATTAACTACAGCCTGGGTAAATTATGGTAATGGATTAGTGCAATGCTTTCTGAAAGCCACCAATCTGTTTTGAGTGCAGGTGATATTCAAAAGAAGAATTAATTGATGTGCCTTTGTTAGATCATGGTTTTACTTTGATATAAACACCTTTAAAGGCCAGTCTATAACAGGCTGAATTTTTGTTTGTAAAATGTTCCATTTAAGTACAAAGTTGTCAATACATACTACTTACTCTCCTGTTAGCTTTGACATTGGAATCTGGAGATTCTTTTCTATTATTTCCCTTCATCCTATCCCCAATTTGACCTGAAAAATTTATAAATAAATCTTGGCACTTTCCCTCCTTTATTAAAGTCAGTATCATTTTCTTTCAAACTGGAAAGATTCAATCTAAAATTATAATTTTTTTTAGTTGTATGCTGTAAGTCTGAGTTGAATTATTTATAAGTCTAAGGGACAATGCTTTGTTAGCATTCATTTTCAGCATTGCTTCTATAAACAAAGTGTATTCAAACTGCTGGCTGGGTAATAGACTTATTCAAAAACCGATATCAGTTTGAATTTGGAAAAATCAACGACTATCAAGGATGTAGAAACTTTGGACTTACATAAAGGAGATTACATAGGTTTACACAAATACATTAATAAAATTAACTGAGAAACTCTTTTAGATCTTGAAAATGTTAAAGTGCATTACAATTTCTTTCGCTTGATATTAACTGAAAAGCACTAACTGTAAATTTATTCCATAAACATCATTTAGTGAATGCAATAGAAAGTCAAAATGAATATCTAGCAAAATTATAATTGGATATCCTGTAAAAATACTCACAAAAATTCTATTAGACTAATTAAAAAATACAAGACTGGGCCTGATAAAATTGGACCTTGATGGTGTATTGAAAATCAATAACAGAAAAGGCTTAAATTCTATGTAGTAATTTTTCTAGTATTTTTTATTTTGGAACAAATTTCCAATGAACATGTCAATACACTAACAAGAGTCGATAACACCAAAAGTATAGGTGTGACAACACACTGGACTCTTTTGTAATCCATTAACACATGATATGGCATAGTACACGATTATTTTACTAGTTCTCTATCAGTGTATTTAGAAATTACAGCACTGTTTATAAGTAACTAACATTCTTGTGAAAATTGCATCAAAGTTACACAGCTACAGGTATAATATTTTATTAATGTAGATGTTCAAAATTTAAAAAGAAAGGTATCACTTGTAATATTCTAAGTAAAATTAAAACACATCTCATTTGTGAATACCCAGCATGCCGTGCACACACAACCAACTGATCTTGGTGACAGAGGCATAGCAAGGGTTCTCAGCGCCTTGGGCAAAGACCCTTTTGGCGCCCCCCATCTCTGAAATGTTTTGATTATTTGTTTGTGACTCATTACCCACTTAATGACAATCACAAAGAATTAATCACCGCCTTATAAAGAGCTAATTTAAAGTCACAATATAACATCTCACATTATCACAACTGTAAACCTGGAACTAATGAGGTATCATCTACCAGGTTTACTTACATAATTTGTTAAATTGTAAACCATTTTGATATTTATTTCATCCAGTATCGTTCAGAGTCACACAGCTACAGTAATCTCTCAATCATACAGAATGCAGTCACTTGTGGTGTACATGTATTACGAAACAGATTGATAAAATACTACTTATGTTTACAAATAAATGTTATTAGTTTACAAAACTGTGCATATACTAAACTTATCTTGTACAGGTAGCATTCTGGTATTCATTGTTACATTATATATGAACCTTTTGTGCTTTTGCTGCTGCAAATGAATCAGTTAAACTATCAAAATTTAAGGTAATGAGTACGTCTTTTTCAATACTTAATATTGCCAAGATACTCAGTCAATCTTGAGTCACTGAAGTTCTCAAGTATGTCAGCTTGCTGAAAGACCTTTCACAACTACTGTGGAGATTTCACGGGCGGAGGTAGCCAATTATTAATTGACATTATAATTTATAGGCCAGAGGAAATTTTGCGCCCCTTCATACCTGCGCCCGGGGCCGGACTGCCCCCACCACTGCCCCTGCCTGCTATGCCTCTGCTTGGTGATACTGCACTGACTGGAAAACAGCCACAGCTCAGTTACTTTAGTGTTATTGACTTTTGACAATAGTAATCGCAGAAAATATAACTGAATAAAATGAAGCCACTTAAAGCTGCTAATGTTTCTCTAAGAATGATAAAAGAAACTGAATTTTATTTGTAAACTTTTAGCTAGCATGTTAACTCATTACAGGAAGTTCTCATTGAATGGAAATCTGTGAATTTTACACCCCCCCCTTTTAAAATAGCAAATGAAAGTGGTTTTGGAAATCATAGTCCAGACCTTAGCAATATGCAGAGATTTAGAATAGTATTCTAAGGACAGTTTACGAAATTATTTGATTAGAAAGACGTTAAGAGATCTTCAGCATGTCCTTCAACCAAGTATTGCTTAACAAATTGGGCCCACTATTTTATTAATTTTTTAAATATATAAATGATACAGTGTCATTTTCATAACAAGTCCCCACTGGTGTACAACAGGATTTGGTTTTGTGTCCAGTGTTGTTTCTGATTTATATAAATGAGGTAGTACCATTGTCATAATAACAATTCTCTAGTCACATGCCACAGGGTTTGGTTTTAGGTCCGATATAATTTTTTTGTTTTATATAAATGATAATGATAGTGTAGCAGATATCAATATTATAAAGTTTGTGGATAAAACTAAAATATATACCATTGTTGACAAAATTATTATATGGATGGCATTAAACTGAAAAAAATAGTTTCAAGAAAAGGTTTAGGGTAATCATTAGCCAAAATCAAAGATGTTGGGAGCAATACATTTTAGCTGAAGATGAAGCAGATAGATCATCATTGGGAGTAACAAACCTGATTGTCAAGCATGAGAGTAAAAACTATAGATTGGTTGTCCGCATCTCATACACGTTGTGCAGGTGTGGAGTCCTGATTCTGAAAGGGTATCAACCTACTAGAATTCAGCATAGAATTGCGTGAATGATTTCAGGTTTTGCTGAACAATTTAAACAATTTAAATTTTTGATTTTTATGAAAAGATTAAATAAATGGTTGCAATATAATCCGAGGCTTCTAGGATGCAGAGGAGAGTTAATTTTCTTTTAGCTATTTGCAGTTACATTTATCATAATTTCAAGTTACAAGTTACTCAGGTAGATGTTAGATGTGAGAAAACTTTTGTCTAATTAGATTGCTAATGAGTGGAATGAATTACTAACAGGTGTTAATAGTGACTGATAACAAACATGCCCTAACAATTGCACCACACCACCCCCCAAAAGATCTGACACTTGTTTTTAACTAATTTTGGGGCACTGATTTCAAAAATAAGATTGGTTTTTGCCTATCACATCAAGCTTGTTGTTCTACGGGATCTTAAGATGGTTAACTTTTTACTTGGTCATCAAGGAGGATACATGAAATATCCATGTTTCTTGTGCCTGTGGGATAGTAGAGCTAAGGACAAGCGTTGGACTCAGAAGAACTGGCAGGTGAGAACATGCTTCAATGTCGGAGAGCCAAATATCAAAAACCAACCACTAGTAGATCGGGTAGAAATCATCTTTCCTCCTCTCCACATCAAACTGGGTCTAATGAAGCAGTGTGTTAAAGCTCTGAGCATAGAAGATGACTGTTTTAAGTACATATGCACAACATTTCCTAGCTTCGGTTATGAGAAAATAAAAGCTGATGTGTTTGACAGGCCACAAATCAGAAAACTGATGAGAGATCAACATTTCACAAGCTCCATGAATGATATGGAGAAAAGAGCATGGAATTCTTTTGTGGCTGTTGTGAAAAATTTCCTGGGAAAAAAAAATGCTGAAAATTACAAAGATCTTATTCAAACATTGCTTAAGAATTTTCATCTGGGTTGCAACATGAGCATAAAGTTTCATTTCCTCTACAGCCATCTTGATAAATTTCCTGAAAATCTGGGTGACATAAGTGATGAGCAAGGTGAAAGGTTCCATCAAGGTATACAAGCTATGGAGGAGTTATACCAAGGAAGGTGGGATACTCACATGGTGGCTGACTACTGTTGGAGTATTAAAAGAGTGTGTCTGGAAATGAAGCACTCCAGAAAAGCCTACAAACGAAAATTTAATCCATGAAGGAAGAATGTCATTTACTGATATCAGTTAATGTAAATAAACCCATGTCTGTCATTGTTTTATTTGTACGGTATTCTAAATGAAATGATAAGAATATTCTGGATTAGTTTATGCCCATTTTTGACTAAAATTCATTCAATTCTAGCATCGATTTATATCTTTATATTTCAATATTTTGACCTGATATGTCATAGTTAACCAATATATTTGTTAATCTCAAAATTGATTCATGTTATTATTTGTTGGAACGGTATTCTAAATAGAATGATAAGAATAGGATTGAGTTGATTGTGGAAATCATTGTAATCAGGTACTTTTTTTGTGGCGATTGATCGAAAATATGGGTATGCTATAGAGCAAAAACGATGTGATAGGCAAAAACCAATGTGATATTTGAGTTCAGCACCCCCAAATTAGTCAGAAACAAGTCTCAGATACAAGTCAGCAAAAATTGTGTTGACCAGTGTAATTTAAGAATTATACTGATGACAGTGGTTTTCCTTTCATTGTTGGGGTGGTTCCTACCTTCTTGTAGCTCCTAAACTAAACTAAGTTAAAGATCATTTTACAAGGTACAGCTAAAGAGCAAAGTTACCTTAAAATACTTCATACCAAAAAAATTACTATTTTTGACGAAGTTATTGGTAACATCGCATAAAGTGATACTAAAATACTTTGGTACCACTAAAACAGCAGGTCATACTTTTGTAAAGTATGTATGAACAATTTTCTTTGGATAAAGCCATCCAACTTCAGAAATCATAACCTGATCACTTTATGACATTCAAATTTTTCCTCCCTCCATATCCATTTTTCTGCCAGTAATCAGCACAGAACACTCAGAATTCACTATCCCCTTTCTGCACACCCTGTCTGCCTCACCATCACATAACATACGTATACTAAGCTTTGTATCCAGCATGAATCAATACCAGGAAACACTTAAGTTCTTAAAATCCATGGTTCTTTATTCCATTTCTTCCAGACAGCATGCTCTTTCCCAGCATTGTACTATTCCTTTTTATTGTTGTTGTTGTTTTTTTCCTATAAATAGAATCCATATCATCTTTTTCTTTTTCTCTCTCTTTTTTTGGAAATTAATGGTTTACTGGCAAAAAAAAAAAAACATTTGTGTGTGAGATATTTCATAACTTTTTCTCTGGCTTCGCACAAGGCTGACGTCCTTTTCTTGTATGGTCGCAACAAATTTGCTTGGCAGTAGGGAGAATTTTGGCCAGTTGTTACAGCATCAGTAATCCCTACTTCAACATATAACAAGATGCTTCACCTCTGTAGTAACATGAAATGAACCAGGTTCAGTATTCAAATAGGAACAAAAAGGGAAGGGGGGCAAGAATTAGACACTTTTCATTAAAAATATCTGCCGACAGTTTCCTGTATTACTGTTTTAAAAATAATTTGTTAATTATTTCTTTAATTTTTTTGTTAAAACATCAGAAGACTTGGTAAAACACAAGAAAAAATTAAGTTTCATAGTGCCACAGTTTGCTTTAATGTGGTCCAATTGGTTAGGAATGACCATTCTCTCTCCTGCTGCCAACTACTGTTCTTAGAGGTTTGAAAAAATAAGAACAAGCCAACAAATATGGTTGGAGGTGAGCGTAAAATGAAGTAGCCGACTGGCTGCCTCTTATAAGAATAAAACATATGTAGACTTGATTAATATTAGAAGACTGCTTTGCGAGATGCAAGTTATTGAATGTTCTGTCCTGCACTATTTGTACTTGTTCTATTCTCTGTTTTCACCAGGAGTCTCAAGTTCTAGGGAAGGAATTTTCACACGACTTAATGTTTTGTGCTTGGCAAATTCTTATGGTGTCTCACTCATTGAAACGTCTTCTGAACTATGTTATTGTTGTTGTTGTTGTTGAGAAAGTTGGACTTCCAAACGAGGCTCTTTCAATGGCATTGCATCCTGTAAAGACAAGTGGCCTGTTCTCTGTCGAGTCCTCCTCGTGATTGAGAGATGTTCAGCAAGCCAACAAGCGGCCCGGTCCACCCGACACTGGTGGAGGGGGGGTCCCAAGGACCCTGGTGGTCGCTCTCACATCGGGCTGTTGTTGCTGTTATTATTATTATTATTATTTGTTCAGCTAACCAGACATTATCTGGTAAGACTAAATATGAAAAAAGCTGTCACATGAATTTACATAGGAGAAAAACATCATCTACATGCAGTAAACACGTGCAGCCTCCTAACACAGTAACTGGTAAAGTTTTGTTCTCTTATCTAGAAGCTGAAGAGTTGTCATATAGCTGCATTTTATATTATTTAGCAATGAGTGAAGTCTGTGATGTTGATCAAAGATGACAGTGATATCATTTGAACATATTTATTTCAAATCCATGAATGTTTTTATTAAAAAGCAAAGTAAGATTGGCATGTTTTTCTTGTCAAGTATATTTTAAATGTCTTGTTGTTTTTTAAGTACAGTAGTGGCAAAAATTAATTTGCCACTTGAAACAATTCTTATTTTTAATATTATAGCAATACTTTAATTTACAGTTTGTTAAAATTATATTTTTTTAGTCAAAACAACATTGCAAGACGTGCAATTTTTCTTACTTTATACTTGCATTTTCGTAAGAAGTTAGTATATCAAGGATTTTTAATAGAGATCCTGTACTTGTTAGAACAAAGCTTAATTGGCTTTTATTAAGTTAGAAATGTATTTTTACATTAATACCCACTTGATGAATACTCATTATATCGTTTTTAAAAAAGGCAATGCAATAGTTTTGACCACCACTATAATATTACTTTTTTATGAGAGTTTGGAGTTTTAGTCAGTCAATAGTGGATAATTCTGATCTGTGGTAGGTGACAAAGGGTTAAACCAGTTAGTGTGAAAATGAATAACTTCGACTCTGCCATATAGCACCATGTACAACTGTCACACGCAGAACTTTTGCTATACAGGACTATGAATGACTATGACACAATCAGATTTCATACAAAACTAACAGCCATATAACGCAGTATTCAAGACTACAGTGAAAGGTATATATTTTAACCATATTTCATTTGTGTGCATGTGTACATGTGTGACAATTTTTAAAAGATTTTAAAAATAAATACAGAGAAGATGTCAGTCATTTTTTTTGCTGGTTTAGAGTTTGCACTTATTAAGAATTTATTATAATTTTCCATTACACACACACACACACTATGTCAGATAAGTGAAAATAAATTAATTTGTAATTATATTTGTCTTTATGCTATCCAGGGAACAAAGTTAAGTGGGGTAAGTAAATTACTATTTTTTTAAAACTAACTGTAGATTTCTATGGACAGTGATTTTTTAGACATTTGATTATTTAGAGATGGAAAATCAGAAGATAATAATGGCAAAAATCAATAACTAACAGAAAGGAAAAAAAATTTTACTTAAGCATATTTTTGCTTTTAAATTTTATTTTAAATATTTTATATCAAAAAACAAATGACTTTTCAGTGGTATATTTATACCTAGCTTTTAATGGCTATGAGTAATATGCTAATTTGTGTAGTGCATAAACTTAGATGAAGCGTTCATTTGAGGAATGATAATATAAACTCAGTGACACACTTTTGTTTCTACTGTTTGTAAGTGGAGATTCCATTTATACATCTTTAGTATGGTTTTTAGGTATAATTTATAACAAGATAAAGCTATTTTACTAGTGTAGTAGTTGTGTCAGACTTATCACTGGAGTGGAGATGTTTAGATTGGCCCTTTTGCACTTTTTACCATTCTTACCTGAGTATTCTTTGGGGGTTCAATTTGTTCTCCCTCATCTCTGATCACTGGATGTTTTGGATTGGTGTAGTAGTCTCGTGGTTAGGGTACTGAACTGCTGAGGTTGAGGTTTCAAGTTTGCTTTTGATGGGAATGGCTCGGCTTGGTGGACTCCCTGGTATGGTTTCTTGTCCCTCTTTACTCCCTCCCCCACCCAACTGCATCAGTCTTCTATGGGCTTTCCAATTTGATTATACGTCTAAAAACAAAAAGCACTAGTAGAGAGTTTCTTGCTAAAGTGCCAGGTATCGTGTAGTGCAGGATTGGCAATGCTTCTAAATGGACAATCAAAGTACACTTCACATCACTGTTGTCTATCTTGTATATGTCGGTGTACACTGAAAATAGTTACATTTTCATTAGACTGGTTGAAGTAAAAATACAACTAACTGGCACATCCTTGCTGAGGATTACCATCACCAGTTCAGTTTCACTGTTTCTGTGTTGAAGTCCTTTCAGCTAAATGGAAAACTCTGGCTTCAGAAGAAAATTGAGTCAATTCTTGAGGGTTTATTTCATAATGTTTGTGTTAATGTTGATAATATTGCAGTGAGCCAGTCAATCAAATGAGGAGTGAAAGGATGTCTTCTTTTGAGATTGACTGTACAGCATGTTTTGATTGCCCTGTTTTGGGTATTAGCATCGTCCAGTTTGTGAAAGGTAGTGAAACTACAGGGCATGTTATAGCTAGGAAGGAAATACACCCCAGCTTCTCAACAACATGCTGACTAAAGTACTTACACACTATGATATCACATGCCTTGCAGCATAACAACAGATAACGCAGAAAACATGATGAAGTGCCGAACATGTGAATGATGATGTTGATCAGGGAAGCGAGTAATTCTGGAGAAAAAATACTTGATATTGACACAGAAGAGTATGCAGATCACAAAGAGAATGATCCAGATGAGAACTTGATAAACTAAAACTCAGACGTGCGTTGTTGGTATATATAAGAAACTGGAACTCTAGAGATAGACTTAAGTTAGACTGCCACATGAAATGCTACTCAGCTTTTGACATGCTTCAGTTGAAAGAATCCTGTTAGGTTATGGCAGTGTCAAATTCTCACCTTTATATCACAAATGCTGAGTGGAACACCATCAAACAAATAGCCATTTCTCTCAAATAGCAAAAAAGAGCAACAAAACAGCTCTAGTCAGGATAGCTAACTATGGGAGACTTTTACATCATATGGCTTAAATTTCACCTTGAAACCTTGGAAGTGTTGATACTTTTTTCAGAGATCCTACTGAATTTAATGACAAGAAGGAAAAAAATTCTGCTTGAAAATAACATAATTCCTGCTGCAATCTTTCTTCATCCAAGGTACTGGCTGTTGTCATCTGAAGAAGGAAAGAAGGTAGAGCTGAAAGCTCACCTTACCAAGCTATGCACTAGTATTGAAACTCCTCCTGAACTAGCAGCAGCAAGCAACCATCAATCAAAGCAGGTAGAAGGGGAGAAAGATGACAAACTTGACAATTTTCTGCAGGAATGATATTCCAGTTAAATAAGACAGTCATCTTGTCATGAATTTGCATCTGAAAATAACACTAGTGCAATTCTAGATTCTTTTACTCACAAACTTTGATGAAACAAAAATATGAAAACATTTTGAAATACTAGCAACAGCAAAGAAATGTTCAGCCTGAACTGTTTAAACTGGCATCAGTCTCACATAGATTACAGTTGATCTTATCTTTTATGGTCTTTAATTCATCCCATCACCACAAAGAAAAAAAAAACTGGGAAAGGAGATACTAGAGGACATGACGGTGATCCATTTCAACAACATTTTCAATAGAAAATGTGATTTAATTTCCTTAGTTAGTGATGTTTACTGTTTTGTAAAATGTTAATAATTTATACTGTGAGATAAAAATTTGCATTGTTTTGCACAATATTGATCGGAATATTTTGTGCGATGACATATTGTTTAACAATAGCTAAATGGTATGAAACTAAAGCAGATGATCCCTGCTTACCAGTCATATATATACACATAACCTGAAGAGTTATTGTTCTAATGAGACAACCGTGATGTGAGATGTTGACCATTAAAACACGAGTTGATTGAATTTGTTGTTGTATTTGGACAAATCCTACTATTGGATGTACTACATCACTACAATTGACAACCAGAGAAACTGACAGAGAAGGAACTGCTTCAGACATATTGGATATAAAGGTGGTAAAAATGTTGCAAATTGTACTAAATGGTATCAGTAAATTTGAAGCACTTTTTTGGTGAGGAAGGAACTGCTGGTTTTGGAGTTTTGAACTTGTTTTTTTTTCACAGAGAGAGGAATCAAAAATAAAAACCAAAGCTTTATTGTTGCAGAGCAAGGTGGCCAAGATGCTCAATTCTCTCTAGAGGGAGCAAATGAATATGTGAAGGCAGCAAATACATTGAAAAATATTTTCAGTCCAATGGGATTGTCCCCTCTGAAAGATACTCTTTCCATGTGAATGAATAAGAAGAAAGTGAATTTGTTGAACAGTTTTAACCAGACTTAGACAGCAAGCTATCTGTATAAATTTGATAAACCTGACAAACAAATTTGTGACCATGTTAAAAAATGGTGTAAATCACAGAAACTGTGTATAAGGTATCTTGAAAAAGATCATGCCTTATCATTGGATAAATTGGGAACTGTAGCTGCAACCTTGGAAATAGCAGTCACAAGCCAAATAGACAGAATCATTTCTGGGTGCAGTGAATTGAGTTAGTTCAGCTAGAACAACAGGTAGTGCAAAGCCTACAAAGGAAATGCTGCAGATCTGAGAGAGAAGAAACATTTTGCTATGGATACTTGGTGTCCAACATAGTGTAAAATAAAATTAATATATGTGGATGTATGGGTCATTTCACAGAATGTTGCAAAACTAAGGGTAGAGACAAACATAAAATGAGTAAAACCTGTATTGAGCTGGGACAACTTTTATTATGAAATCAGACTCAGAAGATGAATAAACTTTTAATGTCTCTCTACTATGACAATGAGGTAAGCTATGCATAAAAGGATATTACCCAAGTGGTTTGAGGATTTTATGATGCCCAGTAATGTTTATAGTTCACTGGACATTTTCTAATTTGTATTCCTAGTTAGAGCAGTCTTCCTGAGAAGACATTTCAGTTTTAAGGTTTATTATTATTATTAGATTGACAGTTGATAGTGATTAAAATATGCAAGTTGATTGACTTCATCGTTGCATTGGTTTAGTCTGACTAATGGATGGACCACAACACGACAACTTTCACAATAGTAACATTGATTGTAACATGAACAACCATAATAGTAATCTCAACTATAAAAACCTCAAGAATTGTCATTAGATAATGCCAATCTCAGAAACAATAAAAACAAGTGGCAATAATAATGCCAAATATTTTAATTAAAACAAAATAGATTTTTAATGTAGATGCAAATAAATTTTGATTTTTAAAGTAATTTTTTAGCAGCTATTATTATCTCGGTGTTTGGAGAAGTATTCTTGATATCCGTAATGGTGAACCTGTAAAGGAGTTGAGATTTTGCTAATGGCTGGAATTAGGGTTGCCAACATTTGAAACAAACAAAAAAAAAAAGTCTGAGATCTGAATAAAGGTAGCAAAAAACTAGGAAGAGTGGAGATATAATTTTTAAATCTCATTATTTAGGTGCAAAGTTTGGCCTTAAAATTACCAATATGAAACTTTGATGATTTTAATCTATTTTTGTTAGTTTATCTTATAGTAATGTAAAGTATACAAAATATTGTTTGTTACCAGCTACATTACATATAGGTGAAGGCTTAAAATGATATTAAATGTTCAAAACATTTTGTTTTTTTTATTGTGTTTGACTAAATTTTACTTTTCACCAGAATCTGTTGCCTGGAGCAAAAAGAAATTAATTGATTTGATGATGCTTTAAAACTCTGAACAAGAAGAATATTTCAAATTATGGTGTATGCAGAGTTCTGCTTTAATTGTATCAAAACCTTTCCAATTTCTTTCACTGTCCAGATGCTATTCATAATGCTGAAAACCTGTTCAACAAAATCATTACTGCATGGCATTGCAAATACATATTGAATCACTTCAGATTTGGAGCTGCTGTACTTTAAAGGAACTTGCTCCATTTGTCTGTACTTGTAAAGGTATCATCATTAAAGATGACAGATAATATTAAATAAAAGAGACAAGAGATAGTTTATCATACATTTCATCTTTATCAATTTGGATGGAAAATTTTGTGCTATGTCCAACAGGTTGTAAATTTTGGAACATTTTCGTTTTAGCTTGAAACAAAATCTTTTTGTATGGAGATTGTTTGAAGTCAAACCATTTATTTAAGAGAACATTCCTTGCTTTTTATCTTCTGGCATTAATTTTCTTTTAAGTGGAGAATCGCTTCAGTAGCTTTGAATCCAAAAAATTTATCGTTTTTCCTTTCTAATTGGACTTTTAAATTTGACTTGCTGTAGAGGTCATTTGCTTGGATGATAAAATTTTCAAAGGTTACTATGGTTTTCTGGAAGACTGAAAATATATAATGAATTAACCATTCTGCTAGGGTTGATGTTTTGCTAACTTCACCCATTTGATTGGAGACAAAAGTTCAAATGATGTAGTCACAATTTTTCTCCTCTAACTGAAGAAAGCGTGTCTTAAAAACATCTCACTTCAGAATCAGGCAGTCGATAGCAGGGAACAAATTCAGCCACTGCATAAGATGTATTGAAGAATTTTATGAAAAAGCCTTTTTAAAATTGTGTTCCCATTCTATGCTCTAGTAGAAAAATTGCTGAAGACTTTTAAAATCAAGACCTCTACATCAAACAATGATCTTTAGGCTGTATTTAGCAGTTTTGTGGATGATATGGTAGTTTCTGTCTTGGCTTTTTTTTTTTTTAAGTTTCTCAAAACGGAACAATTTTTACTCTAGTGTATGGTTGGATGTGTTATCAGTTTTCTATGCAATTTTTTTATTAGTAGTCCCAGTCAAATCGTTCAAGAGCTGATGATATCCTCTCAGCTTCATTTCAGATATAAACTTATTTTTCATAAGAAATTCTGATTTCCAGAAGGAAATTTTGTTTATTTCTTTTTGTTGGCTGCATCCATCAATATAGAAGAAGGGCTGAGGGAGGGTGTTTAGCTTGTTGAGGGCAATCTGATCTGTGAATGGACAAAGTAAATTTTTTTACAATTGATTCCCATTCAAGTGCACTTTTGTACTAATGGCTGGATCTACATAGAGTTAGTTCATGGCCCACAGAAAGGTGTCTGTGGTGGTGGTTAACACAGTGAAATGTTTAGCTTAAGTTCACAGCTGCTACATTTATCTGCAAGCTTAAAGTTCCCTTTTCTATCGAAGAACTGTTAAATGTTGCTGTTGATGGTTTTTTAGCCTTAATTGAAGCCATGCATTCCTTTGGTTATTCACCACTTTGAGCCCCATCATACTTAATGTTAGAAACAGCCATGCACACTGTATAAAATCCAGGGGTCTTCATGATTTTCCAGCCAGTTACTAAATTCTGGATCTTTTATCAGTCATTCCATATTGAACTTGTGATTTAAATTAAGATTTTTATCTGGGGGAGGGGATTGTCACTGCTAGTAGAAACCATCATCTATCGAGTTAGGGTCCATCCGTTCTAACTTGCAGTTGACTCTTTCTGAAATCACAAAAGTGGGAACATCTCAAATGATAAAAGGCCACTCAAAACATAAACATTGTTCACTTGAAGGACACTCCATTGAATAGTGATGACAACTATCAGGAACAAAACATAGAGAGTGCATGCCTAATGAAAACACCAGAACCCTGTTGGTTAACACTTGCATGACAACACTGTGGCCCCAGTCTCACAGGTTGATTGTTGGAATGAAAGCCAAATGACAACTGAAGAGTCCCCTTCCTTGTCAGTGCCTTTATTATTTCAACTTTGTACACTGCCAATTAGTGCATCTCTTCCCAGTGTGATCACACTGACTACAGATTAATTTCATTAATAGTATATTAGTGAAGCAAGTTGGAGCATGTGCACTCAACAACAGCAACCAGAAATGTGGGTAACTTAACTGGCTGTTTAGAGGATTCATCTGGCAGCTGGCCTTTGGTATAAATTACTGGCCAGACCAGAGGGGAAAAAACAGCCATTTGGTAACTATGTCTAGCTGGGAGGGTGAGGAGACATGCATCCACAAGAAAAAACGAAACAGTTTTCTTTATTGGTTTAATTATTTGTCAGGCAGTAATTCTATTAGCCATTATTAGAGTTTAAGCAGACAATTACTTGGCCATTGAGACATATTGCCACCCTGAAACCAATGGCTTGTCATCTGTTGCCATATCCTCCTTGAAAATATATTTTCCAAACCATGGAAAATTGGGTGTAAACACTCTGCACATTTTATTCTTTGTGTTGGGTGTAGGAAGGCCACTGCTTTAATTCAGCTTTTGGTTGCAAGCAGAAAATGTTTTGGCAGCTGCCTCCTACATTTTATCAAGCTGTGCATTTGCCAACAGGTTCAGTCGTAAATCACAATGGTTCCCTTAGACAGCTGTAACTTTACATTTGTTTGACTGTTTCACCACTCGGCACGCAAACGTGGCATTAATTTAGGTGAGAAAATAGCATGTTTGTTTGTCAGCAGAAACATGCTTCAAGGAAAGCTCGCTCATCTATTCCACATGGTCGACGTATTCTCAATTTTTTAATGATTATTATTTATTTAAGGTGCTTTTATTTGTGCTTCTTGGATGCACAGTTCAAAACATTATAGAAAACAATGAGCAAAAGTTATACCCTGAAAATTTAGAAGGGTTTCTCCCTCATGAAGTAAAACAAAAATAGAAACTTCTTATCTCACAAACTAAATGTTTTAAAGATTATAAACATTTGGTAAAATTTCATTTCTTAAACTTTAAATTTTAATTGATTATGGCACATACATCGATGTTGGCTTCATATGTTAGGGAAATTGTTACAGAAATTGTTACAATGCATCATTTTCGATGTCTTTTATATGTTCTGGAATAATAAAAACATTGGAAGACACAGAAAACAGGTATTCAGATAAATAACACACACACACACACACACACACACAATGCATCTAAAACTTTAAAAAAGGGGATACTAAATAGTGTAACATGTTTACTAACAGTCAGTATGATGTAATAATTTATCATTGTGTGCACACAGTGGACAACAGGTGGTGAGTCTAGCACTTAAATCTTCTATGTAGCAGGCAACTTTACTATAACTTCTCTGTTTTGCTATGGGAAGAAACTAAAAGTCTTGAAGGAAACATTTGCAGATAGAAAAGCAAGATGAAACCATTCCACAGGAAGTTGTGGCAAACCGAATAGGACCAAAATGGGAATCAAACCTGTGCCCTCCCTCATCCATTGCAAGCTGGTACACTACGCACACAGCCATCTGCTGCCCTTAATTGATGTGATACAGAAAGAGAATGTTAACTTTGGCTAAATAACTCTTTTAAATATAGTGAATTATATTTTTAAAACATCTTTGTATTGAAAATTTTTAATAGGAGAGAGTCTCCTGCTATTCATTACAGGGATAAGTTGTTATAGAACCAGTAATACCAAATTAAACATATAATGAGTTTATAATTAACATTCTATGAATTCTAGGTCTTTTGCCCCCACCCCCTTTCAGTAGTTATGCCTTACCCTTTGCTGTTCTTCAAGGCCAATTGCTTTCCACAGCCTCCCTCCACATAATCAGAACAAACCTATAGCCTTTATCCTTTTCCCAGTGGTTATTTTGTGACTGTTTTCTAGTATTTTGCCCTTGGCCTTCCTCTTGGTATTACACCCTGTTCAATTAAAACAACATTAGAAATCAAGAGAGATAATTAAACAATTTTTACATCTTTTTATTTATTAAATAATAGCAAAATATATAAATGAAAATAAAGGGTGTATTGCATACAGTTTTTATTAAGGGTTAAAATGATCACCGATGATTTATAGTATGAGAACCAGTCTCATCTTTTGCTTGGCATAGAAATAACTCTGAATGAATCAACTTGTTCTTGTCCCATTCTTACTGAATGTACTCTGCAGTGGTAATGGTTGATTTCTAATGACTGGCACTGTGATTATCATCTTTATCAGCTAGCAGGGGTCTACCTTTCCAGCTGCTTCCAACTTGAGAAATAGGTATTTCTTAAGCCATCACCATTTATGTAGAAGATAATTTCAGAAGTCCTTTAATGTTTTTAGTAAATGTTTTCCTCTGAGGATCTATTCTAAATCATAAATCTGGTAATATTTGTCATAAAGTTAAAGCCAGAAAAGAACTTTATTCAAGGTATACTAAGAAATCTATGGGTGGAAGGTTACTTGATGAGTAAACAAATTAAATGGGTCTATTGTAAAAATATATTTGTTAGTGTTTATTAAAAATTCACATGGAACTATAATCCTTAGAACACATTAGTTCCACCTGCCAATTCTAGCCATATGTTAGGTGAATGAAGCTATTCAGCTGCAGCTGAACTGTGAGTATGGAATCATAGGAAAAGTTCTGAGAATCAATAAATAGTGTGATGCTTCTGAATTATCAAGCTCAGAGCCACACATTGTTATTAAATCACCTGAAATTCAAAGAATAGCATAGATGAGACTTTAGCATTAAGCATGAGGAATCAGTCAAAAGGACTTCTCTAGTCACAGCATTTCTTTTCACAGTAAATCTACTTTTAGCAGATTGACCACTACCCACAAATAGGGGACATATGTAGCATTTTTTTAAAATTTGCCACAAATGAGTACTTTGCAATGAACTTTCTTTTTTCTTTGAAATAATTTTGACTTTATGAAGAAGAAGTTGTAATTATAGAATTTTATCTGTAAGTATGTAATGGATTTTCTAGATCATTCCCTTAATCAGTGGTGACGACTTTTTTTATTAACAAATTTTGGTGAGGTGAGAAATAATTTAATAATATCATTTTGAGGTATAAGTTAACAAAGTTCTAAAATTCTAAGATCAGTTTGCGGACTATCACCACTGAAACTACTGCACCTGTATGTACATTAGCTACTTTAAAATTCATAGTTTACTGGTGGCAGATGTAGCAATGTGGGTACCCCTGCTGTACAATTGTTTACCTCATCTTGTTTATTCAAAGGTAATACAAAACCATTTTATTCAAGAAGCTTTGACTGGCAAATACTGATGCTCAAAAGTTTGTAAATACTGTCAGCACTCCCCAAGCTCTGCATCCTGTGACTGTTTACATTTTTTAGCATTTTCCTCTGCTCCTCCTCATCCATAGTAATTTGCATAAACTTGCTTTTGCAGCTGTGTGCCTGGAGGCCATTGGAGAAGCAAAGGTGGAATGGATGACTTCCAGTGACATACAAGCTTCAGATGAAGAAGTCTTTAATTACACAACTGTTTTACCTGTGAAAGGTAAGCTTTCAGATAAGGGCTTTGAAAACTGTAGTACAAATGCATTTTCTTGAAACATTTTTATAACAAGATAAGATATTTAAAAACTCCTTGTCCTGTATATATATAAGCTTTTTTCCTTATTAGATGGTTATATACCACACTGCCTTTATTTTTTCCCTAACCTGCAGAAGGAAAGCTTCTGTAGTCTCCTGCTGAACCATGAAGCAGTTTTTATAGGTGTTTGTTAGGTTAATAGTCACTGATGAAGTCTAAATAAAACTAAACAAATTTTATAGTTGCTTATTAATCAGCAGCAGGATGGTGGGTGGTGCACATGGCATTATCATGTTCATAGTTCTGGTCCAACCTGGTACTCATTCAGCTACCTACCAACCAATCTTCACAGGTTCTCCTACTGATGTTCAGTTTTTAGTAGGTTCTTTTTCCTGCTGTATTTAGCAGGGTTATTGTAGACTTAGCCAAGACATCATCATGTGCTGCTTGCACAGTCTGAATGTTGTTTCTTGCTCATTTGTGTGATAAAGCAAAAGAGATGAGAAATCAGCAGCAGGCTCTGAATCAGTGATATACCGCAGAATAGCAAGACATTCTTATCTTTGTATATCTCTTCATCTATAGTCAGATGTCAAAAATTTAGAGCCAGGCCTTCCCAAAATTCAGTTGGATCTTCTCAGTCACCTTCCAAGGGGCCTGTGTGCCTCCCATATAATATTTTGTGAAAGAAAACTACTATGTTAAACGATGTAGAATTTGATGAGTTTACTTTATTTTGACTTTCATTAAAATTCAGACATGTTTGAGTAGATTTTAATAGATATGTAGATTGAAGCCATGATGTTATGAGCTGCTGATGCAGGAGGGGTTTTTTGTTGTTTTTTTCATGTAAATCTAAATTTCACTGCAGTCTGTATTTTATTTTGTCAGTTTTCAACAGTTGGTGGTCTCTTCTCTCTTTGTCATTATACAGTACCCTTGAGATCAGTAAGATGTGTTCACTAAAGATGAATTAACTGGAGCTGTAATTGTAATTTAGAAGTAAGCTTATCTAAGTTATGTTGATAAGAACACTGAGGACCACAGATGCTGATGATTAATTAAAAATAATAAACAACAAAAGCCAATTGTTAAACTAATTTTTTTGCATGTTGCTCATTTAAAGTTTGCACCCATAAAAAGGGTCCATTACATCACATTTATAATTCCATTATATTGCTAAAACTTCTGTATGCTAGTTGCTTCATAATTGCACAGGGGTTCTGGGACAAGAGAGATTTATTTCTAACTGTCTTCCCACCACTCTTGGTTACACTCAGGTTTCACTCCCTCCACCAGTGGCCATTTAGCAACTGAGAATGGATGCCAACAATAGTCACTTGACTTACAAACCCTCATTCCCAGTCATGGACAGGTGGATTATTTTAACAAAGACCTCCTGATATTGATAAATCACAAGATACCAGCTCATCTGTTTTCTAAATGTAAATCTGTCCCCTAATGGATAAACTTGTTAATACACAGCTCCAGTGGTTTTTGTTACTGTGGACAGCGAAACTGCCAAGTGTATCGAGCTGGCAAACAGAAATAATTTCTCAGAGTACTCCATTAATTTCGCTGTAAGAAAAATCGTTCTGCTGAATTATTCATTTATAGTTTTTATTTGCCTGCCAATGTCCACCATACAGCAGAGATATGGTTGGTTCTGGTCACAGGGTTTCGCTGTTGTGCCAGAAGTTCACAACTTAATTATTTTAGTCAATTATTAGCATGTCTGATGTGTTAGTGTATATTTTCCTTCGCTCCTGGTAACCGGAGCTGAAATCAGTGCTGAAATTAGAATAGGGAATTACCAATGTATGAATGCTGAAAGCGAAAAAACTTTACTAATGAGATGTCTGAAGACTCTGTAAATAGTCATACCACCTTTTTTTTAGAGTGGCAGCACCTCTTCTGTGATGACCCTGTCTTAAAACTACAATTCTAGAGAGTTCATAATTTTTAAAAAAATTAATCCATGAGACACCTTAGGCATCACTGATGTCTTTCAAAATCAGTTGAGCATATATCCTATTGATTTGATAATTAAAATATCAAAGGATGACTCTTGTTTGTGTTTTTTTAAATAATCATTAGGGAGAAAATAGAATGTGAAAAATTAGGTTTTGTTGGCACCAAAGTGAAATGGACGAAGCCAAACAACATGAATTCTTCCCCATATCACTGGTATTCTCTGCACAAAGATATCCCATAAATCTTTAGATTTTCATATTATGTTCACTGGATGAAAATTTATCTTTGCTTTTGCATATAAAAACTAGAAGGAAATCACTTACATGACATTTACTGTATTTCATATTAAATATCTTGGAAACATATAATCTAAAAAATAAAAATAAATCCAAAGGTTTCTGGTAGATGTGGAACTAATCTCAGTGCACTGTTCTCCTCTGCTTGGTAGATGCCTTATTTGCCAACATCAGCTGCAAGTTTAAAGAAGAAACTGGTAAACTTGGTCTTTTAGTTCTTTATGGCAGATTGGTAAAGATGAAGTAAAGCTGTTTTCATCCAGCAGATGTTGTGATTTTGTTAATGTATTTACTCTGTTTTGGTAGAATTTACTCTGATGTTTTGGGATTTTTTGTTTTATTCATTTTGAAAAATGTTAGTATATTTATGAGATGTTTAACAAGATATATTGCTGCAATATAGTAGAGACTGCCATTGATATTTTTTTATTATAGGGATCATTCTTACAGCACTGGAAACTCCTAATTAAACATATAGAGAAAGACTAGCTGCTACAGGGTTACACAAAGGTCAAAGCAAATGAGATCAATTATAATTCATTTATATAGGAATTAATAGGTGCAGTAACAACTTATCTCCCTAACAACTATATCCCTGGTAGTCTCCCCTTACATGAAACAATAATCAGTGAAAAAATTTTTTTTGTTAAAATAAAACAGATGCAGAATTAAAATAAAATGCACTTTAATTCAAAATCTGTTGAGTTGAGTTATAAAAAATTATTTCATTAGATCAAAGAGCATTCTGCCAATTGTATTTATTATTACATATTTTGAAAATTACAGAAGCATGAAATGAAAATAGAGAAATTGTAACACAAAAGTAACAAAATTGCAGTACAAATTACAAGTAGTGTAATATGAGGTTTAAAGCATTTAGTGTTTTTTATTCTTGGCCTCATTTGTTAATAATGTTTCATCTGTATGTTTAGTCCTTCAGCGAAATCCAGCTAATATTGTTTATCAATTTTTTATACCCTCACTTATTTTCCTGATAGATGTGCATAGATTTTATTGATTGTTTTATAGAATTGAAAGGACATACTCTTTTGCAATCTTGCTTAGTGGTCTCTCGATGATTCAGTATTACCATCATCATCCAAGTGATTCAGCCTTAGAAACTGTGTTGTTGCTTTAAAGTGCTGCCCGCTATGACAGACTTGTCTGTCATCGGAGTATTCTGGACAATCTCTGATATAGTGTTTAACAGTTTTAGCCATGTCTTTAAATAGTCACTTGTATCCCATGAGCAGCCAGGCATTTAAGAGGAAATGACTTGTACATAAGTTGATAATCTACACTATTATATCCCTGGGTAATTTACATAAATTCTCTTGGACATTTGTTGATTTTGATATCTTCAAATAAAGGTGTGTATTGTTTTCAGATTTCACTCTACATAGGTCTTTAACTTTGCAGTTGATATGTGATTTCACCAGATCTAAAACCATCTTTAACTTTATCTGTGTGCATGTGTGTGAGGGTGAGGTGATGTAGCTGATGTTTCATCATGAAGTATCAAGGCGTGGCAATATAAATATCAACTTTGTTGGTTATGGTGCTACTGATTGTGAGAATTTTGTGCACTTATTAATCTGTGACTTAGCTGTTTGTAACTCTGACATAACGTTGGTTAAGTCAGCAAGAAATATTTTGCTCCATAACTTGTGTAGGATGAGCCGCATATTGAAGTTATATTTTCAATATGAATTTGATTGCTTTACTGGAAACTTGTAGTGTAGCAGGAAGCAAAACAGCTTCTGTTAAAAAGCTGATGATAGGTTAGCTACATAGAGCTCTGGCTATATATCTCACAAATTGGTTTTAAGTAGGTCCAAGTGTCCGATCTCCAGGAGCAACGCATCACCTGTTTCCTGTTCACTTGTTTAACCAACCAAGCCAAATTTCAATTATAACTTCTATTGCAATATTTTCTTTAACTACTTTCTTTGATCTTCAATTGAAAACAGATTCTCAAAGTTTGTTTTTTTTTTCTGGATTTTAAAGGAAAATTAGAAATTGTAAAAAAAAAGAGAGAGAGAGAGAGAGAGAGAATGCCAAATTTATATGAAGTTGTTGCTTTAGCGGCATCTATACTAAGAGACAATGGGAAGCTCTTTCAGTTTTGGTTTTTTTTAAATTTTTTAAAAGTTCAGCAAGGAGGACAGATTTACATTTTATAATCTAGATTTATTTTTCATGTGTGGAAGCTACTTACGACGGCTTTGCAAGCCTGACTAGCACTATTAAATTTTGTCTACTTTATTTTAAAATTTTGTTTTATATTTTACCAAAATAAAGATACAAAGAAAACTTTTTTTTTACACTTGTATGATAAATTTTATGGAAAAAAAAACTTTTATCTTTTCATTATTTTCCAATATTTTTGGTGTTGTGGGTGAATGGTTTTGATTACTGATCAAGTTAGAGGTGACTCTGACTACCCACTTTCCTGTCTGTTATGAAGACTTCTGCAGCTTAGAATGATGGTAACAACAACTTGTGATGCTGCTCTTCCCGTGTAACAAGTGGATTGTAGTGTAAGCTGCTGGCATTGTTGGAATGTGGAAGTGCTCTTTTCAGACACTACATAGATATCAAACCTGGCATGTTTTATGTAATGAATTAAACTTAGTTCTGTCAAGTTTTTTTTTGTTTTTTTCTCTTTTAAATTGTTGAATAGTTGCCATGGCTCCTTAATCTTTATTTCATTGATAACAGTACATTACACAATACAATACATAACATGAGTTCTCAGTTATCTGTGTGAATATTCATATTTGAAAAACATTTGATTCATGTTGCTTTTTTCTTTTTTATTTTAATGAAAATCTTACTAAGTTTTTTTGTATTATTAAATGCAATGTTGACTGCTTGATGTGCAATTTACTTATAAATCAATCAAGGGATTTCTGTCACTAATATTTATAACAAAGTTTTGTTGTTAAAGGTATTAACAGAAGAACTAATTAATGGGGTTTGTCAAGATCACCATTGTGTCTTTTTCAGCCCTTCTGAACTGAGGCATGAGAAAGTAAACAATTATTTTTGGTTTTGCTTTTTTTTTTGCATTAAATTCCACAAGGCGACAACCTCAGGAAGGGAGTAGAGAGTGCTGCAATCTAAGCTTTTCATTTTTAGACATGGGAGGAAATCCCAGGGGAGACTCACACGGCTGGCTGGTGAAGAGGAGCAAGAAAAAATGGCAGGGAGTCAGGCAGGAAATTAGACTTGGGTCTTCTCCTTACCAATCTACCATCGGACTATGGTGCTACCCAATGGCATTTGAATCTGTAAAGCTCTTCTGATATGAGAGTAGAAAAACCAGTGATTCTAGAACTAATAGCGATGCTATGCTATGCTAGTCTCTATTTTGCATAACCATGATGCATACCTGTACATTATACACAACTATGACACACACACACAGTGGTTTATAATGTTGACAGGAGAGCTCTGGTTATTTTGTGGTTGTACTGAATTTATTACTAAGACTTGTGATACTAATTAATTTCTTAGTAGACAGTCATCATTCACTTACCATTTACTCATTCACTCCCACATTTTAAAAAAATTTGAAACTGATGAAAATGCTTGTAATTTAGGTTGGTAAAAAAAGATTTTAAAAAGGGAAAACAGCAACAAAAGTCAATTAACTTTACTAGGTCCTCAGGTAGTAATAGAGCTGTCAATGAAAAATCTGCAATAGGAAAGTGAAAAAATATTGCTTTCTATTTTAGTAACAAACCTTGGCATGGGGTTATTTATGCGAGTTGTACTGCTCAATCGTTGCCAGAAGGTTTTAAGTAAAAAGTGCGGAGCTAATTGTGGAGAAATTAATTCGAGCCGGCACAGAGTCGATTTGTTTTCAGATTTACGGGTGTGCACTACTTGTTATACAAGGAGTAGTTTTTCCTGCTTTAAAAGAGAGAAAAAAAAAATTAAAGTGAAGAAACTTTGACAGACCGAAGGAAATCACCCCCAACACTGACATCTTAAAGTAGTAAAGAATCACAGGCAAAAATGGAAGAAAATAATTATTTGTTTTTAATCGGCAATTTTGTTAGCCATAAAAATCGCAGTAGGTTATTTTACACTGTGGTTTCAGATTAATCATAGGATGGAGTTTACACACAAAAACATGTCTGTACATTTTTTTTTAGATGTTCCAAAATATTCATTTCATTGCCTTAAAAGAAGTAAAGAAGTAGAACTGAATTCAGTTTTATTATGCTGTGATGTGATTATTTCACAGAATTGGTATCGTTAGTATAGGTATATTCTATCCTGAAGCAAAGTAGTAACATATCGTAAGATACCTGCCTTCCAATAATCTGAAAACTGATCTCTTGAGACAGATGATCTGTTGCTAGGGAGAACTTTACTGTGTTAAAACTCTATTTGCCATGATCTACAGTTTGGTCTCTCAAGTCAGTTAATGCTAATTTTTGGTTTTATATCTGTCCAGTAATAAGTTGTCAAAGCCTATAGTGTTTAGCACATGTGCAGATGATGGTCAATTCTGGTTATATGCTATAGTTAGTTTAATTTAATTATTACAAGGGGACAGAAATCCATCATGGCTAATGCATTGCCCTTAGGTATGAAAAGTGACCAGCAACATAAGCAGTTTTACACAATCTAAGAATACTAAGAATAGTCAGTCAATTGGCTTTGGATGAAAATTCTTTATATATTATCTTCAATGACTTACATAAAGAAATAACATACCAGCTTTACTTGGCATCTAGTCTTTCATATTTAATGACATAAATGGTGTAAGGATGGCATGGTGGTAGTGCAGACATAGTAGACTACTGGCCTGCTAAAATTTCAAGTTCGAATCTGGTCAGGATTAGCTCCATTTGGTGTTCCTCTCAGGAAAGGTTTCTTCTCACCTACCAACCGCGTGTGGACTTCTAGATTATAGTATGGACTTCTTGTGGTAGCCAACCTCTGTGAAGAATTTTCATTTGGTGAAATTTGGTAAAAAAAGTTGATTGAGGAATAGACAGCTAACTGCATGCTTACAGACTTTATATTAATTTTTAATAAGCCAACTAAAAAAAATAAGATAAAGGCAACAATGAGAAGTTTGTAAATTGATTTTAATGATTTAGGAAAATAATAAATGACAAAGAGTAGAGTAGGTATCGGTTATGAAGATTTATGATCTAGTTTCTTTGATAGAATCAAATCAGTTCAATCATCCTAAGATCTTGCTTGAATCACATAGATCTTTTTGATTTTGTTTATTTCAATGCTGAATTTTTATTGTCATTATTCATGATAAATTTAATGCTTGAAGAAGTGAATAAATCTGGTTTTGTCTGTGAAGTGCTGGAAATCTGCTCACAAAATACATGTCCACACCATGACCAACAGATATAATATATACCTTCAGCATTTATGCAAATAATTTGACCAAAATTGACAAAGAATTGAATAATTTAAAATAAAGTATTGTCTTTTTTGTTGCTTGTGAAATGAATATTGTTTTTCCTATTTGAGGTCAGAACTTTATATCCAAAAATTTTGTTGGAAGCTATTTCATTTAAAAAAAAAACAAACTTTCAGCTATTTTTCCTTTCTTGTGTTTAATGTTATTTTTTTTTAAAAAAAGAACATTTGAGAAACATGAAGCTCTGGTTCCAATATACAAATCATTAGACAGACATCATTTGCAATATGCTGTTTAGTCATGGGCTATTATTATGTTAAAGATGTAGATAGATATATGTATTCTTTAATTGACTAAGCTGATTACTAATATACATGATCTCAGTTATGAAAAAAAGGCTTTAAGATATGAATGGAGAGCTTTTGTCTCTAGCAGTGTGACTAAAAGAAAAATGGAAGATGCTACTAATGTGGATGACTCCAGAATCCAACACACCATATGTACACCCATAATTGACTTTAGTAAATTGAACATGGGTTCTCTTAATATCCTATACACTAATATTTGATTAATCTGTTGTCCAGTGTCCTATTATGTTAAAGCATTGGCCAAATTACAGTATCCAAAAGCTTAATATGTCAGATTCATGGCTAGCTCAAGCCACTTAAAGATTTCAAATTTGCTACAAAAGATTTTCACACTGCACACTGAAATAGTTACCCAGGTAACTTAATCTGGATGATAATGACAGGAAAATAGTCACTGAAATGTAGCTTCATCAGTCAGTTGTCTTACTACAATAAGGTGATGACATAAGCCCAAAATATGATGTAAAAGCAGGATTAAAATTTTCAAAATCTATTCTTGGAAAGAATGTATGAAAATAAGTAGCCCCTTTCATACAGGTGGTATGTTGTATATTAAAAAAGGTCATGAGTCGTTAGACATATTGTTTTGTACTGTATTTTTCAGAAAATAAGTCAGTGCATAGTATAAGTTGAATTTGCTATATTTCCTATTTCTCTTTCCTTCATTCATAGATAAGTCGATTTGGAGTATAATATGACTAAGTCAATTATGGTAGTTAACCAAACATTCAACCAATCAGAACTGTGTCAAATCCTTCATTACACTGTTGAATTGCATTACTGTCTACAATACTTTCAGGGTCATAATATTAATGAGCTGCTTGTGCATATTATTGAACTACTTTGTAAGACAATCTTCCAGATAAATAAATGGGATATTGAAGTAGTTTTTCAACTAATCATAGAGAGATATTTGAAACAAACTGCAAGTGTTATTATCAGCTCTGGCTGGTATTGAAAGACATTTTTAGTTACTCTGACATCAGTGATCATCAGGTGATCTCATGTCATTTGCCCTCTGTTGAATTACTTACCTTAAAAAGCCAAATGATCAGTTTTTAACTATCTTTGACAGTTTTATCTGATTTTGACATTACAGCACTCATTCAGAAATTCATCTCACAATTTAATTTTGATAGAACAAGTCAATATTCAGTTCAGCTTCAAATTGTCTGACATTTGGGGTTCACAACTAGGCTGACACTGAGATCAACTCCCTGGTCTGTTCTTTGGTTGGATAATATGGTACACATCTTTGGGAAACAACCATGGTGGATATTGTACACCAGGAAAAGGAAGATAGGGAGAAACATAAAGACAGAGATCATCAGTTGTTAGTCTTAAGTGTACAGTACTAAGTCCATGACACATGGCGAATTGGATTAGCATACATTCCTCCAACTTATCCTCAATGTTGGTCTACCTAGCTTTGCAGCTTTGATTTGCCTTCTTGGTTTTCTTTGAAATCTGTAATATATCCTTTGCTTTATACCAGTCCCTAACATTTCTTGTTGAAAACATATTTCCTGTGCATGGCCATATTACCACCATTTTCTTCTGTGAACTTACCAACTTCCAGCTTAAAAGTTGCAGCATTCGATTTTCATGACTTTAGAGGAGGCATTTTGAGATTGGGTAGAAGATTTGTTGTGGAATTTATACATATAATTAAAACTGAAAAGGATAAATAGAACATAATTGGTGAATGTGACCTTGTTATTGATTGGATGATTTTTCACACTTCAGTAAGGGAATTATGGTGAATTTCTTACCCAGTCAGCAAATATTCTAAGCAATAATTTCTCTCGTCTGTTTCAAATGAACAAATTTAAGTTGATTTCAGAAAATAACAAATTTTTCATATTTTATTTTTTCATTAAACAATTTAAATTACTTTATACATAGATAAGTCAATTTGGAGTTTAAGTTGAAGCCTGGAATCTAGGGTAAAAAAGATATTGAGCTATATGCCGAAAAGATATGGTAGTTGTGTATGAAATAAACATACATGAAAAAATAGAAAGTAAATGTTTATAGAAATAATAAATTGGAGATCACTTTTTTTGTAAACAGACTTTAAGTAAGATTAGGTTTTAAAAACTTCCTGCTCCTTTGCTTATCTTAGACAACCTACACAAACAAGTAAGAATTCATTAATTTTTTAAAGGGGACCAAGTTCCCTGAATCTATGTATTTTGTACTTTTTTTCTCTTGTGTTATTCATCTATTTTCTCTTTGATGCAGGTGCACTACACTGTTTAATAAACAGTAACCCTTTTCTATACTTTTGTATATACACACATACACCTACAGCGACTTAGCTATATATATTGACATAACATATGTAATATTCAGGAAAGGTAAGAAAGGTAAAATTAGCTCGCTCTACCTTGGCCACATGAATAATATTTCAGTTGACAAATCACAGTAATTGGAAATAATGATGATCTGAAAAATGCTAAATGTCTTTTTGGCATATAATCTTAGAAATGTCAAAAGATTAGGTAAAAAATTATTATTGAGTGCCACTTTTTAAGATAATTATGCACATTATTTTGTCTTATAATGTCTGCCACTAACATTTGTAACCACAGTTGGGAATTGTAACTGATATAGAAACATGTTAACAATGTTTCGGGGTTAGGGGATCAAAATGGATAGTGAAATTTTAATGAAACCTAATTATTAAGTTATTATATTATGAAAAAACATAAAAAAGATATTTGGCATGATGTGTATATGTGATTGCTAGACCAGTAGGAATAGTCCTTCTGTTTAAGTACAGTTATCAGTTTCAGAGGCAGGACGTAGGGACATTGGAAAGATCCTTCCCAACATTCAAAATAATTTTAAAAAAATAAAAATTTTTCTAATCTTTTTGTTTTTGTGGAAACTCAGTTGAGCCATGATGACAGAATTGTATTCTAGTAGAGCAATGGCACAAATATAAACACAGCAACTGTGGTGTTTATGGGGTTAATCAGATGTTTTCTGGGTGAATTTTTCTTTTTTAAAAAAAAAAACAAATAAGCTGCAATCGTCCTGTTTATTGTAGACTGTTTTTGTGTTAAATACACTTATAGAACTTCCTGGTCTTGTGTATTTAATGGTACAATGAAGATCCAATTGAGACCATACAAATTTTTTAAAAAAAGAAGTAAAGGCAAGCTAACAATTGTTTTTTTAATTTTGGCACTTTCATGTAACCAGGCATTATACCTGAAAACTCCATGAGTCTTTTTAGCAGGCTAAATATCATAATGGGAAGATTCTGTTGGTGCAGTTGTTCACGTTAACACATCCAGTTCGTATAAAATTCCATTGACAGATCGTTTGAAAAGATGACCAGGTGGGCTTTTACAAGTCGTAAGACTCCCTGATCTCCTGTAAGTAACTGTCTTTGACCACACAGACATCAAGTTAATTTAATTTAGTTTCAAGAATGTCACAGCTTATATTGATCTTTTACTTAAGTGGCAGCATGACAGTTTGCAGTTTCATTCTGTATTCCATTTTTTTTTTAAAAAAAGAAAGAAAACAATGAACAAATTAAAATACTAGGGTATGGCTGTGTTTTGCAAATCAGGAGAAGAATTGATCAGTAAGGAGAATTATGCCCCTCCCCTTAACAAAAAAAAAAATTTTTAGTTTATTTAATTAAAATTTTTTTTAAGCAAAAAGAAAAAGAATCTTTCCTTTAGATTTGTTATCATATTTCCCACAGAAGAATCTGTTATCATGTGTGGGTAAACTATCCATCTGGTGATGAGGTGAAAGGGAATCACATGAAATTATTTCAGGTTTTCTTGAAAATAAAACAACCTAACTTATGTGGTCAGATGGCAAGATAAAATCATTAATCTTTATTATTTCACCTGAATGTAGCCGCATGATATCTTTAATTAGTCCTGAATATTTTTATTAGGTAGTAAGTAATTAGTTTACACCATATTAACTCATCTGACTGGCTTAAAGAAGGGATTCTCAGCCCCCAGCCAGGGAAGAAACCAAAAATTACAAAAAAAGACGGATGCCTTTATGTTGGTTAGATCAAGTCATTAGAGAGGGTACAATAAAGTTAATCTGTTTTAAATTATCTTCTTTCTTCCATGTTTATTTTAAGATTAATGGAAGCCAAGTTACTAAAATACCATGATTAATTATGCAATCAATACTCTGGTTTAAGGTGATCATCTGTTTATTGCTAATTTTGTGATAATCCCAACCATTGCAATTTATATTTTGATGTGTGTAATCAGATTTAATGTTAGAAAATTCTACTGGGCCTCAGGATGAGAATCTGTTGCTGTCTTATTCAAAGTAAAGGAAATACGATCAGGATCCTCAAGTGCCTTTCAAGTACAGTAGGGGAGAGTTGAACCAATAATTCCTGATTAAACAATAGTTGAGGCTCTCATTGATAATCAAAGGTAGGTCAAAGTGTATTACATTAACTATAGCCTCATCCATACACCTAATTAGGAATTCCTGATGCTGTAACAGTTTACCCCATTAACACCTAGCCATGGTCTTACCCCAAGTAGCACGTTTAAAAGGCAGGGATTTTGGCTTTTACTTGAATAATAACATTTAAAAGTAAAAAAATTTCCCAAAATGGGTAGAAAGAACCTGTTACTTTTCAAACTTTAATAATTTATTGAGTATCTATTATAATTTTGAAACAATAACAATGATGCTTTTAATCATTTTAAAATATCAATAGATTTTGGAAAAATAAAATAATGGACCATCTTGCTTGATTGAACTGCAAATTTTTAAAAGCTATGGTACTTTTTCAAAAAGAAGAAAAATAATACATCAGAGAATGTTTACTCTTTAGCCATGGTAAAAGCATATGCTTTGAAATTAACATTAAAAGGAATGTGCGCACTAGAACGGTTGAATAAATAAGCTTTTCTCAATTGACCCCATTCTAGATACGTGTTTTCCATGCATGCAAACAAACCCTGATAACTGTAGATTTCTTTGATCTTTGCAGCCACCCCATTCTTTAAACAGCTACATTTTTTTATATACTTTGATAGCACAACTTTGTTGCTCGGAGGGAAACAGGGACATGTTAAATCTTTTAATTTAATTGATTGATGAATTTTTGTATATACAGTTGGTATGCACAATAGTAATGGTATCTATGAAAACTTTTTATTTTCCTTTTTTCGCAAGTAAACAGATGAAAATTTATGTAGATGTGAAAATGCATGGAAAAATCTATTTTAAAAATTAGTTATACCATCTTGACATGTTCAAGTAACATCCAGCCAGATACCATTATGGCGATGCTATCTAACCTAGCATAAGGTTAATTTTTTTGTTAATCCTTGAGAATTTATCATTTCTGTAGTTTCAATTAAAGCAGTAATGTATACAGTCTAAAAATCTGGTTCCTTCTACTAGTAATTAAAAAAATTTTTCCCATAATGCAGTGCTGTGAAAACTAGTGAATAGCTTCTGATCATCACTGATTGCTTCTAAATGTTTTGCTATAAAATCAGTGTCCAGATGAAAAATAGCACTTGATGAAAAGAAAATACAAAACTTAACCAAAAAGAAATTACACTAGGAAAAAAAAAAAAGAAAATGGCAGTAAAAGAAGGACTAGTCTTGTACCCGATTATGGAGATTGGCAGGTATTTTCCTTTTAGGCGACCATGAGTTTTTGTAGTGCTGTAGTATGAATTATTGGCAGACAGCAGATTCAGTAGATTTCATACTCAGCTGCTTTAAATGTGGTGAGGTAGGAGGCTTCACAGGTCACATAACATCTTCATCTTTTCAAAAAGCTTCTGCCACATTTGAGTCTGTTTAAGATTTAGCACCTGTCATTTTATAGAATTTCACAATCTCTAAATAACAATATAATTAAGCATCACCTGACAGGTAGGTGTGTTTATTGGCAGGTGGCAGAAACTAGTAACAACATTGTTATCAAACTGTTAAGAATGAGACCACTTGATGGTGTCACTTGCCCCCTAACAAAAGCTAAATAATGGAAGAATCATTGATAAAGTACTTCTCTCCTTCGTTTGTACTAAAACATGTCTATGATTATTAATACTTATATATGTGTGTGTGTGTGTCTTTGTCATTGACGGTACGTATATTTTGATTCTGCGTACAGTGAGTTCAGTGGTGTGAATCATTCAATGAATTTAGAAAAAACTTACAACTCTAAACTGACACATTAGATACCAGCACACATTAATGGAGATGCCATTAAGGTACTTCTTAGTACACTCTTAGTCCAGACATGTTTACTTAAGAAATGTACATTTATTGAGTTATAACATTGGAGATAAGTTCTGTGAGTAAATATTCTGTATGCAGCTATTTTTATTATTATCACTTACATCTGAGAATCTAACAGATATGTTCACTCTGGAAACAAATTTTAAAGAAAACAGATTAGTTTAGTTTACCTACTAAAAGTAGGCATGGATCTTTCTTGGCTGGTGCAAGGCTTCGCAGGGGGGAGGTAGGGGGAAATACTATCAGCTTGAGTTTTAGGCTAGAGAACAATCACAATATTAACTAAATATCACTGGTGATTTATATCAGTCATCGCAATAACGCTGCCTTACTGCTTCTAGTTGTGCAGTAATTCCTTACTGTCCTCAAACAATTTAAGTAATCTGAAGACATCTGTCAGATCTACCCTCATTTGTGCAATATGCAACTTAATTAAATGTAACAATCTTAATTGTTCAGCATGTTCATCTCCAAAAATCCAGAACCTTCTAGTGCAACTGTGTTTAACTCTTTCTAATACTTCAGTGTTCTGCACTCTTATACCTACACTGTATGCTGATTATATGGACTTAAACAACCGTCAAACTCTCCTTAGTTTTGTCATTTAATTCTCCTGACCATTTTGTAATTTCCCCATCTTTTAAAGCTTACTTTACCAGTAGGGGAGACAGAACCATTTATTCTAACTTGAATGTATAGATGAGGCTATAGTCAGTGCCAGCGGTCAAAGCCTGTGATGTGGATTATAGCTTATCCATATGTTTGATTAGGAATTGCTGTTACTGTAACAGCTCTAGCCCTGGTCTATCCAACTGATGAATTGCCACTGGTTTACATGCTGTTTTTTTTTTAAAACTAATATGTTGAGTCATCTCATTGGTTGTGAAACAGCACCTACATAGCATTGGTCTTAATTTGGAAAGACATGTCATTAATACTGTTTTGTTAGTTGCCTTTAAGTTTAATTTTTCTTAATACATGTATCCATTCATTTCTGATGTTCTCATGCTTTTATTTAGAACACTGATAATAGTCTAAGTTGAGATAAACACACACAGCAATCTGTCTGTTGCTCTCAATCTTGGTGCTTCTAACGGGCTCCAAGAACCACTGGCCTCTTTTATAACCAAACAGAATAAGGGCCACGTGATACTTTTGACACATACATTAAAAATATTTCTGTCTTCAATTCTCCTCCTCCTCAAAGCTGTGATAAAACCCACTTCAATTTAGGAATTTTGTTTCTCACAGAGTCAGCAGCAGATACATGGAAATTGCCCAGTTCCCTGCACATTTTTTTTCCATCTTAATTGTTGCGTTGGATGTGGCTAATGATCCTTCAGCTATTTACAAAACAATCCCATTCTGTTTTGAGTTTCAGTCATTGTAGCATGGCTGTACAATCAGCAGTGAACCGACTGACATGGATCTATCATGGGAACCTGGGTGGGGGTAGCAAATTGACAAAATAATATCAAGTGCAGGGAATGAGCCCAGCAATGAAACCATATTAACATCAAAAATAAAAAGATACTAATTTTTTTCTTCCTATCAGATATATTTGATTTTGATTGACAATTTTTTTTTTTACTTAGAAATATTTATTGTGATTCATTTAAAACTTTTTTAAAAAATTTTAATTATTTTTCAATTTTAATAAGCTTACCTCGGTATTGTGTTACCCCATCAGAGCTCACAATAACGAAACAAAACAAAAAAAAACTTTTTTTCAATACAAATTGCAGACATCTCTTCTGTTCCTGTCCAGATTCATCCTTTACTTTTGTAATAAGTTCCTGACTGTTAGCTGTAACTTTTGCTCCATGAACAACTTATCATACAAGTAAGTCAGTGAGCATGGGGAATCAAGCAATGCCAACATCACACTATCGCCATCAATTTTCTAGTGGGTTGGCAGGGCAGCTTCTCCCTCTTGCTCCTCCTTGAAAATGCCCATGGGGTTTATGTATAGATTTAGTTTACAGAAGTGTTTCCCGCCTGGGTGTCTGAGTGGGAATTTCTTTATATGTAGATCTTGTGTAATCACGTTTGGATGAACTGGCCCAGAGGATGTGATTGCTGCTAGGCTGCGGGTGATGTTTGCTGCTTTGTCAGCTGCTAGGAGATGGCTGATCTAGATGGCAAGTTCAAACCACAGAATCTGGCAAAGGGTTATGGTAACTACTAGGTGGAAGGAGCTATACTAGATGAGATTTTATATCTCTGCTTAATCAGTTGCTAGGTGGTGAGTGCTATAGTCATTTGTTCAAGCCACAGAGAATGAGATCAGGAGGTAATGAGGCCCAGTAGTTAGTCAATTGCTAGTTGGCAGATACCATACTTCCCAGCCTAAACTATAGAGAAATTATTTTCTTTCATGAATGTTATTTTGTTAAATTAGATTTGAGCAGATGTCTACACATGTATTTACATTATTTATGTACAAGAATATTTTACTTTAGTAGTTATAACTTTGCACATATGTGACATATTAGAGAGAATGTTTTGCTGCTAGTATTGGTAATATGGAAACATCTTTGACATGGACTTGATTAGCATCTGTCTATCAAATACCAGGCTAATCGTCTGGCCTTGTCGGAATAATAACTGCTAACAGAGACAGAACTAAAGTTGGTCTACACCATATGCTCTGCCTCCGGCATGGGGAGATAAAGAAGAAAATATATAGTCTGCGATCACCATTTTTGGGGGAAAAATAATCAAACAGTAAATAAATTTTTAATGTAATAGAATAGAGACTTTAGAGCAGTTTCTTTTGTAAAGAGTTTTATATTTGTGGCTTGTGCATGCATGACACACATAACTTTAATAATTCAATTAAATATAAAAAGAAAAGATTATAGTTGAATTAAACTTAAAAAAAATAATTATATCAAAGGGGAAATGATTAAAATTTTTATCCACTGACAGAATTTTTCCTGGTGTGGAGGGGCCTTAATAATTGTACAAATACTATTTATAGCTAGGGGCCTGGAAAATTCATTGCACAGAGTAAAACAAAAGATTTCACAGTGTCATGGTAGCATTTATTTAAAATCAGAATTACTAAAATCACATTTTGATGAACATTGCTTAATATTTTTAAATAGCTCGCAAACATTATCACCCTGATACCAAAGGCATCTCCAGAACTGAAGCATTAACCCTGCAAGTTCCAGATGAACACTAATGTGTGAAAATCGCTATCTAAATCATCTTTTTAAATGTGTTGACCAATTGCTGAGAAAAGAAAGTAATTTAAAAGGGTACACTTTGGGTACAGAATTAAAATAAGTTAAAATAACTTATCAACAACAAATGTTAAACTTTAATTGATAAACTAAAAATAAATTTAATTAGTTTTGGAAAATTAATTATACTTTAAAGCTACTAATCCTACAATATTAAACATGAGAGACATTGTCAGTATTGACATTAATAAAAATCAAACTCTGTACAGTGTGGTACCTTTCACTTTGAAAGTACAACTCATCCCACCTTCATTTATGGAGTGGGCTATTCGACCTGTTGCCTTTGTAACGAAATTCATAGTACCAACACTGATCTCTGTGCCAAAAACTGTAGTGTTTCTGTTATATGAAAATATAAAAATACTAAATTCACGGGAAGCAGTCAAATTCATGATTTCACAGAAATCATCAATTTTCTAAGGCCCTATTTATAGCAAATATCTTTTTATCCTTTAGGCATTAATATTAATTTTTTTTTAAAGTTTAGTTTTGATTGCATTAAGGTGACACTAAACTCACAAAAGTTTAGCATACTGACTGTCATTTATGAAATAATAGTCAAGTTTTCAGTAAAGTTGTCAAGCCCAACCCTCCTTCCCCAAGTGAACAATCTTTCGTGTTTGATTATATGACAGCAAAAATGGTTGGGAATGTGATTTTTATGATAATGAGGTTATAGCCTGCCCAATACCTTAAAATTTTAAAGAATATTCATCATTTAAGTGCAAATGCTAGTTGGTGCATTATTAAAGCAAACCAATTGCAACTAGTCATTGATCATTAAGATAACTTCCATGTTTTGTAAAATTTTTCTGTTTGTCTGTCTGTTGTTTGTTCAACATTAAAATCTTAAAGTTATTTATTATTCTCTAGAAAACATTCTTCTAATTTGGAATTCTTTATTTTTTTTATTTTATGGTTTCTTGTCATTTAAAGAAATGTTTTGGAAATTTTGACATATTAAGGTAGAAATACCTGATCTAGCTGGTTTATAGGAACTGTATATTTGTTGGGTTTCTCTGAAGTATATGTATACCTACATGTCTTCCACAGTAATAGTCTCAAACAATCAATGTAAGGAACTAGAAATAAATATCTGTTTGCTGATAATTAAGAAAATACATTCTTACAAAAAAAGAGCTAATACCCATTTTAAGCATGGCTACCAGTTTCTTCTCTTGCTGTTTCAGTTACCAGGGTTATTGCAGATGTAGTACCATGGTCTGCTGTAATTGTGGGAATGCTGCTTTTTTTCTACCTTTCTTGTATTTCAGTGACTACTTTTGCTTTCCATACACTGGTACATTAAGGTCTACAGTATAACGACTTACATTTTAAATTTTACCCTGTGTAGTTCTTGGAGACTTGCAAATGTTTTAGAATTTCTTATATGTTAACCTTTGAGCTGCTAAGCTACCTAAAAGATCTGTGAATTTAGCAGTGCATTGCAATTTGAATAACTGTCCACTCACCATCCCCCCAGTCATGTTACTACATCTCGTGGCACCCAATGTATGGCATCTGCTCCAAGCTATTGTTAATGAGACCAGCAAACCAGTCCATCATGTGAAGCTAATGGTTAATGATTGACAGCTGTAGCTGGCATTTTTTACCTCAAAACTACAGTGCATCTCACTTGATTCTAATTACTAATGTCATCTCTCCTTAACCTTGGAGTAAATGCTGGACCTCAGAACAATCTTCAGTAACAACATTTAACTGGTTGGTTCCCAACATGAGCTTAATCAAGATTCTAGCTTCTGCTTGTAGCCAGACATGATTTTTCTTTTCACTTTTATTCATTTATTTCTTTTTGTTTTGTTTTTATGGTCTGGAGCAGACTAATCACATTTAGTGATATTGGTTTCCTGTATGGTCCTTAACTAATCAAATAACATTGTAAACATGATTAGTTAAAAGACGAAAGTGCAAATGTATGTACTTCTATTACCTGTCCATGTAAATACACTGTACATTCTATTTCTTTTATTCCTGGAAGTTTAGATAAAGGAAAAAAAGCCCTTTTTTGTCCACATACTTGAGATTAACATTTTACAAAGTTTTGGAAATAGTTTTTAAGATTTCACTCAGGCTCTGTCTCCTAAGAATGCATCATTCAATTTATAAATTAATTTATCTGTTTAAGTTGAAAGGGTCCAGATGTGCTTTTATGGGTAGGAGGAATCTTAGTTATTTTGAATGACTAACAAAATTTTTTAAATTCTGCATACCATTGATTACACACAACATTAACTATGATAATCTCGTCATGATGTCATGAATTTAAGTCTTTAAGGCACTGACCATTTGTAAGTGTTTTTAAGGAAGAGAAGGAAAGAAAATGTGGGAAACAGTTGTTCAATATATTAGAATCAGTGCTTTTAAAAATACATTGGATAGATTGTTTAAATAGACAGGACTTTCTTTATACAGTTTGAAAGACTTTTCTCCCCTCTATAACTATATCTGATACTTAAAGGACCCTCTTAGAGAATTTTCAAGCAGTGGCACTTTTGTATTCCCTTTCTCTTTTCTCTGAAAAAAAGAAAAGATACTTAAAGCAAGCTGCTTGTTCTAGGTGAAAATGATCCTGACCAAAATCCCATATATCCTGTTATGATAGCTAAGTAAAATCAATTTTACATGGTATTTATGCAGTATCTGTTGGTACATTAAAGGTATGTTTCTGTTCAGTGTGCTTTGGATAGCAAGTAGTTGTTATTGGTAATTTACCAAAGATAACAAATCTTGCTACTTAGCAATTACACTCAGCAATATATTACCTTCATAGTTTTATTTTAAGTTAAAAAAATTTTGCCGACAAGTTTAAAAATGACTTTTTATATTAATTTTCTTAGCTTATAAAATATCATAAACAGAGAAGCAATGACATAACTATTAGTCATGCCACTACAGGAGATGAATTTCAGAATACGTTTATAAGGAATCCCCTTTTGCCTCTTGGCTCTTTCATGTGGTCTGCATGTTTTCAGAAAATTTGTTGCTATCTTTATATGAAACCTTATATTTGCTCACATTTTAAATTATTAGAATCATTTTTGAATTTATTTTCACCATCTCACTTGACATGTTCAAACTAGTTTTAGCAGTTCCATTCTGAGAAAATATGCCATTGTATGGGGGCTTATGTTTTTGCTTCTAAATATTAGCATTTCCTTTGTTTTAGAGTGATTGATATTTCCATTGTTGTGATACAGACTGTGAATTTATAATGGAGACTTCTCACATTGGAGAAATAATGACAAAATCATTCCTGTATAGCTGTTGTTTTACTAAAATTCCAGATACCTGATATTTTACTTCCTTAAGCATTTCTATCAAATTTACCTTGTACATTGCCTACCTTGGTAAGAATGAAAAGTTGTTAATGATGCGTTACCTACAGAATGTTTGGAGATTTCTGATACCTCAATAGTAGTAACTGAGCTAACTAATGGATTTACATTTGCAAATCTTTTCCTGCCCCCATCATTAGTGTTTAGATCTGAAAACTACTTATTTATATGCTGGTGTTAATCCACGGTAAGCATTTCTATTTTGTGTTTGTAGAACTGGCCTGTCTTGGTCTCAGACTTATGACTTGTTAGTTGCTTAGTGTTTGAGGTAGTTTTGGCCTGATGCTTCAGCCCACTGTGCCACTGAAGAGATTTTGGTGCTGGTGCAGTGTAGATAAACCCCTTTTCCCTCTAAAAGGTCAGTAACATGTATATATCTGCTGGATTTATGCATGAACAAATATGGTGTAACCATAAACTCTTGCATCTATGCATGTGAAGTCATCCTATGAGTCAGTCAGTTTAACTAACCAGGAATTCTAAGATTTTTTATTGTTTGTTTGTTTGTTTTTAGTTCAGTATTGATCTATGATTTCTTCTTTCATTGGCAGGAGAAAAAGAGATAGACGAAGCTTTGCTTCATCCCGGATCTTATTACTTTCCATTCGAGTTCACTCTTCCACAAAGACTGCCATCTTCATTCAAAAGCAAACATGGTCGGCTAAGGTATTACGCAAGAATGACGATATATACACCAGGCGGGCCTCACCATGAACGCAGAAGCAAATTTGCTGTGATTAGTTCATTGGATTTGAATGCTGAGCCTGATGCAGCAGTAAGTAATTTATGTTATTAGTTTATCTTTTTTTATATCCTCACAACAATAAGCTTTGGTAAACAGCTGTGACAAAGGTAGGCAAAACTGAGTCATCTGCTAGGCAGCATGTGTGAGCCATGCACTCCTGACCTCTGTGAAGAGCTCAGCAGATCCACGAGATTAATCAACGAAAGAAAGTAGAATACCTAATGGAAAACCAACCACAAGGTTGAAAAGAAGTTGTCAATGGAAATTGAGTTTAAATTCTTACCAAGTGACTGTAGACCACCTCTAGAACTGATAAATTGGTTTCTTTTACATAATCTTCCAGGCTTAATAGTATAACCAACTGTTCAGATTAGTTTTATGATCTTTGGGATTTAAAAAATTTTTTTTGGTAAATTTTGCATATAATAAACTAATGCACACTGATTCTGTTCATATATCCTTATCTCCTGTGAAACCTGGGAGATATTTTTGTTATTTTTTCATCTTGAGAATGATAGAAATCATCCCTTATAAGAACAAAAAATTATTTTCAGGTAAGTGAAGATGATGAATCGTTCTTGATTGTGATGGTGATGGCCAATTGTTTGAACTGATGGACCAGGCATATTTGGTATTCAACTGGCATGGTTTCATTCCTTACCATTCTCTACCAGCTAATAATTACATTTCTAACTAAAGATATCTAGAAGTGTTTTCCTGACATCTCATGTTTAGCTTATCTGGTTTATGAATTCTTCAAGTTGCCATACATTGATTCCTCAAGCTGCTATACTCAGACTTTCCAAGTTTCCCATACTATGCTCTCTAAGTTTCCATACTCAGATTCTCCAAATTGTCATATATGGATGGCTTCGCCAACTTTCCTTACAGAGAATCTCCAAGTTGCCATACAGAGACTCTCAATGTTTTCATGCATGAATTCTCTATTTTGATGTACACACATTCTCCATGTTTTCTTACTTAGATTCTCCAAGTTTCAACAGATTGTACTCAGAATACTGAACATGGAAAAAAAAAAGAAAGTATTTAGTTTTCTTAGATCTACATCAGTAGAATAAATTGTATTGATAGTTTACATATCATTGTAAAATTCCTTTGAAACAATTATTTTGTGAACATTTAGACATTAAAAAATGTATTTATTTGTTTAACATTTGACTTAAAAGTTGAAGTTAAAGTACAGTTGACTAGTTGAGGAACCAGGCTTGTCTGTCTACCTTTGTTTACAGGTAATTAGTTATTGTAAGAAAACAATCAAAATAATAATATAGATTGCTGGCTCCCTTATCTACTTTTATAGAGGGAACCTTTTAAATCATAATTCTATCTTTGGATAAATGTTCAATGAATACATGACAGGATGGAGGCTGTTATTAGTTTTTCTTTCTTTCTTTGGAATTTGCTAATAACTAACATCTATCAGCTCTTATCTGAAGAAATTGGCTAAACCTTTTTGTGTTTGTATTTTTTCCTAATCTGAATTGTTCGTAAAGGATGTGCATACAGCTTCTGTAGATGCCCCTCTGTCCCCCGCTTTCATTCTGTAGCCTAATGATGCTAGAGTTCATCACTATTTCAAAATATGTTATACAGCAAAGTGGAAATTTCATGCTTTTCTTACAAGTTTATCTTAGGCAGAAAGAAATCATTTATGTCTGAAGAATATGTGTTACTTTGTGAAATACAAGTTAGAAAATAAAAGTTTTCATCATCATCATCAGAAATAAGCTCATTTTTGTGCCAAACTCTTTGTCCTTGAATTTTGAAATGTCCTTCATTTTCAGATCAGTCATTCACTCTTGATCAGCTTGGAATTTAGAATGGTGGCATCTGTCTAGTTGTAGAAAACGATGCTTTTCTTATTTTAAAAAAATTATTTTATTATTATTATTATTATTATTATTATTATTATTATTATTATTATTATTATTATTATTTATGTTATATGTTATAGGGAAGATAGGCATAATCAGCTTTAATTAACATCATATACTTTGACCTTTGGATTGAAGGGTTAAAACACATGACATTGATTATAGCTCATATGTATGTTTAATCAGGAATCAGTGGTGCCCTGACAACTTACCCTTGTGACAACTAGCCCTGATCTCCCCTACTCTGCTGTCACAGGGAATAGATGAAGTATAAAAAAAATGTAATGGAGAAGAAAAGGGAGATGTAATCAGCTATTATCAAACTGTTAAATATAAAGTTGCAATAAGTATTAGGAGTACGAACTATAAATTGACTACAGTAATTTCTGAGCAACTGATTGATATAAATTACCAGTGGTACTGTAAACCATTATAAGAACATAAAGGTGATGTTATTAATAGTGCAGTATTAATAATGATAAGACTAGCTAAAGAACCTGTTTCATTGATCTTTGACTATTTTTTATCATTAGTATTTAGTCTTGAGGAGGAGAACTGTTGTGGAGTACAATGCTGCTGAGTTATAGAAGCCATTTTTCAGTAGGCAATTCTATTGTTTTAGATTTGTACACCTACTGAAAAGCTAAAATTATTGTGCATCAAAATGGTTCTTATCAGGATAAAACTCTGTTGGCAGTAACAAGGAAGGATCTCAGTTTCTAAACAGACTAATAAACTATTGTCTCTAACTTACTACTTTATGTAAAATCAGTTTAAACGTCAACTTGATAAGCATCATTTTCCCTGAAGATCTTTCATGTTCCATGATAGTCTCCTACCTCCTTGTAACATAAATGCAAATATAGAGAGTAAAACGGATAATTAGTGCAGCTGTTTAATACTATCAAGAAAAAGAAAGTTATAGGAAACAATTTTATTTCCTTGTAGCATACCACTTCAGGTGCATTTGCAACTGATTATTATTAAAATCTGTATAACTCAGCACAGATTGAGCCATAGAGGCAGTGAAACAGTACCTTTTTTATTAGTATAAACCACTGTAATGAAAAATTAGTATTGCTTCACCCTCTCATGTTTTGCACTATGACTATATTTGACTAAATATGCTAAATATGTAAACAGCAAGGTAAAGACTGATATGATATATAGAGGGTTAAACTAGACTAAGAATTGGAAAAGATGATATTATCTTTAGGTGGGGGCAGGGTACTTGCAAAAGTAAATACTAATATTTCAAGAAATTCAGAAGCTGAACTTTATGTGATTACTCAAAATTTGAACTAAAGATGATAATTCTGGTTTGATTTTTTTTGTGCTGCATTTGAAGGTCAGGTCTGCTGAAAAATTGAGTATAAATCCACCATATACATACATATATAGAATAACTTTATTGCATTTCCTTTAGTTTTTATGATGTAGGTGTTCTAATGAGAAGACGGTTCTGTGGAAGCTAAAACCGAGCTTTTGCAGAATGTAGCACTATGACTGCAATACGATTCTGTCTGCAGTCACAGCAAATCCAACAAAAGGCCAATCTACATAAGATGCCATGATGCATATTAGATACTCTGTTTGTATTTATGAATTTTCCTTAAATATCTGGTAGCAGGATTTATGCCCATGTAGCTGAAATATGGCAACACAATAAATAATGACAGTAATTGGGTTTTGTGTTACTTTTGTAGATGCATTGATGATCAGCTCTATTCTAATTTTTTTTTTAAATTTTATATCTAATACTGTTTCTTTCTTGTACAGATTAATTAATAGTTTATTAAAGGGAAGATTATTTCTTAAGGCATTTGTGAGGAGGTGCTAAATATGATGTGTGTTACCTTATTACTGTGTCATTTGATTTTCATCATTAGATTTCCATCCTCCAGCTCCTGATACATTTGGTCTTTTTTAATGGCTTTCATTGGTGTGGAACTGTCATTTTTATGTTGATTGCTGAGATCTTCCTACTGCATTCCTGTGACAGCAACACAATTACATCTTCCTGGTTTCACTGTGCATGCAGTGAAAACAAACTATTAAAAGTGTGATGAGAGTTTTATTTGGCAATCCAAGGCTGGAGCGTCTAATATTGCACATAGTGTGCAGACTATAAAAAGGGAAAGTCGGGTTGATTCATATTGCAACTGTAGCAATCATCAGCCTGTTCATTTTCTTGTTCCTGTAAAGTATTTCCTCATTTATACTTCCTATTAGCACAAAAGAATGCATATTTTCTAACTTTTCTATGGAAAGTCTAGAACAAAATGCATATGACTGCTAGAAAATATTAACTTGTTGCGATCGCAGGAACTTTAATCCAGTGAGAACAGTTCTTGTCCTTTGGAGATGTTTCAGTAGTGAGGTCAGGGCTAGTTGTGTGTATGTGTTTTGTTTACATATTTATTTTTGTGAATTATAATTTACTGCAACCAAAAACAAAAAAAAATTCTAAAAAATTACAATTCACTTTTATTTTGACTCCGAGCTTATTCTTTTGTTAAATTGTGCATTGTTTGAGACTTTCTAACAAAATAATTTTATTTCTCCATTTTTTCTTACTGAGATCAATAGCTTTTGACTTTGATAAATTACATCATCAGTCATTGTGTAGGTTGGTGAACAGTGTTCTGTCTTTCTAACATATGAAAATAACTAAAGCAAAAGGATTGTAGATGCAATTACACATACGTTTTATAAATACTTCCTACCAATTAGTATAATATTTCTTTACCATTAGCCTTTAACAACTTTTAATAATTGAAGCACTGGTTACATTTTAGACTTTCAATGAGAGAGTATTTTTTCAGGCTAAATCCATGGTTTTAAAGGCCCTCAGACTCTGTTATTTTTGTTAACATTAACTCAGCTTACTTCCACAGTCTTATGTTTGCTATTCAACTGGATATACCTGCTAAATTTTTCTGAGAATTAAACTACCAGCATCCTTATTAAATGTTATATGAGACATTCATAAAAACTGTGGTAGTAAAGTCAGGGTTAGACCATTTCTGTATATTACATGGAAAATGTAGAGGAATAAGCATAAATCTGACTAGTTATAAGTTAAGGATGCACCTCTGATCCTCAGCCTTATCTTTTTTATTGCTTTCATTTCTTCTCTAATCAATTCTTTAAAATTCTATATTAATCATCTTTTTTTTGTAGAATTTATTAATTTTTTAATCATAGGTATGCTACTTTGATTATTAATTATCATTTATTTGAATGGCCTTCTCTGGATAATGTAACAATTTTTATTTAAATACAGGGTTGCAGTGGATTGTTGGCAAGTAGTTAGTTGCCATTGGAGAGGTGCGGGGGATTTGTTATTTCAAGAGCCAGGGAAATTTACCTGTCATTGGTTTCCTTAATAAACAGTAGTAGGGAAATATGCTGAACATACTGCATTAACAACACTGGTAACAGATACAAGCAAAACATTGCGTGGAAACACTGAGCATATAAATCAAACATCTGTGCATTCAATTTGTCAACAAAGAAATGAAGAACACTAGTTATGTCTTAAGTGATATTAAACAGTATTTTGTGTGTGTGTGTGTGTGTGCGAACAGTTAACCTATCTTTTAGTCTGAAAAATTAAGGAAATATTCCTTTAATGCAAAGCTATGAAAGTCAACCCTTAAAGAAAACAAGGGCAAAATCCTGTCTTTTCTAGAAATTGCAGATAGCACAGCATTGATCTGGGTCACCAACTCTGGAAATGCTTTCAACATCTGACCTTCAGCCAAGTTCTAGCTACAAAGAGCGGTACCGTCAGCTCCCATGGGGACATTTTCTTAATGGAACTGGGTTTGGATCCTGTGCATTCCTCAAAATTTTGCCTTCAAATACAAAACACACCACTCTCTAAAAGATTATATAAATGAGATGTGATGGAAATAAAAGTACATTAGCTACATCAGAAAACCTTGGTCATTATCATCGCAAAGGGGCAGGTTTTGATGACTTAGTTAATAAAGAAACAAAATATATAAAAATAATTTGGCTGCACAGTAGCTCTATCATTGAGCTGAAAAATCTGAGTAGAGTAAAGTCCTCCCCACCTTTACTGAGCAGCCAAATGGCAGTATTAGGGAAGAACAAGCTAGTTATTACAGGGGTAAGTTTTTACAGCAGCTGTAATAGCACTAGCAAACAGCATTGATTATAGCTTATCTATACACTTAATTAGGAATTACCAGTGTCATGACAATTGGGTCTAATCTCTGTTAGTAGGCAGCTCCTTTATCATGTATAGTATGAAGTCTATAGAGAGACTTGATAAAAGTAAATAGATGCCCAATTTGACACAACTAAGCCATTGCAGTTGCAAGATAAGCAAAGGATTGCAAGTTATAAGGACAGGTAAGGGTTATGATTATCTTAGTCGGGGAGTAGCTTTGCCACCACAAACAGATTTCCTAGAATCAATGGACTTTTGAAAGGAGGCACATAGTTGAATGATAGGAGATTGATAAAACCAGTGAGAAATCTCTATTGGATGGATATTCCTCTGTCATCTAATTCAAGAGAAGGTTATGTAGTTGCTAATGTGCAACCTGGATTCCTTAAAATCAGCAGAACAGAAACTACATCCTGTGAAGTGGACTGGACCCTGATAGTCAGCAGCAGGTGTCCACCAGAACCAGAACCGTCAAGCATTAGCATGGATGTGCAATGAAAAAGTGGCAAGGTACAAAACCAGATCACTTCTCCCTGTCACCCATTGACTGCAGTGACCAACACAGATGCTGCCACATCTCCTTGCATTTTGAAGCACGGTTGTCTTTCACATGAGTCAGGGTTTCCCCATGGACTGGGATTGCTAATATCCTACTCACTGTGTGACTGTGTGTTGATGCCTTACATAGGGAAAAGAGATGCGCCACAAAGAAGTGTTAGCACCACTCATACCTGGCCATTGCTCTGCATGGCTCCAGATGAAGCAGAACCTTGGTGTTTATTTACTTTTATCAAGCCTGTACATTCTTGTTACTTACTAAACTTGTTTAGTTTTTCTAATTTTGAATTTTGGTGCCCAAAGTTGGAGATTTTTCTTTTTTAAAGTGAAAAAAAAGGAGTAAACTATTACAGTAAATATTTGAAAATTTTTTAGAAGCTGTCATAGTAAAACCTGATGATCAGTGATTATATTTTTCAATTTTTATTGTTATTCAAAATGTATATAATTCTTTCTTAGGCCTATAGCAACCATTATGTTTTGTAATCGGAAACAAACAATAAAGTAACATCATTTATCATTTTACTATTCCTTATTCATTCACCCAAGTAGTCAGGGTTTTAGCCAATAGTTGGCATACCTGAAGCTAATGAATTTGTCGTTACACAACCTCAGTTTATTCTGGAGCATCGAGCATCACAACTTGTGAAGACTAGGTCCAGGGGAAACACTTATGCATCCTTAATTTGTATGTCTAGAATTTACATTTTGTAATGACAAGGTATGCCTGCACTTTAGTTTTGGTTCTTTCTCTCTTACTTTGGCAGGTCATGCTGATGACTGCTTTGCTGAATTGTTTCCAGTCTACTTTATCAACACTGATGTTGATGCTTGTTTTGTCTCTCCATTCTCCCCAGCATACCTACACTTCTTATATTTTATATACTATTTTTATCTTAAAGTTAGCCTTGCAGATAAAAGAAAGTAAGTTTCAGTAATTTTATTTCTAAATTGTCAAGTTTTTATTGTATAAGATGAACGATTTTCTTTGAAAATTTAGTCCTTCATCATTAAGAAATTACTGAAGAATTTTAAATTGTCAAACATAGTAAATGGTAATGTACTTTCTACAGGTGTTAAGTTAAAACTCAATAAGCCTAATTTTCATTACCAGCAGGTGTGTTTACATAGAAATGCATTATAATTATTTGCTTTGTTTGTTTGAAAATTAAAGGAAAATGTTTTTTTTTTTAAAAAACTCTTAAATATCTTTTAAAAATCTTTATTCTTTTCTGGTTTGCACTTCTCTGAACAGTTTCTGCCATATGCAGCTCATATTTTAATGCAGTTTGTGTTGAGAGGGTTAAAAACTAAATCCTTCACATATATTTAAATAAATATAAAATATATACAGAATGAAAATCCTGAGAAAGTTGCCTAAAGATCTGGTTACAGTTAGAAACTCTCTATCAGGAAAAGCAGTAGTGAAGCTGTGGTATTTTTATTATGCTTATTTATGCCTGTTCATACTATTTCCATTAGCCTCATTACATCCTCTGGCTTTTGTAGAACCTCAGAGATTTTAACGGTACATCATAAAGCCACAATGTCAGACCTCATTCCTCTTTTTCTGTTTTTTTTCTTTACAAGGTCCATCTGTGCTTGTAATCAGCAGTCTTTGATCTCACCACATGAGGATGCATGTCAGGTGCTCTGCTGACAGACCAGTTTCTGTCATTTTGACATTGGCAGATGCGATCAGCAGGGCTCAATCCCCATACTGTAGCCAGGTTTCTCATTAGCCTTTCTTTGATCCCATACATCTAAATTACAAGCCAGCCATCTTCGAGTGGGTGTTGAGATCAACTAACCATTCACCAGACTTTGCCTATTCACTTCTTTATATTCCAGATACCCTTTCTTATTTTCCTTTTTCTCATTCAAAACACCCTAAAATCCCAGGAATCTCTCAACCTCTATTGTTCTTAACTATTTAGTTATTTGATTTTTTGCAAAAACTTCAAAAATTTTTATATGCATTTCTTTTACAGATCTAACTGTTGCATTTGTGTCCATTTAGTTTTAAAAGTGAGCACATCATGGATTATCAATCATAATGACACTTGTATCTCTTTTGAAAGCGCCATCTACACTAAATACTGTATTTCCAAAATAAATCTGTTTTCCGACTTTGAATTTTCTTTTAACACAAAAATTCTGTAATATTGTAATTTTTTTTGAGATCCAACATTTACTGTTGCTTTTACAGTTTAGAATCCATGATTTAGAATGTTTTCTTAAATTTACCTTTTAATGTTTTCATTTATCTTTGAGATCCTGAGACTCTTCTTAATGATTGTGTTTATCATGAACCTAGGGCTTTAGAATCTTTCGATTTCTCTCTTTTTTTTTTTTTTTGTTTGGTATTTCTGATCCAGTGGTGTCATGAGATTATGTACTGACCAGTGGCGCAGCCAGCAGGGGGCCCTTGTGGGCTGGGCCCCACAGCCACCCCCTACTGAAAAAAATTTCTGACAATTTTTTGACTAACTTTTGTGCGGTAAACATTTTTTTGGTGCAATTTACATTGCCGGCACAAAATCCACACTGCCATGTTGAACACGGCATTGTGAATAGGCCTTAAGTCAGTGGTTCCCAACCAGTGGGTGACGACCCCTAAGGAAATTGTGAAGTGTTTCCTGGGGGGTGGGTCGCAGAATGCTAATATTTTCTGGCTTATAAGATGCACTTTTTTCCAGAAAAGAGTATATAAAAATTACCCTATGTTCAATAGGCTGGTATCACCAATGGGAGGCTGAGTGCCAAAGGTGTAAGGCTTGTCTCCCACGGCAGGAACTCCCACTTGCGTCACAGGCCTCTGCGGTAACACACTTGCATCACCGGCCTCCGGCGGCTTCCTGTCGCTATGCCACCCTCATAGAAACATGGACAATACACGCTGGTGACAAAGGTCAGAACTGGAACTGTTACCACAGGATGACTGATGCGATTGAGCTGCGCTCCCATTGGCTAATGCCATTGGGGCCTGCAGCTAAAAGACTCGGACCACAACGCCTGGGGCAGAGCACACTACAAGGACTGGACTGTGACTTCGGCCGGACGCACACTAGCCAGTTCAATTTTAGGAAAACTTGGACACCAACACGACACACCACACAGCTGTTCTGATCAGAGGTAGAGTTCACTGACACCAGTAGATTTCTGTTTAGCTGTTGTGAATTTACTATACGTGCAGATGTTCTTCCCCGAAAAGTCTCTAAAATAATTTTCAATAAATGTACGATGAAATGTAATAAAATTCTTTTTTGTGATACAATATACAAGATATTCCCCGGCACGTGACCTGTTTTATGATAAATCACTGTGTCAGTTCTGGTATGCTATGTATCAGTCATATCCCAATGTCACCATGCTTGCCTTCCGAGTTCTGCTTCCATTTGCCTCCCCCTATCTCTTTGAGACTGGATTTTCAACTCTTGTTCACATCAAAACAAAGGCAAGGAACAGGCTGAATGTTGAGGATGACAAGAGGTTGGCTTTGGCAAATACACGGCCGCGAATTTCCAAGCCGGCTACCCAGACACAACAAGAAGCATCACATTAGGTCACTAAATTTTGAGAAAGAAAGATGTGTTGAAGGATGGGTGTAAAATGTTTTTTCCTGGTGAATTTCTCTCAAAACTGTCAATATATTCAAATAAAACTCTTATTTATGTGATTTTTTTTGCTAAATTTATTCTTTGATTTTTTTCAATTATGGAAGCATAGCAGGGGGTCGCAGGTCTTTTGAGTATTAGAAAAAGGTCCACGAGTCCAAAAAGGTTGGGAACCACTGCCTTAAGTCATACCTCACGGTGTATTGATTTCAAAGCACTCGCCAGTGTCTGTGTTGGTGCTGTCTTATGTTACATACAGTCCTCTACACTGGTGTGCTGTGCATGTTTGTTTGATCCAGCTACGTCATTTTACCAATCAATTTGTTGTTTCAAGCAGATTGTTTTGTTGTCAGCCATATCTAACAAACGAGACAGACCATCAAGTTCTTCTCAACTGGGCATTGAGTCATATTTTGTAAAGAGACCGAAGGGTGATACAGCTACGATGGATCAGTAGAAGTACTACGTGAACTTCCTGATGCGCCTGAACCACTTTTACCAACTGATCCTCTTCAACCTTTGCCAAATAATATAGGAGCATATGTAGGTTCAACTGTCACTGATGAAAAACGATATAAGTTACTGAAAAGTCCATGGATGCCTTCGGCCAACTACAAATTTGCAAGTGTTGTGCAGCATGGGCATAACAGATCCGTTCAATGCCACTTGCTAAACACTTGGGATGTTCTCGTGTATAGCCCATGTCAGCATGTTGTCTACTGCAAATATTGTGCATTATTTGGCCTGGAGAATATTAGAAACCAAAAGCTTCGAAAATTTGTAACGGAACCATTGTGTCAATACAAAGATGCCCGAAAAGACTTTGAGAAGCATGCAGGACAGGACTATCACATTGCGAGTCGTAAACAAGCTGATGAGTTCTTGGTGAGGTATACGGAGAAAGAGAGAGATATTGTCAGATTGTTGGATTCGTCACGTCAGCTTCGAGTTGAAGAAAACAGGAACAAGATTCAACCAATAATAAAAACAGTCATATTTTGTGGACAACAGGAACTTGCATTAAGGGGGCACAGAGATCATGGACCACTCAAAATGGAGACGCCTCAGCACAATGACGGGATTTTCAGAGCATTATTAGGATTCAGGATTGATGCTGGTGATGCTGCACTTCAACGCCCCCTTGACACTGCAAACACGAATGCAACCTATCTCAGTTGGCAGACACAGGATGAAATCATCAATGTGTGTGGTACTGTCATTGTGCATACATTTGTCGAAAAAATAAGAGCTGCAAAATTCTTTAGTCTGATTTTGGATGACACAACAAATTTGGCAACAAGGGAGCAGTGTTCTATCTCTGTGAGATATATCAAGGAGAACAAAGTCTATGAAAGATTTCTAGGATTTTGTGATGTTAGTGGAGACTTTACTGCAAAGGGTAACACCACCACAGCTTTGAATATGTCGAGGCAAGTTGGTCTGGATAGCAGTCTTATCCGTGGTCAGGGGTATGATGGTGCCAAGCACCATGAGTGGCCAATGGAAAGGTTTACAGGCAGAGGTGAAGAAGGTAACTCCTGCAGCACCTTATGTGCATTCAACAGTCATGTTTGAATCTTGCTACACAACAGCATCTCCAGTCGCTCCAATTCACAACTGTCATGGCCAAATGAAGGAGATAGCCACTTTCTTTCACATTGCAGCAAAACGAGCAACAGTATTGCAAGCGCATCTCCATTCCAGGAAAGGGATAAAAAAGGTTTGGCCAACCCATTGGGTTGAAGGTCATGCATCAATTGTATGTTTCACAGAATTGCCGGAGCCTGTTGTTTGAGCTTTGGAGGATATTTCTCAGCAGGGTGGTGATTGGGGTAGAAATTCTACGTCATTGCTGCGAGCAATATGCAACACAGAATTTATCATTGCCATTCATGTCATGAACGAAATGACAGCCTTATTTTTTCCATTGTCTAAGGCTTTGCAAACTCCAGATATTGATCTTTTAAAGTGCATGTCAATGGTGGATTTTTTTTGAATGTTTTGAGAAACAAAAGTGAAAACGCAGAAGCAGAGTTCCATTCTATTTTTACTGATTCAGTTATGAGCGCAGCTGATCAACTGGATGTCGATATCTAACTTCCAAGTCACAGTGGGCACCAGGTTCATTGAGAAAATCACGAAGCATCTAGTCCAGTGGAATTCTACAGAAGAACCATCTATCTTCTATACTTGGAGAACATGATTCACCAGATGGAGATGCGATTTGATCCTATCGAATGACACTGTTTAAAGATGCAACATTTGATCCCTGCTTTCCCTAGTTCAAGCAACTTTACTTCTCTCCAAGAGGTATTTGACCTTTACAGCTGTGACATTGACACCCTTATGCCAGTCTTGAGAGGAGAGTACGAGAGATGGACATCAAAGTGATACAGTGTTTTGAAAACTGAATTGCCAGAAAATGTCATGGCGACACTGTGTGTCTCTGATTCCTTCTGTTTTCCGAAAATCCACACATTTCTGTGCTTATTTGCAACATTGAAAGTCACTACATCAACAAGTGAACGTTCGTTTTCAACACTCAGCTATCTATGGAGCAAGACCGTTTGATTGGATTGGCTCATTTGACGATCAACTGTGACATTACAATTGATACAGAACTTGTTATAGATAAGTTGTCTGAAAAAAAGTGCAGACTGAATTTTGTTTTGTAGTTATTTGTGTAGTAAATCAGTTGTAAAATAGATCTTTGCATACTCTATTTTATTTCTTAAGAATCTAGAAATCTAGGCACGTACTTCTTTGGTCCTAGTCTGGATTTTGAATAAACATCTCTGTCGGTTGGTTGGGACCCCCGAAAATATATTCTGGCTGCACCACTGCTACTGTCTAAATGAGGATTTTCTTATTTCTCTGACCCTTGTTTCTGACTATCTTCTTAAAAGTTTAAATTTTCTTCATTTTGCCATTATGCCTTTTAGTTATTTATCAGATTAGAGCAGTGGTTCTGAACCTTTTTTGAGTCACGGACCCCTTTTAGAAGCTGGTGAATGCTATGGACCCCTTCCATATAAAAATGCATATAAGCACATAAACACAACATTTTGCATACATTGAATATACTTTATTTTATTGAAAATTGATTGCCTCATACACAAAGTATAAAACAATCTTTACAATGAATTATGTTTCTTGCTCTTTTTCATGCAAAAATTAATGGCCACTCCTTGAAAAAATGAAATACATCCAACTTGTGCAAATTAAACAAATCAAAACTTTAATTCTGCTCAAATGTTTATTTCAATGAGAATGTTGCTGTTGTTTGTCTTGAATAAGAAGATGAAATTGTGGAGTGGTCTTTGACAAGGCAACACCCATGCATCTCTGACATCCAATTGATTTCGACTTTTCGTTTTCATATGAACAAGTGCTGAAAACGCTGATTCACAAAGGTATGTAGTAGAAAATGGAATCAGAGCACCCATAGCTCACTTTGCCAGATAAGGGTAGGCTTGTATCAACGAACACCAGAATTCTCCAAGACTCTTGGAATTGAATTCATTATGTATCATTTCCATTGACCTCAGGTCAATGAGGCCATCTTTGGCAAGGTCTTCATCATTGATACAGTCTATGTTGGCAATGAGAGGATTGCGAATCCATGTTTCAACTTTAAGGTCACCTTGGCAGAAGTAACCTTTGAAAGAGTTCTGCAGTGTATCCAGATATCTGAAGATTTCTGCCTGCAGAGAAATTGACAGCTTTGTCATACTCGATTGCATCCTGCAGAAGCACTTCCTCTAACATTGGAAAGTTTGCATAGTTGTCTGCCTTCAATCTCCTCGTCCACAGTGGCAGCTTGGCCAGAAGAGCTTGCAGTCTTTCAGCAGCATCCATAATGGTGACTGCAGAGCCTTGAATCGAAAGATTCACTTCATTCATATGGCCAAAAATATCCACCAAATAAGCTAAGCCATCAATGAACTCCTCCCTGTCACACTATTCTGAGAATGGGCTTTCTTTTTCTCTCAAAAAAAGTGAAACTTCTGCCCGAAGTTCAATCAAGCGATTCAAGATTTTTCCTTTGGAAAGCCAGCAAACTTCTGTGTGGTAGAGAAGAACTTCATATGCTGCTCCCATTTCTTGACAAAACCTCTTGAAAACGTGATGGTTCAAAGCACTGTCTTTGATGAAGTTGACAACTTTCACACCAGTAGACAACAATTCTTTCAGGATTGTTGGCACAGTGTTTGACGTCAGTGCATGGTGATGTAGAAAACTGGGTCATGATGACCTGAGGAGCTTCTTTCTTCACCAAAGCAGCAAAACCATATGTGTTGCCAAGCATCGCAGGTGCTCCATCTATGCACAGAGTACCAAGATTTTTCTTCCAGTCGAAGTTTTGCTTGGCAAAGAAACTATTCACCATTTCTAAAATGTCGATGGCCTTTGTAGTTTCTAAAAGGGGCTCACAAAATAGGAATTCTTCTTTGATGGCATCAGCATGCATATAACAGACAAAAACTAGGAGCTGGCTACAATGAGAGACGTCAGTAGTTTCATCCATTTGCATGCTAAATGGAAATGGCATAGCTGCTAATCCTCCATTACTTGCTTCAAAATATTAAAAGAAATGTCAACAATTCTGGAGTGGATGACATCATTTGACAAAGGCACTGCTTCAGTTTTCTTCCTCTGCTCCAAGCCACAAACCAGCTCGACCATTTCCAGGGCACATGGCTTTACCAAGGTCTCTCCAATCATATGTGGATTCTTTTACTTGGCAATGCGATAAGCAACCTTGTAGGATGCTTCAAGACAAGGCTTTTGTGTTGGGGCAAATCATATTTTTTGTACAGTAGCATCCCATGCCATGGACCCCCTGAAACCCATCCATGGACCCCAAGTTAAGAACCCCTCCGAGGTTGGTTAACTGTGGTAGGCCCAGCATTGTAGTCTGCCAAACTTCTTGTAAAACGGCCACCTATGATTTGTTAATAACAAATTTTTATTACATAACTAAACTCTTACCAGAACTTGATAAAAGAGCATTTTTGATTGGTTTACTGCTAAAATAAGGTCATTGGGAAACAACTTAGCAGCAAAATAGTTAAGTAATCTTTGGATGGTCCTGATTATGAGAAAACTTAAAAGTTTATTTATGTACAGGTAAAAAAAAATGAGTGCCATTGCTTTGCTTGCCAAAAAATTAATTAATTTAGTGTATGCTGTTTTGTATGCTATTATTTCAAATAAAAGGACAAAGAGACTAACTAATCAAAAATAATTCAAATAAATTTTAAAAAAGCTGTGATAATATAAACCAAATAGGAGTTATGTCCCTTAGAGATACCACATACTGCTGTCAACTCAGTGCATATAAATTATTTGACATGCAAAAAGTAAAAAAAAATTAATAATGGGTTGCAATTTTTCCAAATAAGAAAATAATTACCCTTAAATAAATTAACTTATTAGAAAAAGTACTAGGGTGTCTCTTGGTCTAAAAATCTATAATATTTTAGACAATCTAATTGATGGACAGTAAATTCTTGGTCTTTTTTTTGGTTTTTTTTGTCTTTTAGACAAAAATATTTTTATAATATGTAGGCACCCAGTGATCTGATGTTGCACCAGGCACAGATAAATATTTTATTTTTCTTAACATTGGTGGCCATTATGGTTGCTCTGAAATCATCCTCAGGTGAACTGAACTGTCTGTCTCTCACTGAAGGTCAGAAAGTTGAGGGGGTACAACTCTTAGCAGAAGTTGATAGCATGATGGGTAATTGCAGAGAAGTTGTTTTTTCAGCCTTTAAAAAAAAAACAACATATATTGTGTGGGATTCCTTCTTTAGATTTTGAAAAGGTTAAAAAATAGATAAATAAATATTGTGCCCAGGTGTCATGCTTGTATTTGCAAGACTTTGATGTCATTTTTAAACAATGGTTAATGGATTGTAAATTAGCCACTGGCCAGTATCCAATGTCTTTGTTGCTGATATAGAAGAACTGATAGCTGTTTGTACTGTGACGTGATATGTTAATAGATTAAGCTAAGCCATCAGAAGGTTCACAGTTGTCCAACCACTATTACACTATTATTAATATTTGCATTTTCCTTGCTACTTGGAATTGAGGGATTGACAAGAAGACTGTTAACAGATCATAAAAAGCAGTGTATACTCAATATTTTTACTTAGACAATGTCTGCTTGGCTTTATTGACTTTTGACCTTAGTTATGTTTAAAGACTTCATTGTAATTACATGTTATGCTACATAAATTAATATTTATTTGCATTATTACTACAGTAAACTCTTGATGTAGCAACACTATCTAATGGCATATGTCATGGCTCTGGTGGCAGACACAGCAACCAACTTAAGTTTGTTTACAGTTGCCATCTTGGAAGTGCACATAGCTCATTTCTTTTGTCTTTTATCATACAATAACTTTTACACATCTCAGCAATGGCCCTAAATTTGACAAAGCAAGTACTGGAGAAAAACAAAGGACTACACTTAACATTGCCGATAAAATTGAAAGTCAAGAAATTAGCAAAAGGTGTGCAAGAAGTTAAGCATGCTCATGTTACATATAGCAATCATTACAAGAAAGCAAGCATGCTTTAAACAAGGCAGGCGATATTCGTAAACCTTTCAAGAAAGCAATTGAGAAATCACAAAAAAGTATTCAATCAACTTCACTCGATCGTTCTCCTGATGCAGCAGTTAAAACATCAAGGCCAGAGAAGGAGCAGGTAACAGGAAAGAAGTAAACAGTGTTGTGTAGTGTATAATTATGTTATTTTATATGTATGTAACATGTTGTGTATACATTTTAAAAATATAATTGTTTTATTTACGCATATTTTTAAAAGAGGATTATGTTTTATGTATGTGTATTTTCTGTATGCAACTCAATGTAAATGCGTTTTTTGAATATTTTGATTAAACTGGCGACACATACATACACGTCCATTTTATATCTACTTATTTACTACGCCTCCCTTATACCGCACTTATATGGATGCTCCATATAATGGAGTATTTGATATAAAAGCATCCCTGATTCCCCAAGGGTGCCATTATATTTACAGAGTTTACTGTATATATAATTAATAGGACACTGTTCACCTACATACATTCAAAAGCAATGATTGTATTTTATTTAAGTTTCCAATTTTGGTTGAGCTAGTTAAAATATTTATGGAAAAGCTCTAATAATTTTTTTTGTTGTTGTTATGCTCGTCATTACCTAACGATGTGTGTTTTGTTGTTTCTTAGCCCTTTTTTTTTCTTTTCTGATGTTCAGGTTACTTACTAGTGTCACCATCCATTTCCGAATTACAGCAGTCTTTAGAGTTAAACACATCTTGACACTCTACTAGTCTTTTCTGCTAATGTGTTTTATTTATCTCCAAGTACCACAGAGACAGTGCATCAGATCTGTTGGCCATCTTGTTTTATTAACACTTACAACTGTCACAGTGATGCATGCTCTGTCATTTCTGATTAAGTTGCATGTTACAGAGGAGACAGAATGTAAAGCAATGTCTAGAATTCTTGTGTCAGCTCTGGGTAAGTGCCACTGCAGTAGGTCAACTCTGATTGGCTAAGCTGGCTGGGGCAGTATTTGAAGATATTGAGGATGCCCACCTATCTGGACCACATCAATGTGATTAAGCTAAGCTGAAGTAATGGGAACACAATCATTCTAGCTGGCTGTAGATGATAAAGGATTCCAGCAATACTAATTACAGATCAGAAATACTGATTAGTTCCTTATTTATTATTTCCCTAGCAGAATAAACTTGCTGTCAGTTTCTAATGCCCACTATGTGTCTGCATTGTCAAAATTAATGTTTCCAAAATTTGTTTTCACAATAATTTAGTGTGTAACCCACAGCAACTTTCTTTCTTGTTTTTTTCTTCTTCTTTTCTTAGCATCAGTGTCCCAGATCAATAGTAATCACATCTAGTGCTGTTTGCCGCATGGAATTGAATCAGTGCTTGTCAGGGTACATAAAATTACTTTAAAAGCTGTAGAAATGGAAACAAAATTATAAATTCCAACTTTTTCATACCAGTTATTTTTATTTGCAATTCAGGAGTTTACAGATTTGGTTGACAGGTGTAACTTATTTAATTTCTGTAAACACTGGTCTTCATTTTGGCTTCTTTAAACAGACAGACAAACAGGTGCACACACAAACATGCACACACAATATCAAAGAAAAGCAAGTTTTCTAATTTGTAATTAGTTTAAGTTTTTTGCAATATGTTACCAAAAAAACTAGTTTGTATCTCTTAAAAAAAGGTTTTGTATATAAAGAAATCTATAAAAGTGTATAGTATTTTTTTTTACTATTTATTTTGATAAGCTATTTTCATTATTTATATGTATATGAAGATATTAGTTTTGCAGCAAAATGAGTTATATCACCACTGACATTGGCTCAGAGCGTTAACTGAAGACATTTGTAATAGTTGTGCCCTTTATGTACCAGATTTTAAGACAGCTGTCCTGCTTACACTATTGAGTGGTGGCTCTATTATGGGGAACAGCCAGCCAGTTATCCCATCATGTTTGTGAGTTCTGTTAATGAAAATCTGTTTTTCAACCAAGTAAACTTAGTATTCAGAAAGATACTTTTATTCAGTGCTTGTCATGTATACCTTGTCAGCATCAATCTTATAACCATAGAGAAACAAGGAGTTTCAGCTTAGATTTCAGTCATGTTCACATCTTTGTCAGTCACATGTTGCACATGGAAGCTAAAATTGGGAGTGATTGTAACAGCTGTACATCTGCGGCTCATGATTGCTACTTTTGATTCCCCCATCCCAGAGCTTGAAATGTATACTCACATGATGGCCATACAAGGCTACTGCCTTTTTGGGTGGAAATCAACTAAAACAGTTTCTCTATCACATTGTTTCTTTATATTGAAAAATTGCATTAAATATGTTTCTTTTTTTAAATTCAGCTTCGTGTTTTGGAGGGTACTTGACCTTATGGTTGCATTTATTTGCCACATGCTACCATGTTGCATTTTACCCTTACCATAGGGTCGGTCCTAACAGCAGACATGTCTCACGAAATCCTTTATTGCTCCAAAATTATTTGTTTCATTCAAATATAATCTATTTAGATTTATTAACAAAATGAGTATGTTTAAATTATGATGTATGTCAAGGTAACAACAATGAGGCTTGGTATAATCATTTTACAAAAAATGTTACAATTGTCCTCCCACATCTTTCCTACTGTTTCATGTGGCATGACCTAGTTGCTAAGGTATTAGGAAAAAGAAAATATGATAGACAGAGGACCGGGATGTTTTAAAACATATTTGAAGGCTCTTTAACTGGGTATGCAAAAGATTCTAGCTGTTTGCATCCACTATTCAGATTCTCTTAAAATTTCCACATTTCTAATTATCATATCAGGTATGAGCTCACGACATAGCACTTCCCAAAAATGTTTGTTTCAATTAATTTTAACTTACTTCCATTTACCTGGAATACAAGTCTATGCATTATTATTAGTTTGTTGGTTGGGGATGGACTAATCCTCAAGAATCAGCATATTTAACTTGATTTGAATGCTTTTGAGATAATTAGGAAACAATTTGTTCTCTGAATATTCAGAATTATTCGAACTGATAAACACAAACATGCAGCTTAACGTTCATTTGGTATGAACTTGAGGTAGCTTTTTCAAAAACTACTTAACTTTACAGGTTAACTTTGTAATAAAGTGCAGAAGTAACTTTTAATTATAAGTTTTTTTAAGCAGGGACTGAGCATTCAATATTTTAAAATTATTTCTGCTGCTGAAATATGATCCAGAGTTTTGAGAGGGAGAATGATGAATGATTTTCAATCAAGAATGTCCATCCTTAATAAATGCATGGTCACACAGGAAAACTTTATTTAATTGCATCGCCACATCTTGTGCAGTTAATTGGACATTTAAAACTCATAGTAAGTACCCGTTTTAAGCAGCATGACAAAATATTTTAAAAATAAATGAGAAATATTAATTTGTTGCTGTTTATTCTATCTTTCTTTTAATCAACATTTTATTTATGTAACTGCAGCCAGACACTGCATATGGTGAACAAGTGAATAGCTGTGGCTCTCTTCTGACAGTGTCATGGCAATCTAGATTTTAAAGAACAGCAGAATATCCAGAAACTACGGGAATTAGATTCCACAGCATTGAATATTCAATTTGCAAAAGTCAGATGTACATTCCAGACAATTGAAAGGCATTTTGCTTTGAAATTACATACTAGGTTCAAGGAGTAAAGTTGGCAGTAGAGTCTAGCATATTTTTGTAATGACAAATGAGTTCCAGCTTTTTTTTTCAGTTAGCTTCATGTGTCTTTCTGGCTTTGAGATTTGGTGGAATAGTATTGTTTGTCATTCACAATTTCGGTAAATATTGGTATGACTGCCTTATCTTTATTTTGGATGCAACAAAACAAAACAAACAAAAAATTATTCTGTGAAAAATTGATATTGTAGACATTTTACTGTATTTTCACTCTCTTAATTTCTCCAGTAGCTAAATAAGTGGCTCAGCCAAGATTTTCCGTTTACACTTAGACCAATTCTACTAAAACTTAGCATCACCTCACGTGGATGATGTTTAACATTTTCCAGCATTACCTTTGTTCTCTACAAATCTTCTTGTATGGAACCAGACAGTACATTGATAACTAAGCAAAGAGGTGTCTTGTTTTTTTCTTTCTTTCTTTCTCTCTTTTGCTTCTTGCTCAATTTTTATTTGGTTTTCTTCTCAGCTGTGCCATGCAGAAAGTTAGAATCACAATATTCACAACGGAAACATTGAGCCTCATTAGTTTAAATGGATTGTTTTACAAACAGAACCCCTTCTGGTCTGTGGCTGGACCACACCAGGCTGACCAACTGTTCTCTTCTTAGCTTGATATCAGTAACCCGCAGTAATCTCTTCTCCTGTTTTTTTGATAGTTTTACCTTGAAAAAACTATTTTAAAATATGTTAGACATCTTTGCCTGAGGAAATTTAAGCTTAATTGAATACTTTATAGTATTAATATATTTATTTAAATAAATGATGGCTATATTTTAAGAGAGAGATGGCTGCATTATAGGAGAGAGAGAGAAAGAAGTGGTTAAAATCTAATGACATTTCCAATACAATTTTTGCCAAAAATTGAATTTATCTTTCATGATATCTTTTTTTAAAAAAAATTAAGTAAAGGATTATTAATTCAGAAGTAAAGGTTGCTTTGTTTGGAAATATTTTCTTAGATGTTTAAAAGCTTTTTATATATATATATTTAATGTAGTGCATTAATAATGCATAGTTTGATTTATTTGATTGTGACAAAACTGCTGCAACATCCTTCTTGACAGCTTCTCTTAAGCCTAAACTGGTATATCCTTTATAGGTATCCAGTGTTCAATTTTATGGCAAAGTTTACTGTGTTTTGTTTTTGTAGCCAGAAAGATGAATATTTGGTCTGTGCATGAAAATAGCTATCAGGATGGCTAAAGGGAATGAAGGATTGAAAGCCATGCATTCTTATCACAATACTATGTAGTTTTATGAGCAATAATGCTCCACTCTCTATTAGCCAATTCCTTGTCTGACAGATTGCTATTTTATTTTTTGTTTGGTTGTGGAGAGACAGGGGAGGATATTGAATCAGTGGTTTACTAACTATCTGTACTTTTTGGCTATTATTCTTTACTCATGGTGTATATTCTCCATGAAACACACTGCTGTTGAAATTGACAGTGACTTTATTGAATATTTGTTGTGAAACATAAGAAATCTGATCATTGTTAATTGTTTATATTGCTTTGTTTGGCTGATGAAAGTGCCAAAACAAAATTCCAACTGAAGCTGGACTGTCCATTATATTCATATCTAAAGATGGTTACTCCAAATGAAATATTGTGGAGAAAGTTGGAGTTACATGGATTAGTGCATAAATAAGCATTCATGAAATGAAGTCAACTGGATCAGCCATGAACTTAAAGGGCTAAGGAAGAAATAGGAAAATCAAGGAATGGGAAAATATGCTGCTGGTTCAAAAGACTGGTAGTCCTTCTTCAAAGGTAACCAATTAACTGCTGGTCATAATTCTTTGGCAATAGCCAAAAATGGTTGGATTGATTGGTAAAGTACCAGCAAGAAAACTTTTGCTTAAATGTGGCAATAAGAAAAAGTGACTTGAATGGGCTCAATAACATCAGAACTACTCGGAGCAATGGCCTACTGTATTTAGGTTGGATGAAAGCAGGTTTGAAGTATTTGGTTCTAGGTGATGACAGTATGCTAGAAGAAAGACCAGGGATAAGAAAATCAAGATTTGTGCTTGGTCTACAGTTGAGTATGATGATGGAAATGTGAAAGTACAGGGCTGTTTTACTGATTATTTGGCTGGTGGCTTGATAAAAATTGCTGGGATTGTCACAAAAGAGAGCTATCATAAGATGAGGTGATAATGTCACAATTGTTTATATGTTCTGATAAATGACTTATCAGATTTTTCTTGTTCTTTTGCTGGAGTGATGTGTTTTCTTTAGGTAGATAATTAGGTTTTCTTATATTAGGACCATAATTTTGAATGCCATTGTATGTGTGGATTATTCCACAATAATAAAGTCCATTTATGACATAGTAATCAGAAGTCAGATTTAGCTAATAATTTTCTTATGGGTCTAAATGTACAAAAAACCTCTTTTGGAGAGAGATATTCCATTCCAAGGATTTTTCATTTTTTGGATATGTTTTTTTTTTCTTTTTTTTGTTAATTACTTTAAAGTCAATTAAAAAGGAATAGAACTACCATTAAATAAATATGTTTAGTATAGAATTAGTCAACTGGCTTAAAACTTCATGGTTTTTACTCATGATAGCTTCAAAGTCACTTGTTCCCAACATAACTCCAGTGACATGACTTGGTGCATTTAAAGTTTAAAGAGAATTCTCTTTTCTGTTTTTTTCTTAATAGATTTCATGGAGCTTTTTTGGCCTGATAAAACATCAGCACCAGCTTCCAAGTTTGAACAAATATTCGGTTCTTTTTAGTAAAAAAATAATAACATTAAAAATATTTTAACGCTTGTGAGTGCCTCCATTAATTTAGTGGTACCTCAGCAGTCGAAAAACGATGATTATGGGTTTTCTTATAATGTTTGATTCACTGGCTACTGGGGGCAGATTCTTTGCTGCAACATCAAAGGGATGTTGAAAACTAATTGCACACACATGACTGGAACCCTACTTTCAGCAAATCACTATTAATTCCAATAAGAAGATATTTTCTGATCAAGAAGAAATAAAACTATGTAAAATTAATCAAACAGGCAGTAGACAGAGTTATAATCAGTATTGTGTGAGAAACTATTCAGAAAAGGTCTGGGATAGTTGTTAAGCTAAAATCTAAAATATGAAGAAGCAGCATATTTCAGATGTGTGCGAAGCAAGTAGAATGTTGTAGTAATTAATTGAACGAGTGTCAGAAATAAAAGTAAAGGAGTTTTGGGATTTTTTTATAAATCCTTAGTTGTTTGTACGTTGAATATGCTGTGCATGCATTGGGGGGTCCTTGTCAGAAAAAAGATATTGATCTGTTAAAAAGAGAGTTCAGCATACATTCATCAGAATTTTTTGTAGTTTAAAATATTTAGAAGATGGTGAACTTTTAAAAATATTAGATCTGCAAAGTTTGAATTTTAGCTATTTAAGTAGAGGTCTTCAAAATAATTAAGGATTTTCCGTGAACATGTAGAGAGGAACAAATGATTTTCGACCATCTGTATTTACTAATTCTAGGGGGTCATAAGTATAGATTATCTAAGCTTTTGGCATAGATATCAGACAAAAAAATATTTTTTGCATGAAATAAATTATCACAAAGTGTAATTAATTAAGTGACATTATTAATTAGTTCAGTTTGATGGACATTTCTCCAGCCTGGGGAACCTTGGATGGATTTCTGCCTTGTATTAAAACTAAAAGTAAATCTTATAAATTAAAAAAAAAAAAAAACTTTCAGATTAAATTTATGTAGAATTTCAGATATCAATGCAAACATTTTAGAGGAAAATGCCCAACAACTTTTTAGTTTTTGGCAGATATCACAATGAGACTTTGCTCATATTTCTTCCTAATGAAACTTGCATTTTTTTTTTATTTAAGTCACTATGAGAACAGAAATACATGGAAATGGTTATTTTAATTTCTTCAGATGTCTTCTATAAATATAACTTTCATCACTTGATATTGCACATGGGGAATTCAACATCATCATCATCTGTAGGCAATATTTAATGAGCTTGAAAAACTTTCTTGAGGAAAAGAACTCAAGAATTAAGAATTTTAGTTATCAAAATAATGGCTTTAAAAATATGTATATGATGATGATGATGATGATGATGATGATGAAGATGATCATGATGATTGCCTCTTTTAGCTAAAGATGGCCATCCACATATTACATGTGAACATCTGAGTGCAAGTTTATATCTAGTGTAGGGGAGCTGCTAAACTAAAACTCTTCGGTAGTGTAACCTGGTGCCCAGGAATATTTGAGAAGAACAGGCAACCTACTTGCACCATGAGTACCTGGAAAACCCTATCAGAACTCTTTATTTTTAGATGTGGGAGGAAACTTATGCAACTAGCTGGTGAAGAAGAGCAAGAAGGAACTATTCCAGGGTGGACTGTGCCAAGGCAAGCTGACCCTAATCAGAATTCAAACATAGGCATTTAACACACACACACACACATGTAACTCTGAAATACTTTTGCTAACAAGCAAAGAAGTTTTCAGTTTATTAACTTAAATAGAACTTTCTATTTTTTTTTAAACGATAATAACTAACCCTTACTTTCTGTATTGCTGACTTAAGGAGTCAATCTCTTACAAGGATTTCCCAAAAAAATTGTAGTAGAACTTAATAAATTAATCTGTCTTCATTTTGTAACCATTTTGAAATGATTACTTTTTAAAAGCTACAGTTTAAATCTGCTGCATTCTGGTAAATTAATTAAATGATAACAACAAAGTAATAATTGCTGGGACAGAGAGATAATTACAAAACAACTTTCCAGCAGAAAACTGAAACTGAAGTCGAACGAGTTCATTCCAAGGACAGAATTATTCAGGAATACAGCATTTAAATTAGATATGAAATTGAAACTTTGTGAAAATAAATTGGATTTTAAAACTAATTATTGTTATAAAATTAAAAACATGCATTTTAATATTTTTTTAGTAGCGACAAAATTGAGCAAAATAGTTTAAAATCAAAGACTTAATTTGCAAAGAAATTTTACTCAAAATGGGATTATTTGAAATTAGAAAATTTTTTTAAAGTTTGATTTAACAAATTGTGAATACTTCTTCAGTGGTATAGGATGAGTTTTAATTAGGTAGTCATTTTTCCCTTTTTTAAAAAAATTTTTTCACTAGCAGTCAGTTCAAAATTATTAGTGGCATATTTAAAATGCAATATTCCTACTTAATCATGTGATTTCTTGGGAACACTGTAAATAAAGGCATAACCTGTTACATAGACTCTACATCTAGACCAAATTAGCAAAAACAGCAAAGGAACACTTGGGAGTTGTGACCCAAGTGTGTAGGCTGGAACACTGGTCTGAGAGGGGGGGGATCTCTCTTCTTCTGAAGATTCTCTGCCATTAGGCTATCTGCAAGTATCTTTCCATGTGGATGCAGTGCATACAGGTTTTACTTACAGTGGCAGTAAAGACTATTACATCACCAAAAACTGAATTGAAAATAGATTTTGATAGACAGAATATCACATAAGGAAGTCCCTGAGGATGTGTGCAGTGGTGACCAAGGGTAAATAAGAAAAACAGCAGAGGTGCCATCAGAAAGGAGGTGAACCAGCTTGCCATTGGAGTGATGAATCAAGTGACCATGCAGTGGAGACTGAAGCCGATGGGGAAGCACATTTGCAGAACTGAGTTAGGTGATGCCACTTCACTAGTGACATTCAAATTAACATTGTAATGGTATTCAGATTGGTTTGATTTTTGCATACTTAGTAGTATGGAAGTCCCATGAGTATCTAAACAATTGTTAAAAATGCACTTTAAGTTTAATTAAACACAGTATTCTGCTTAAAAACATACAATGAGGAACTATATACTGATGGAGGTATAAGATCTTTTTATTAAACGAAAACCAAACCTGTAAGAAATTATTAATTCATTAAAATTACAATACAACATTGAGCAAAGAGTGAATATCTACATTTACTTTTCTTAAAATGACTTATGCATTTGTAGAATCCATTTCAGTGTTATTTGCTGAAGATCCAAAAGCACTTTGAGGACAAATTGTAATTTTTAGATATTTACCTTTTACCAAAGTGTTGACAATTTTTGAATCATAATTCTTTTGTGAAAGAAAATGTATTTTACCTGTTGGCTTTTGTTCTCAAAATACACCTGTCTGAACAAGTTTTTCCAACTGATAGCTGTAGCTCTAGAATATTATTTTCTTCCAACAAAAGCAGAAGTTAAAACAAATATATTTTTTCCTAAACATTCTGTTTTGCAAATTTGTTCTTATTTCTAAAAATTACTATATTCAAGTAAATGATTCGCTCTCTCCATGCTTATATTCAAACACTTTAAAAATAAAACAATTATTGTATGCTATTTTTTAAATGCTAAAGTGAAATGTGAAAATGGTCAGAAATGGAATTTGAAAAGCATTCAACATCCATCACAACATCTTAGTAATGTAGCATAAGTTCCTGGTGTGGCCATCTTTTATCTGTCACATGCATACAGACTATAATTTGTGCCCGAAAAATGCAACATATTGTGGCTACTGACTGGTCTATGGTACAACATATTAGCAAAAACCACACCCTAACTCATACCGAATATGCTCAATAGGGTTAAGATCAGGAGATCTAGTCAGCAATCAGATTGGCATTGTTCATCTTTGAGAAGGCTCTTGAAAGCCTTATTGTTTGAGGGAAAGTGGCATTCTGCTGGAATGTTGGGTACACTTGATGTCACTATAGAAGAGTTGGGAAAAGTCACAGAATATTGTTCATATGCACAGTAATCCATCCATACCATGTTGATATCATTGCCAAATATGTCCTGCTCTTTGTGTTGACTATTTTAAAACCATTCGTGTAGATGGTAGTACACCTGAAAAATCATGACGATATTATTCTGTATTCAGAATGAGCTGTGTTAATCAAATTTGCAGGATTGACAACTATCTCTTTCAGCTATTGTAGCCTCTCCATCATTATGATGCACTGAACAACACCTACATGTACTTGGGTTAATGGATGGGTTGCTTGTCAAAAGAAATTGGTGATAAAAGTGAAGTCCCTTTGCATATTGATGGTTCAGATTTTGACTTCCTCTTGATGCAGATTGATCTGGAAGAGGTTAGCTAAGCGTTTCACTCATTGTGTTTACAACCATCTATTGAGCATGGTGGATATGAATCATTGATGTTTGAGGGCATTTAGTATGGGGGGTTTCAATTATGAGCTCAGCTGCATATCAATCCTCTGGAATACCCTGCCTGTATTTGTTCAAAAAATACATGTTTGTCATTTCCATATCCTATAGAAAGATGGAGCATCATGCCATACATTTATTACTACTGTTGTTTAAATGATGCTGAATGGACTGCATTTGCTTTCCCATCCCCATAGTACTCAGATATGAACTCATTGAGCCAGTCCCGGTGGCATGGGCGGGCATTGTGGGTCTGGGCCTGTCCTCAATGTAACAACCCCCACTATTTTATGCAAAGCGGCCAGGCCTGGCCCACCTTCCGATTTGTTGGTGCCCAAGTTGGCCTAAAGCCAAGCTGGCTAGTGTGCATCTGGCTGAAGTCCCTGTCCAGTCCTTGTGGCATGCTACCACAGGGGTCGTGGTCCAAGTCTCGATTGTGTCAGACCTACTGTGGTAACAGTTCGAATTCTGGCCCCTGTCTTTCTATTATGATTTTTCTTATGTTGCGTTAAAAAATCATTGTGCCCATCCAGGAATTTGTTTCTTCTGCCAGGTCTGCATTGAGCACAGGTGGTATTGAAGAAATACATATGAACATAAAGAGAAAATGTGATTGCTTTACATTGTGAAAGAGATGATCCTTCCAAATACTGAAGATGACCTTTTGAATAGTTATTGGTACCTACATTATATTAGGTTGTTTGGGTTTGAAATCGCAATGATAAGACTCCATATCATTGCTGAAATCCCATTACAATCGATCCACTTCTGCCACAGGCGCCTTTATACCATTTTGAAAAAATCTTGATTTCTGGAGTCGATAAACTGTTGGAAGGCAGTTTCCATTGCTGCTTGGTTGGAGAAGGATTTCATACAGAGGAAGCTGTCGAGGTGTTTGAAAAAGGTAGTAGTCTGTGTGGAAAAAAGGTCTGGTGAATAGACTGGGTGAGGGAGAACTTCACATCCCAACCTGTTCAGTTCCTGAAAAGTTACTTTTGCAACATGAGAACGAGCATTGTCGTGGATTGGGCCTCTTCGATTCACCAGTGCTGGCTGTCGTTGGGAGAGTTTCTGATGAACAATGTTTAATTCATGACAGTACCTTTTAGCTGTGATGGTTTCTCCAGGTTGCAAGAAGTTATAGTGGATGACACCAGTTGCAGTCCACCAGACAGTGACCATACCTTCTTTAGGGGGAGGCTGGATTTTGGAATGTGGTTAGGTGCCTTGTCTCTGTCGAGCCACTGTGCTGATCATTTGTCATTGTTGTAAGGGATCCATTATTCATCACATGAAATGATTTGATCATGAAATGGGTTGTTTTTGTTTCTTATGTTAAGTGAAGAGCAGATCTCCACTCCACAATTTTGTTGTTATTCATTCAACTCGTGAGGCACCCACTCATCCAGCTTTTTCACCTGGCTGATTACATCAAGATGCTGGGAAACAGATATGGTGCTTACATGAAGCTCTCCAGCAATTTCTCGCACTGTTTTTCTTGGATTGGCTTCAACTGAGGCTTTCAGATGGTCTTCATCACAGCTGGAAAGATGTCTGCCATATGCCTTATCTTCAAGGTTCATCTCTTGATCGAAACTTTGCAAATCATCGTTGTATTGCACACTCATTTGCTGTGTCTTCACCCCATGCTTGCTTAATGTTACGATTTGCCTTGCTTGCTTTGTGGCCTGGTTAGAGTTCATGAAGCAAAATGACTAGATGAACTTTTCTACCCATGTGTCACTCAGAACCCTGAAACAGATACCCATTTTATGATTTTTAAAAAGCAAAGGTTTTGCATATTGTATGCCAAAGCACACACACACTACAAAAAAATGTATAATTTATCTAATACAGCTTCACAAGCATGCACAAAATGAACCGCAAATTAACATAATATAAAAACTGACAAAACGTTTGTAACGGCTTAATAGAATAAATTACATGGAAGCCTCGGGTTACAATGTTGTCACTTTACAAACACTGTTCCAGAGAGCTTAGACGAGCGATGAATGCTCATGGACTGGGTTACTATTCAAAACACTTGGCGCATTAGTAGATCCAGTTCAGTGGTTGAGGAATATAAAGCAGTGGCGCCACAATCAAGAAGAGCTTACCATCAAGACATGATTGAGCTGGAAGAGCAGAAGAGGGCCCAAAAGTTAATGTCTGAAGCTGAGGAAGACATCCCACTATCCAAACAATTCTCTACAAAGTGAATGGTTGCTGCCTTCAGAAAAATCAGAGAGGCAATGGCTGAATTTAGCCACATGCACCCTAACTGCTCCAGACTCTCCAAAGTCTACAGGACTGTCCACAATGACCTTGCCTGCTATAAGGAAATTGTGGAGGAGCGGAAGAGAGCATCTTTACAGACAAGAATTTTAAAATATTTTTCATCACCTCCAGCTACCAAATCTACCGAGTCACCTCCGGCAGCTCAAGAAAGTATACCTTGAACTCCTGCAATGTCACCTTCAAAATGCCCTGCTATGACATGTCAATCTTCCCCTGCAAAGTCTTCTTCCACATGCCTGTCATATACTCTGTAAACCCCATCATTCTCCCTACAACTAGAAATAACAGTTCTAGTGTGAGTAGCAATAACAGGATCCAATGTAGAGTACTAAATGATGTTGTACAATACATTTACGTGTCATTTTCTGTCTTGAAAATACCTCAAAAACTGAACCTTGAGGGTCTGATGGAACCTATCCCCTCTATTTTAGTTATTTCTATGGATAAATTCAATTTGGGTTCCAAACAATTGCCTTACAAACACATTTTCCTGTCTGTGTTTCATTTGTTCTCCCTGAACATGTGTAAAACTTTGCATATGCAAATAATTATGATAGAATTCTGTATGAGGTAAAAAACAGACACCTTTTAAATGTATTAGACTTGAAAATATCTGGAGGAGTTGCACATTTACAGGTAATAAATTAAGATGTTCCTCTTTTTTGTGGAAATCAGTGAGATTTTGTACTATGGTCTAAACAGTGAGACTGATTAATTTGAACTTATTGGGGGCCAACTTTTAGTTACATTGATTTTAAAGATGGTTCGATAGTTTTTACTCTTGTTGCTACGTTTTCATTTCACCAGAGATAGTTCAGTTGTTGAGCAAGAGAACGCACTTTTCATAGATTTATCTGTTACTAGTAAATAATGATTTTTTTTTAAAAAAAGTTTTTAAAATACTGTATTAAAGATAAAATATCAATAAGAGTAATATCCTATATGAAGTTTAAAAGAAAAGTCTTACACCATATCTCAGGTGGACATCATGTGACCTGGGAACAGGGCTTCTATGAGTGCTTGGAATACTAGGAAGTCCTGAAATTATTTTATTGTTGATTTCAGAATTTAAAATTAAATTAAAAGAAGTTTGGATTAGACAGTTTTTTTTTGCTGCTTATTACCCGTCTGTTCTGCTTTATGCTTTGGTTTACAGAAACAACTTTGTGTCGTTCTTTCTTTGCTTAAAAACCCCCAGCATAATCATGATCTGTGTGTGTGTGTGTGTGTGGTCATGAACAGAAACATTTTGTGGCATTTTCCCATCTTTTCCAGCTTCCAGTGGAGAATGATACTTTCGAGGCGGTGGGTTCATGGTGCTGCGTAGCGGGAACCGTGACGGCATCACTAAAACTTGAGCGTAAAGGCTACACGCTCAAAGAAGCCATCCCAATATGGGCAGAAATAAAGAACCTCAGCACAAGAAGGATTAGGTCAACCAAAGTCTCTCTCATGCAGGTTGGTGAATCTTCATCAGTAAACCCACTCATTTTGCTGCATGTCTTCCTCAGCTGTTTTCATCAGGTAGACAAGGTTTAAACCTTGAAATTCAGGATAGAGAAGCAAAAAATTAAAATAGCAGCAATAACAGATACTGCTATATATGTCCTAATAATGTGCCCTGTGCAGAGCAAACTATGCTGCTTTTTTTAAATGTGTTTTCCTTATTTACAGAGATAAAATTTTCTTTAAAAAAGAAATTGGTGCATAAAAACAAAAAAATATAAACACTAGGGTCATACAAGTATAACCTGGCTGGAATAGAATTGCTGTAATTGTAGATGCACCAGTGCATATGAGCAGATTTTTTATTACTGTGACCTTTGACATGATTAAGCTTTAAGATGGCTGCTAGGACAGGATTAATGACACATTATTTATTTATCTAACCTTTTAAATTGTTTTTATGTAAAATTTGATTCTAAGCATTTGCATGTTGCAAGTATTATTTGTGAAATGCAGGGTTTTATGGTCACTATGTATACAATGGTGGCCAAAGTTGTTGTATCACTGTGTTTTTAAGCAAAACATTGAGTATTCTGTGTGTGTTAGGGAGATCCATGGGGGCTAGATTTTACAGGACAAAGTTGTTGCAGCACCTGTAATTCATAACTAAATGTATAGATGAGCTATAATCAACATCATTTAACTAGGAATTACTGGTGCTATAACATCTGGCCCCTGGAAGTTTTACCTTACATTGTTAAAATGCATTCTAACACAACAAAGCTGATTAAGCATTGTTTAGATATCCATTGAATCCCTTTGCTAAATGTCCTTAATTTAGTAATTTCTTAGAGTGATAAAACAGTAAACTTCAGTTGTTTTTTTTTTTACTGGAGGATATTATTCTAACAGAAGAAATGTATAAATGATAATTCACAAATAAAACAAATGCTCAGATGTTGCATTAGTTGTGGTATAAACACACTTAAACAATAAAAATCAGAATTATTTTAGGTGTTGCAATGAGTTTGACTGCCACTGTATGCACCCATTGAGTTAATATTCTGTATCAAAATTTTGGCTTAGTTTCAAATCACACATTTTTAAAATGTTAATGTACGTTATAGTAGCATTCAAAAAAAATATGATTTAATTGTTTTCTTGAAACTTAATATCTGGTTGAGATTGCATCAAGAATTCTTTCAGCTATCTAACTTGTCCACCAGTTTCAACCTGACCCTCAAGACTTGTCATGTTTATTTTTATTGTTGTTATTTTTCTACCTTGTTAGTATTCCTACTAGAATGACAGCTCATCTCTCAGTTGTATCTTTCGGATTCATCTTTCAATATCTTAATCAGCGGACACAATCACCAGCACAGCTACTCAGCATTCCCAAACAGAGCCCAGGTTTAATAAATTTATGTCACCATTGGCCGACTTCCTTTACAAAATGTCATTTCTGACAGGAATGTTGGCACTACGCTACCAGTAGCCAATTAATAAAGCCATTGACAAAGAACAGAGACTGGGCTTGGGAAAAGAATCTTCTACCATACCTAGAATGGTGAAGAAAGTTACAATGAATGCATTTATCAATAGCACTCAACTGATTAAGGATTGAAAGTGATAGAGCACTATTGCTGATCAATCATTCCTCTCTCCAGAGACTAGTTTGTTGAGCAGATACACTATTTTGTAATTTACTTTAAATTGCATTTCTGATTGGGCTATGTACATATAAATCTATACAGGTACTACTTCCATTTATGATTTTGTTTCATTGCTACAATTATCGATCATGAATTACTAACTGCTTATAAAATAATTAAATATTTTTGTATTTTTGAATTTACTGAAACTCCAGTTACAAAGGTAAGTTAGGTCTGTTCCTAAATGGGCTTCAACATTTCACTTTCTTCAAATGTAAACAAATAAAAATGAAGTATAAATCACAGAAAAATGCATTTTTTTGAAGGTTGTTATAAAACAGAAAGATTTGGTTTAAAAGTCACAATTACAAACAGCTGTTTTTCTATTGTTTACTGTTTAATTCTTGCCTGATCCTCTGTTCTTATAACAGCTCTGGTTTTGTTATTTCATCTTCAGAGCCTCTAAACTTACTGTTTGTAAACAATTAGGGCTCAGCGACCTTGCCATTTTTCTTCAAAGGAATAAAAGTTTAAAAGAAAGACATGTAGTCTCTCTACCTGAAAAGAGGAAGAAGAGAGACAAGAATACTTTTCCATATAAAGAATCTGATGAACCCTAGTGGCCCCCTATTTGCAACACTGCATAATTGAAAATAAATTATGGTGATGACTGTTTACATGCTTTAAATGTTGCATATATTGTTTTAGGGTGAAGCCTGATTTTATTATGTCTGCAGTTGACTAACTTCATTAAGTGAATATTCATCAGTGCTTTCTCTTTCAGTGAAATTCCTATGAAGGATTATAGTAGTACTTACTAACTAACTTCTTTTGTACTGACTGCCTCTCTTACATTGAGACAACAGAAAATGGGGCTTTTCTATATGTATATATTTTTAGTTGGAGGATGGAGCATTAGAATAGCTTGTTCTCCTCTCAAAGCATCAGCAGTAAGAATGCAGACTAATTTAATTTGCTGTGTATCAAGATTTCCTTTCTCAGTAATTAACCAGGCTTCAGACAGGAGTTCCTTATCAACAAGGTTTGCTTTTCTTCCTTAGTCCAAAGAAGAGACATATTGCATGACCATCCACAGTTAAACCACCAGGCATTAAACATGTAGCCGGTTGGTGATGCAGTAAAATTTACAAAGCTTTTTATTGAAATGAATCACAAACTATAGTGAAAGAAAGGAATGTATTTTTCTACATCGCTGAATTGATTCCTAGCACATTACTTGTGTATAATCTCATTTGAAGATTGGTACGTGATTTTCACACTGAATCATGATGCTCTAGATTTAGGAGAACCATTTATTTGTAATGAATAGCTTTGAATCTTTAAGATGGGAGACTTTATATGAATAGTTTCAGTAGCTTCTTTACCTTAATTCTTCCAGCATCTTTATATTAGCTATGCATAAAGAATGTTGAGGTAAACAGGAAAAACAGTAATGATTGGGACTCTTGACCACAGCACCTATCACATAGCAGTTGAAGGGTCACTGATCAGGATGTGATAGTGACTCGCTCCATTATCAATTTCTATGTTGTTTGTGTTGTAGTTAGGGATGTAAATCTCTGAATCTGCAAGAGGGATTAACTTTCAGAGAAATGATGATTAATATTTTTTTCTTTTTTATCAAAAAAAGTTTAATTTTTGACAAATTGTTAAATAGTATTTTAAAAAAGTAATATTTTAATAGTTACATGTTACTTATTGAATAGTTACTTATTTCTTCTGCATCAAATTATCTTAAAAAAAAAAGAAGAGATGTATGCTTGTTATCAGGTTTTACTTTGTTCTTCATTATCTCTGGTGAATGAATAAGATCTCTTTCTTTTTCTGTGGCTCCATACATAAGTTAGTGATTTTACTGGATGCCCTGTCTCCTTCCTGCCCTTCCTGAAAGTGAGTTCATATAAATTATAAACTTCCTGCCTTTCTGACTTCTTACAACTTTATTTCACTACCTTGTTGTATTTCTGTAGTTTGTATCAAGTACTGACAGAGCACCTGTTGTGCTATATTGCCACAAATTAGGGTACAGTAAATGAATTGGGTTATGTAAACTTTAGAACTTTTCAAGTTTGAAAGTAGCAATTTTTTTTTTAATTTGTAGAATTATAAATGAAACAAAACAAAAATATTTTGATGTATACCTTATTGTACATTAAAACTTACCTGAATTTGAATAATTCTGAATCTCTTGCTGTGACTGAGTTGCATTAGCTGTTGGGACTCCACCACATTAAATAAAACGGGTTCAAAAAGAAGCAGTGGGCTTTTAGAAATTAACATTGAGTTGGAAGAAAATTATCCTAAAATTTATTTCCAAATACTATTATTTTAGTCAAATAGACTGTTTTGTAATTGTAATGTAGGAACAATTTCCACACTTTATATTTCAGAATTATAGCCTGTAGTCATTAACAATAGTGGACACTCAGCCTAACTTGGCAATAACTGATGGACTGCATCTTTAGAAGTTAGTGACTATGTTTTTTTATTACAATTTTTCTTTTTTTAAAAAAAAAAGAACACATAATTTAAATGACATACAACAAATACAAAGTGACATGATATTGAATAGAATAATAAACTGCTAATGAAACAAATCTCTTCCTCCTCTGAGGAACAACACATTTTCCTACATCAGATGAAAAATTGTATTTAATGACTGAAAAAGGGACCAAAATTCAAATTTACTTGGAATTTACACACTATTTACTATTTTCATGTTTAATTTCATGTTAATGCCACAGAAATATGTTGTTTTGGTATTTTAAGGAAATCATTAAAATTGTAGGGAATCAGGACAGTATGCCTAAACATTATCTGTAGCATAGTTAGTTGTGAAAACAGTATGTTTGTATCCTTACTGTGATTGGTTTGTTTTAATGCCTTTTTTTGTATATACACTCGTCCTTTTTCACTTCAGTCTCATTCTATAGTTTAGTTTCAATCCTGAAGCTCCATGGAATTTGGGAGACCTAATAAGGGAAAAGAAAAATCTATTTTTTGAGGGATTTGTACATATTAAAAAAGTGGAGTTATGCGTGTGGACAATGTTGTTACACAGCATCCTGTAAATCTAGAGTATTAAGGGGCAAGATGTATATATGGATCCAATCCAACCAGGTGAGAAGTTATTAAAACTGTACAAGAAATAAAGACAGGTGCTGAAAATACACAAGAAACACTGCAACAAATAACTACACAGGCTGTTTCAATGGTGACTGTAGATGTAGCAGCAACACTGCCTTCTGTTCGTCATCTACATGGTGATGTCAGATGTTGCAGATAACTAATAATTCCATCTCCATGCCATTACATGCCGAATATCTTGTTTTACCACACCCCTACAAGACTACAAAGGACAGCCAAAATTTGCTTTAATATAATTCAGGTTCTGCAGCTAAAATGGTGTTAGTATTTGAAACACACGAAAACATAAGCTATTCAGAACATTCACCACATTGGTTCCTTTAAAACTACACCTGGCATATTTTCTCAGTTGTATACAATACATGCTTTTGTTAATGAATGTGCGATTTCTTGAATATGTTTTCTTCTACCTGATAAAACTAGAGCAACTTATACCACTCTGCTTTAACATCTGATAACTATCAGTGGTAATTTGAGACCAAGGAGTATCATAGTTGATTTTGAAAAATCCATGTTAAACAGCTTGAAGCAGCTTTTCCCCTGAAACCCAAATAAAAGGATGCTTTTTTTCATTTAAGCCAAAATATTTATAGAAACATACAGCTACATGACCTCAAACAGCAGTACCAAGATAATGTTGACTTTTTGCTTAAAATGAGGATGACTGCAGCACTTGCTTTTGTCCAACCAGATATCAGCACTGAAGCTTTTGAAGTGTTGTCTGAGATATTACCTCCAGAATTGCATCCGATAAGTGATTATTTTTGAAGACAAACATTGGCAAACCACAGAGGTGAGGGTGTCATCAACCAATGTTCGAAATAAATCGTTGGAATGTGTACAAAAAAGCAACAGATGGGCTGCCAAAAACACAATTCTGTTGAAAGATGGCATCAAAGCTTTCAGTCAAATGTTGGATGTTTTCACCCAAATATTTGGAATTTTATTACATCCATTCAGCAGGAACAAGCTTTACAATGATTTACAGTGCACAGGCTGTAGCTGGTCATGATTCACAGCCAGGAAGAAAGACATATCAATATGTAAAAGTGCACCTACTATTAGCAATTTGATATCAGAGAAACCACAACATTCTGGACTATTTGCATGGAAATGTTCATCACGTAGGTTTTAGATGTACTAGCTTTAAGTATAACTTAATCTAAGTAAACTCTAAGTATAGTTTAAGTATGCATTTACAGTTTTAATAAAGCTGTTTTTAATTCAATTTCAATTTTGCTTTATTGTCCAGGGTACTTTGTCCTAGACTCAAACTGTAGTGAAGATAACTTCTCATCCATCCTTATATCATTGGAGAATATGTTCTGTGGATAGATGTTTGTTAATACAAGAATACAAATCACCAGACGCCTGTTGGAGTTTTTTTTTTGTTTTTAAAGTTATATAAAGTGAGTAACTTTATGAATTCTGAGGTATTATATTTTGGTTTGGTTTGAAATCGTAGAAGAAAAAGAATTTTGCTTTGTCAAATTGGAACTGGACTTTTAGGAGTAAAATTGGCTGGTTGAAGGACTGAAGATGTTAGGTAAGAGAGTTGAGTTGCTGCTGCTGTTTTTGCCATAGTTACATTCTGACCAGCTCTTTACTTCTGTCTCCTATGTGATGGATTTATGCTTCACCGTTTAGTTTCTCCAATCCCAAAGTAAAAAAAAAAATTAAAAAAGGTAAATTTTACTAAGAGTACAAAAGCAGGTGAAACTAGATCTTCTTTTCCAAATCCCAGAAAGCCAACAGTTTAGAAGAAAAACAAGCAGGATTTGTGAGGTTTGGAGCTTTTTATTATTATTTAATTGCATTTTATGTATTATTTATTTATTTAAATTCATTTTCATGCACTTGCCATTTACTTTTAAAAATCTGCTTAAAAATATGAAAGTGAATCAACAAAGAGCAAAGCTGCTTTTAGTCAGGAAACTCCTTTGATGCTTTAGCCCTGCATACCTCATTCAGAGAAATAATCCAAAAACTCGCCTCGCAAAGACAGACCCTACTTGTGCTTTGTCACTGTTAAACCTGAGCTCATGAAAAAATGAAAAGAAAAATGTGCCCAGAAAATCATCTTATGTTTCCTACTTTATGAAATTTTTAAAAAATTTGATTTTATTTTCCAGGTAAATATAAATAAATTGCTTTTATTTCTTTTTGCCTCCATAAATATTATAATACATATTCACATAGTGATTTTTTAAAAGTGTCTGGTAAACACATAAGGATTATACTATAGCAACAATTTTGGGCAATGCATATATTGTCAATATGATTCATTTTTAACATAAAATGTCTTGCTGCACATGTTGTTTAAATATTTAGAAATGTTATAAAAGAAACCTATAATATTTACCAGTTCCTCCTGAAATAGTGTGTGTGTGTGTGTGTGTGTGTGTGTGTGTGTGTGTGTGTGTGTGTGGATGGATGGGCAATGATTAACCTTTTAATTACTAAATTCACCTCATTGCTTTTATTCAACATTAATTATATTTATATCCTTGAAAATTTCATTCAAAACCACTTTCATTTACAGTAATTTTTATTTAGTTTAAACTATTTTGAATGTTAAGAGTTATTTTCCTTAAATTTGCTACTCATGTTCCATTTTATTGCAGTTTGAATTTCCTATTACAGACACCTCACTTAGGTTATTACATTTGTTTCTAAAAAAATATTTTATTTAACAAATTCCCCACAGATTTGAGAATTGGGTTTTCAATTTTCCCCCAAAACAATGAACTAAAAGGGTTAATATTAAATCAATGCAACAACAAAAAAATTTTATCTGGTAATCTATATGTGTGTGTGTGTGTGTGTTCAAATATGTTAGAATCCCTTTTGCAGAATGAAATGTAGTTAGATAAATTCTATTCATTGTGAGATGGAGAAAAATTGGATCTATATATCTTACTCCCATCAGCTATTGAAATCATCTTCACTGAAGTGTACTCATTTGTTTCATAATGAGACGTACTAGAATAGATTATTGCTACATAACTGCATCTCCATTTAACTAATTGCTATGGGATTGTGACTTGATATTGGTTTGTGTATGCATGTATGGAGCCAGTACAATTTGTATATCATCTTGGGGGACTTCCTTTTGTTACCACTTCCTCCTTTCCGTCTCTCTCTCTCTCTCTCTCTCAGACACATGCATACATACAAACAAACAAAAACTATAGAAAATGCTACAATTTTCTTTGTTATGTTAGATAATTTGGTGATTAATTATGCAGCCACCGAAGCATACTTTCCTAGGCGTTGTCTGTCCATGCCTTCACCGTTTAATCAGGTCTACACAGTCCCCACTGAGGAAGAACAAATTTTTTTGTCAGCAAGCTGACAGCCAGTCCCAAAGAGGACCTGAGGCATAAATCACAGACAAGTATTCTCAATGTTTAAGTATAAGGGAGGGGGTGCTGCTATTCACTGGCTTCACGTGGCACAGATGGCAAAGCAAAAGCACGGTGTTTTATGTAGCTTGAGGTTTTATAAAATTGCCAAATTGGAATGCCTGGGGGCCCCTATAACTCCTAGGTAAAGGGTTATATGCTCATTAAAAGCTGCTTTCACCCTTAGCAAGGTTGCTGCATTCATTCACCATTATGTATTATGTAATGAAAAAGGAGGGAAATGTATTAGAAAATTGCATTTGACTGAAATAAACCATCTAGGAATCACCATTATAAAAGACACCAGTGGACCAAGTGTGAAGGACAGGACATTTGTGCTGTAATCGTTAGATAATTTTCATCCAATGGACAAGGAATTTTAAACTACCTCTTGTTTTAAAGATGCATTCTTCTCCACCATTACTACCACCCATGGCTGCAGCTTCAAAGCTGTAATTTTGAAATATTCATCTTTAATCAGCATATTCTCCTAAAACAGCTTCAGTTTTCAGGGGCTTTGTTTGTTTGCTTTTAATTATTAGATTTCCCTTAAAACTAATTAATTAGTAGCATTGTTAAATTACTATAAATTTTCAGTTAACTTTCAGTTTCTGAAAACCATGTTTTTTATCAGAACTGGATACAGGTGGGTCATTAACCCTCTCATGAAATTTTTCATTCTTACAGATTTCTACTTTTCTTCAACATCTTTTAAAAGTAAGTTTTTATGATAAAGTTGTTAAAATTATGTGATTATGTGGTTTTGTAATAATAACAAAATATTACTTAAAAATCTAACTAAAATTATTGTACATTTTTTTTTAAAAGGCTAGATATTTTAGATGACTGGCTACATATACATTAATCTACCTTCATTTGAGACTTTTACAGCTTTAATCTTGTAATTTTTTACTTTTTTATTTTAGATTTCATAAAATTTTAAACTTCAATCATCAGTAGAGAAAAAATACTTTTCCACATTGTGTGTAATCTCGATTTACTGATTTGTATAAGATAATAAAGTTAATTATGTGGAGATACAAATGAGGTAAGATGGTAGTCCATTGGTTACCCTACTGAACTGGCTGAGTTCTATTTGACATCACTCTCTTTCTTCCACTGCCAGCCATATACGATTTTTTCCTAATACACTGGTTTCCTCCCACATTTAAAAAATGAAGAGTAAGGATTTTTGGTAGGTTTATTTGGTTGACAGAAGTGTGAGTTCCCTGAGTGCTTTTGTGCTGGCCCTAGTTTTGGGTGCTCCACACCCTAATGGTGTTGATGGTGAAAGATCATTGAAACACAATTTCATTAAATGGTTCTGCTATTACTACTACAGTGGACATCCTGAAAGTGGTGCCTTCCTTCAGAGGATGGAAGAGATGGTAACCTGAGGGTACCAAATCTGGGCTGAAAGGAATTTGAGGAAAAGCACAGTCCATTTGATTTGCCCATTGGTCTTTGATGTTGAGGTTTGTAGAACCAAACAAGCACAAATGTTGGAATAACCAAGGTTAGCAGTAATAATCTCTCTGCCTTGATGACTGATGCTGAGACTCTCGGTCAACTCTCGCTTCATTATCTGTTGATCTTTGCAGATAATTTCAGTATTCTATTTTGTCTTCATTAACAGCTGTTGCCAGCTCCCCAATGACAAGAGCCTAACTTTGAGTTCTGTTTAACCACTTTTCACATGATTTACCCAGCATCTTACAGAATATTTATCAACACATCTATACATTCATTATCTGATAGTGAATTTCAATTAATGAAATCCCTCAGCTGCAAGAAATTCAATTCCTGCTTTCTGCTTACCATGTATAATTGCCACAAACTGCTATGGCATGCTTTTCCCTGGTGGTAAAAATCAAAAATTTTACATCAACTGTGGATATACAAAAGTATCTTGTGTACAGTGTTCAGTCACTTGCCATTCTTCAAAAAATAAAGAGGAGGCTCTACTTTTGTGTGTTTCCCATAATAAGGTGGTTGGAATTGCTCAAACTAATCTTCTAATTTCATTTTCTCTACTTTTGAGTTACATTCTATTTTTTGTTGTTTCCTTTATCTTATTTGTGGAAAAAAATCAGTTATTTTTTGCTGTTGTTTAGGTGTGGTAAATAAAGTATACATCATGATGAGTCGTCTTGTTTGTGATGGATCCCAAATGTGATTATAATTTAAACATCGTTAAACATTAGTTGATTGGCTCATATTGAAGGTAAACCTTGTTATGCATTGAGTACAAAATGTAACTTAGATTTTGGTAAAAGAATTTATTTGTTATACTAATAATTTTATAAAGAAACAAGTTTTCTGTGATAGACTCTGAATACTTATCTCTTTATTAGCATTTTCTCCTTGCTTTATCATATCGCCAAATACGAGGTCTGTCGAAAAAGTATCTGACCTTAGACTGGGAAAAAAATAACGTACCTGGTGAGGTTCAATAATCCTCTTCGAAGTAGGTCCCTTGTGCCTCCACTGTTCGAAGCATGTCTGGAATGGTTCTTCCAGGATGGCTCTCAGCTCTGCTGTCGCATTCCGCATGATGTCCTCTAGGCTCTCAAAGTGGGAGCCTTTCACTGGCATCTTCATTTTTGGGAACAACCAGAAGTCAGAAGGAGCCATGTCTGGAGAGTAGGGAGCCTGGCAAAATAGTGAAATGCCTCTCTTTGCCAAGAAACCTTGGATCAGCTGCGCCGAATGAGCCGGGGTGTTGTCATGATGCAGCTGCCAGTTTTGCGAGGCCCACAGATCCGGTCTCTTGCGCCGAACTGCATCACAAAGACGTCGAAGGACTTCCTGATAGGACTCCTTTGTAACTGTTTGTCCTTCTGGTGCGTATATTTGTGATGCACAAAGCCTCGGTAGTCGAAGAAAACAGTCAGCATCACCTTGATTTTTCTCCGGACCTGACGTTGGGTGCTTCCACTGTGATGACTGAGCTTTGGTTTCCGGGTCGTACCCGTACACCCATGTCTCATCTCCAGTTATCACAGTATTCTGGAACTCAGGATCCCTGTTGGCAGTATCCAACAGGTCCTGCGCAACCTCAAGATGAAGTTGTTCCTGAGAAAGCAGCTTGGGCACAAATTTTGCTGCCACTCTGCGCAAGCCCAAATTCTCCTTTAAAATTGCATGTGCAGAATCCTTACTGATCCAAACCTCATCACCAATTTCCCGCATCATCAAACGTTGATCCTCCATTATCAAGGTCTGCACTTTCTCGATAACAACTGCATTGCGGCTTGTTGACAGCCTCCCTGAACACTGGTCACTCTCCACCGATGTACGGCCATCTTTGAACCTGTTGTAGCATTCTTTTATTTGGGTAACACCCATGACGTCACCAAAAGTCTGTTGAATTTTGCAAATTGTTTCAGCTTGGGTATCTCCAAGCTTTTGGCAAAACTTGATGCAAGATCGTTGTTGCTCCACACATTCCGTCATCTAAATGCAACGAGTAAGTAGTACAGCACCTCACACGCTGGATGCCTGACAGAGACTGATGCATCCAGCAAGCTCACCAAAAACCACACGTGCGCATGAAGGCATGCGGCTCCACTATGCTCATTTTTGCCTCCCTAACATCATTACTTCCCATGGGAAAAAATAAAGTCGGATACTTTTTCGACAGACCTCGTATATAATGTAGTTATTGAAGCTTGTAACCAAGATGGCTGTCTGAATAAGATAATAAGATACTTATTAGCTATAAATCACAAAAACAAATTCAAATCTTTACATATTTGCATGATATTAAGTATAGAGGATAGTAAATGTAGTGAAAATACCAAGTAAAGTTGGTCTCTAAAGATGAAGTAACAATGTGGGTTTAATAAATATTATGGTTTTTTTTGTCTGGGATAAGTTGATATATATGTAAGTACACATTAACTTAGTATCAGAAATATAACCTGCATGCTCTATCTGGACAACAAAATGTGGTTCTTATTTTATACAATAATAATGATAAACTGGTCTTCTGTTGATTTTTTGGAGTCCATTTAAAGAGTAATCTTTATTGATCATTGGATTAGAATCCGATGGTTAGTGTCATTACCATTTGAAGGCCTGTTTACAGCTAAACTGGTCAGAGGTTTATACAGGAGTGGAATGGATGTAGTGGTTAGTAAAATGACAGCTGCTAATGGACAGAAATGTTCAATAGCTTCTCAGATGTCTACATCAAATTATCATGGAAGTTTTCTACCAGCAGATTATCTGACTTTATTTTCACCACTCTGCATTGTTTATCCAATCGTCAGCAAGGATTTTACAAAGCCTGTTGACCGATTTTGCTCCAACATTTTCTGGACAACAAAGAACCTGTGCCAGTGTTTTCGATTTGTTGCCAAACAGTTTCTGAGATATGTGAAAAGAAGAGTAGCATTGATTAACAAAGATGTGCAATTCTTTATCAGTTTGAAAGGAGGACATAAGTATGTAGATGCTGGCTTTGATTCAATATATATACTCTTTTCCCCTATCAGGCTAGATAGATTATCTGTGGATTTCTGAAGGCACTTCTTTTTTTGGCCATGCTCTAGACAGAAATGCTATTGTTGGGAGGAACATTTAGATATACAGCAAGATAGCAACCCTTGTGACTGAAAGTAGAGTGTCATGCCAATTCTACAAAAACAAATCACGATTGCTGTGGATACATGCACTCTACACACATGAATAACAAAAGGACATGAAGGTTCATTTTAATTCAGAAATAAGGCCTTAGCCATACATCTTTTATTTCTGTATTTTGGTGGAATTTCTGTAGAACAGGAATTAAACTGTTCTCAATGAGTAGGTAATATGCAAGATGGGAATGAGCGATATTATTACATGAGCTCTGCAGAAAAAATAATGCCATGTAAAGATGGCCTTCAATCATCAATGGTAGATTTTCTGACTGTCTCATTGGTTGATTAGGAAACTACAACCAGCTCCAGGACAGCTCATGTTTATTAAACGATAACTGATCCTACAACTGAGTTAGCTTGCCTTGCAGCATTGGACTTCAAGATATTTTTTTTTCCAAGTCAGTGCTTGAAGATGGATTCAAAGGGAAATAACTCAACTCTTTTAAACTCTCTTTATAAAAAAACGAACTTAATTTGAACTTTGTTTTAATATGTTCACTAAATAACACTGTGTGAAGATTAGACAGAAAATAAAACAAAAACATTTTAATGGTTAGTTTTGATTTGTGTAATGAACAACTCAATTTTACTTATTTAATTTTGTGAATTGCTAATTCAAAAATTTTTCACAAACTACCATTAGAATTGTTTTGTTTTTTTTTTGGCCAGGCAATGTGGCTCAGTGGTGAGTGTGTTGGCTCCAGGACCTAAGGGCTCACTTCCCGCTGCTGGCACATTGTTGTGACCCTTGAGCAAGGTACTTTACTGGCATTGCTCCAGTTGCTGCTGGGGAGTGGCCTGTGTGGGTACTCGGAGGAACCAAGGCAGGAGACGCTCTATAGCCATGACAGAGGCAAGTCTCCTATGACAAGGAAAAGTCAAGAAGAATAAACCACTGCTGAAGACGGATGCACTGGGCCAGAGTGCACATAACGACAGTGCAACGCATCCCACTCTTATTAAATGAGTGATCAAGGAAGAAGAAAGAATTGGTTTTTGTTACTAATTATTAAAGACTGAATTATTTTCTTTGTGTTGGATTTTTTATCAGTTCTACGCTGGTACTTTAAGCAAAAAGTGCTTGTGATGTTTATTCCGTGATCCAGAAATACATTTTTAGGCCAGGTTGGGCATAAGTGGAGAATCCAGTCCAGGTATTACCATTTCCACTGTGTGGGATAGATCCCACTGCACACTCTTTCTCTTTTTTAAAAAGAAAACTTTTGTTGTATATAACTTTCACATGAGCATATTTGTAGTCAAATAAACCACATGTTTGCCATATTGTAAGAGACAGCAGGTTAGTAAAGAGTGGTGTAGAGGCAGGCATCTCTCTCCTCAGTCTCTGGGCATAGCAGAAATTCTGTCTTAGAGTGCGCAATTAGTAGCCATGTAGTTTGCTTTTCTCATTTGTTTGAATCCTGCTTTAGTGATTACAGGAAATTTTAGACTGCTGAGTAGAAAAGCAGTAAACAGACTGACTTTGCCATCAGTAAATAAATATTATTGCTTATTTCAAAACAAAACAAAAAAAAATCCTTTCCTAGATAATTTGTTCTTATTATTTATATGCTGTGTTGGTATCTCTATGAAATGGTAGTAATCATTGTGAAGAGTTTGCCAGAAGCTATGTTTTGGATATTACCAGTTTCGTTGTACCTGCTTCTAGTTTTACCTACACACTATTGCAACATTGTAATTCAGCCAGACTGCCATGCCAGACATTTCTGCAGTAAAATGGTCATACTTGTGGAATTCACAATGATACATACCAGTGACAAGTTCCTCATAACATTACAGTTAGTTAGGAAAATATTAGGCACCAGTTAATGTTGAAGATGATATCATAGAAATTGTATTACCATTATTATTAGCATGTTTTACTATCTGATCATTATCTTTAACAAGACTATAAATAAGTTTTTAATCTGAATACATATACAATATCATCTCCACATCCATCACTGTGTGGAACAGCAGGTGAAGCTGATGCAATTGCACAGCACTACAGTTACCACTAATAGTCATTGTCATCCATGCTTCTTGTGGGGGCCTGGCACTCCTGTCATCAGCATGGAATGGAAATTCTCTTGTAGAACTATTATTTAGCCATGAGAAGTAACCAAAATTGGAGTGCTCAGAAAAACCAGTGCCAACAGACTTGGAGGTTTGCCAAACCGAGTTAGTCCTCAGCATAGATTGAACAGCCACAGCAGATTGGGGTGCTACACACCGAGCCCTCCTCTATCCTATCCAATATCTAAAATTCGATAAGCAGTGTAATCAAGTTGTATGTGGGGGAAAAACTTCGGCTTATTAAATACAACTATTATAATGAAGACTGCAGACATCCTTGTTTCTTTATCTAAAGTTCATCAAGAGTATATGGTCTAGGCTTTGTGCCCTTATCTTAATATGGATATTGGCAGCTTCAGAGCCACCCAATCAGAATAATTTGGGCATCATGGATCTCGGTTCCTTTGAGTGGTTAATAAAAATTAAATGTTTAAAGATTATGTGGATGGTTAAATGAAACATTAGAAATTTTAAAAGATGAAAACAGGTAAATAAGTCTAATTTTTTAGTAAATTAAGCTCATTTATTGAGGGACAAAGTATGTTGTTTGTTTCTTTAATTAATTAATATAAAGTTATACAGGTACACCAAAACTCAATTTATGTGCAGTAGATGAAGAGGAGTCAGAAGCCAAGCTATTAGAAACTGTCTGTTTTAAATTAAGCCCAGTCTATGCTTTATGTAGCTCTGGAGCACATAGAGAAATCTGTTCTGAATTCCATCTACATTGCATTAATTAGAAAAGTATGGCATACAAACTACACTGTAGCATGCCAACAAAGATCAACTTATAGGTTAATCTCATTACACTGAAAATATATAATTGTCAGCACAAATTTCTAAGTCAAAACATGCATTTTTGTGTTTGTTTTCTTTGCATCTAGTTGGATTATCAAGCCAGTGGATGTGAAATTGTGCAGGTGCTAATGTCATTACTAGCATTACAGCTTTTAATGGAGCTGATGCTCAGAGATTTCAGAGCAGGTTGTATTTGTGCTTTCCTCCAACGTTTTTCACTTCACCCTCAGCTATAATAACCACATGTAGTTTTTAAAATATAAAATATATGCGGGAAAACACTATGGCCATTGCTGGGTGCTCATCTGTTTCCTACTGCTGTGAATTAGCACTGGAGATGTGCAAAAAACAGCTGTAATCCTGTTGATGAAGACAACTTACAGCTGGAGCTATAAATGAAAATCTTAATGTTTTGATTGTTTTTCTCTCTTTTTTCCTGTATCGCTTTACATGGCATTTGAAAATAAGCATCAGTGTATCATCATTGTTTTTCTTTCTTTTTTTTTGAAAAGGAGCAAATAAGATATAAAGTATGGCCCACTAAACAATAGTAGCTACAGGTATTTACTTCCAAAGGGGCAAGAGGCTTTGTTTCTATTCTTTCATATTTTTAAATATATTTGCTGCTGCACAACTCAACTAAGCTAAGCAAACTTTTTTCTTTTTTTTGCACTGTTATAGACATCAGCTAGCTGTGAAACTCATTAAATCTTCACTTGTGACTTTAGTGCAACCTAGAGCTTGGAGCACCAAGACTTATCTTTGTCTAATGCTTTTGGCGTAGCATGTAGTATACTTACTCTCTTGTTATGGTTGCAGCGATGTGTCCAGGCTATGTACCTGGCATCTAGCCAGTTTCATTTTTTCCCCTTGCACTGACCAATAAGAAGAATTCCAGTTGATTATTTTCCATTGAGGAAGAGAGTACTGCTTATCAGTAGTTGCAAGATGTCTCAGAATTGAATGCCACATATTTTTCCCATACATCTCTGGTCATTTTGATTTTCGAGCTACAGGCAAGAAGCAAGACTTGGTAGTTTTGCTTTATACCAACAACTCCAAATGTTCAGTCTTATTATTGCAGTCTCCTGTTCATGCCACTAAAATCTGTCAAATTTCTCCACACCCTTTACAAAACATCAGACACCAAGCGTGGACTGCATGCTTTAGATAAGGCCCGGCCTAGCCACATATTTGTGCATTGTGTTGAATTCTTTTGTTTTTATTCTAATAGTTCACTTTAAAAGTTAATTTGCTCCACCTTTCTTCTGATTTATTTCAATCATTTACGTTTTTTCCCATGATTACCAAGTCTTATTAGTAAAATTAAAGATTACTAGGTCATTAAATACATTTATTTTCTTTTGCTAACCTTTGTAATACATTTTTACTTTTGTTTTTATTTCATCTTAAATTTGTAGAAAGAAAAATTGGTGGTACTATAGGCAAAAGCATAGGTCAACTCTTCCAGCCACTTGTACTATCCAAAAACAGAAACACCCATTGTGAGTTGATATCACTGCATACCAAGACAATTTTTCTCAGGACTATAGCCTGATGATGGCAACAGGGAAAACTACTAGAGCATAGTTTCTCTAATTAGTTCTACTAACATGGTGGTTGGATGTGCTCAAACTAGTTGTCTAGTATGTACTATAATTACATGATTATTTCCTTATCAGAAATTAAATGTTATAAGCAAGTAATTTTAAATATCTGGAAGTTCTGATGTTCTCTTCCAATAACCCTGCAGATCCAGAGTTGAGGAGCGCTGTATGGAAATTCCCAATGCATTCCAGAACATACTAGAAATTTGCTGATTAGTTGGAAGGAAAACCAGAGTATCACAAAGAACCCCATAAAGAATGAACTGATAGAGCTAAAATGCAAAGATAACCTAGATGTGTAAGGACTAAGCCTTGGAAACCATCATGGCACATGAATTCAATGTACTAACTCACCACCCTACAATACTACTGTGTCCATATTACACTGTGGGACAGCCTTGGGTTCATTTCCCATGTGCAGTTCACCATAGGATTTCTTGTAGGCACAGACCAGCTTTCATTTAGATTTTGCTGCTTTGTTTCAAATTTGTTGTTTTGGATGAGTAATGCCGGGATGTCAGATGAATTAACACATAGATGGCTGTTATTTAAAAGTAAATGTTCTATTATTGAATAAATGTTTTGTGCAGTAAAAAGAAATAATTCCTAAGGAAAAATTATTATGGTGCTTATCTTTTTTTTCTTCCAAATGCTCTGCTTGGTATAGTTATAAATAATCCATTTTAGTTATTTATGCAGGTTTAAGCTGGTAGTTGACAGCCAATCAGACATCTTAAATTTATGTAGTGTTGTACATGACTTTAATTACTTTTATACTTAAATTAAGACATGTTTAGTGGCATACAATACGTACTACATAAATCTTGTGCTACTATTGTAAAAATAAATTTCTATTTTTATTTTTTAGATCAATGTTTCAGTGCAATCTTTGTAAGTTGTTTGTGGCTGTTTTCTTTGTTGTTAGGATTACTTCATGTCATCTTTAAGATCGGCTACCACATCATTCCTAAAGGAATTGAGATTGTCACATTCTACTATGCTACAAGACAAAAGATTCCGTACATTCACCAATTACAGATTCCCAAACCAAACATACTATGCTATTTATAGAGCTGTAGCTTATGACACCAAACTGAGATTAAATTCCCTTACAATCTTTAGTATACCTAACTGGGCAGTGTAATTTGCACTAATCTCTCTAAAATTAATATTCTTAATTTTCTAGCTAATACTTGTAAACTGCCTTTTGCACCTCTTTCAATATCCTTAGCAAGATGCAGAGATCAACTGCATTCTTTAAAGTAGGTCTGATAAAAGCTTTAAATAGCAAAACAAGGTTTTCCAGTATTTCCATATTAAAAGTTAGTTCTACCTAACAACTTTAGCATTGTTTAGACTATACTAAACATTGGTTTATTAGAGCATCAAGAATCTGCTAAAACTTTCCCAATGATCAGTTCTTACTTATTTTAAGGAAATTCAAGCATCACTTTACTATGGAGTATATAAGGCAGTTTTATTTCATTTCACATTGAACTTGTGTCGTTCAGAGTTTCAGCAGATTGAAAGCACCACAAAACCATTAGAGGTAAGTTGAAACCATTGTAAAGCTGTCAATTTCTATATAAAAATGTCAATGCTAATGCAAAACTATCAAAGTTAACATAAAACCTGGCAGTACCAACTAGGAACCATCAGAGCTAATGTCAGGCTATAAGTGCTAAGGCAAAAACTGAATGTATACTGATAGGCATAATAAACATTTTTTTTAAAAAAATAATAGTATAAACAGTCTAATATTGATTTTGTTTTGTACATGTGACATGAGACATTGACTGACAATGTCACAGGAAGTGATGATGTCATACATTAAGTAGAAGAGTAAAAGGTGAGTCCATCCTGTTGTTGCAGCAAAGTACACTTGCATCTACTGAGGCATGGACTGACACAGACTTTAGCCACTGGGATGGCCGTCACTAAACCTATAACTCCTATGTTCATTTGGAAACATTCCAAGGTTGGGTGCAGTTGCTGCTATGCTCAACACCCTAACTCATGCCACATGTGTTCAATGGGATTTAAATTTGGGAATCTTACATTTAGCACCCACAAATTGTATTCTATCAGAAAAATGGGCATACATTGCTATGCTAAAGGATCAGCTTTATGGTTCTATGTCATGGGGAGACATTGTCAGTACATCTATCCCTGAGAGTTTATGTTGCTGCGTATGACCAAAAGCTTAGATTTCTGGCACTAATGGCAGACCACACCATCACCTAAGTAACCCTTCTCAAGAACACAGTTCTGTGCAAACCCCTCCTGTTGTTAAGCACTGGTGTATGCATCTATAAAATTTGTGATAAATCTGGATTCAAGAGAAAGACACATCACTTTAAGCCCAAAGTTGTCTTTCCATATAGTGTTGATAAACCAGAATTTGACTACATTAAATATGTTGGTAAAGATTACCTTATGCTGCAATATATCTGATAGTTCTATCACTAAAGATTTTCCTCTGGCACCACTAATGTCATTGGCAGTGGTTATTGCAGTCCAGAATTGGTTATGAACATATTTCTAATTGATCTCGCACTCTAGTGGTGTCACCTGTGTTTGGTTGATCTGCAGCAGTTTTTGTTCTTAAACATTGACATAGATTCTCTGTACATTAGATCATTTCCATAATCTGATACTTTATGAAATGTAAAGCATATACCTCAGGTATTTTCTTCCAGGTATATTAAGGTAAATAAAAACACAAACTCCATGCTCTCTTTGTGCAAACAAACAGCTTCAAAATATAAATTGGTGAAAATAAGCTATATTTAACAAAAAAGGTCCCCTCATTTGTTGAAATTATTCTTTTAATTATCAAATTTGTATTGAAAACATTTAAAATGAGAAACTTATTACTACATTTTTAATAATTATTATATTATAAAGTTTAATAGTTATAATATTATGCAGGTAAACCTAAGAAAAGTGATTTAATATGCTTCCTTTGCTATTTTGCTACTCCATCAGAGCTCACAATAACAAAACAAAAAGAACCCCTTTTATTTGATACAGACTGTAAACATCTCTGGTCTAGTCCAGATTTATCCTTTACTTTTTGAATAAGTTGGTGCTTGGTAGCTGCAACTGTTGCTCTGTAAACACTTATCAAACAAAATCCAGACAAACGATCATCTGTTGTTGACCTCAGCTGTGTTTCCGCCCTTCTCATTGTGCTGAATGACCTTTATGTTGTGCAGTTTGTTTTAGAGCAAAATATAATGTCATCATCATCACCATCGAGTTTCCAGGGAGTTTGGGAGGGGGAGTTGCAATGAACTTACTTGGTTTTGCTAAGTTTAAAAAAAATATAAAATTTTGTTCAGACCCTGAGGTGTTGTTTTACAAAACCTTTATGGGGAAGTTTACTACCTTTGGATCAGATGTAAGTTGAAAGTTCATCTGGTTTCAAATGTAAGTACAACACAAAGATAGATAGGTGTATCTGCTGAAATCTCATTATTTAAAAGAAAAGCAATTATTACAACAAGGTGGTTTAGAAGACTTTGTATTTTGGGTAGATGCCAGACCTACATCCTGTTTAATATCAGCAGTAAGAAAAATAATTAAAAACCACTAATTTAGAAACTCTAGTTTTTACAAATAGACTTGTTTGGTGAAGTTTCCCTTTAACGAGTTAAATGCAATAAATCTTTCTAGTGAGAAGAGAGGGAGACATGGCACTACAAGGAATTGAGGAAGGGCTTTTTCTATAAAACTGATACCTCAGTTTTTTAAAACCAAGGTAATTTTTAGATTAATTATCTTTATGTCCAAATAAAATTGGGATGTGACAACTGCTAATCTTTCTGAACAATCTCACCTTTGCATTATATTTATTTATTTTGGCCAATGAGCTACCAAACACTTTTCAAAATCACTTTTGCATGCTGAATCTCCATCTTCACGAAATGTTCAGTGTCAACCACATTTTTGTTGCAGAGATATTTAAACCAGTAATTTTATCATCTGATGCTGTCTAAAAAATAAAAACAAAACAGCAAAGGAAAACCTGTTTTAGTGAAGTTACTGCCACACAACATGAGCATAGACATTATCCAGATACTATGGTCAGATTATGTAGGATGCCAATGAAAAATTTACACCAGCTCACAGAAATGTGGCAATGTTTCACATCCAGAAAACTCTATTAACAAGTAAATTTTTTTGGCATTTATTTGTAGAGCAAAATACCAATTTCAGTACTTTCCTCTACCTTTTTTCATATACTTTTGTAGGTATTTGATTCTCATTTACATAGGTGGTAGCTCTCTTGTGTACGTGGCCTCTCTACTCATCATACCAGTGAGCAAGCTGCCATATTGGCAGCAGAATCAGAAAAAGAATAATATTGCTATATAGCTTGTGGACCCTAAACCTTTTGTATCTTACTGAATGTTCTTTTGCCCTGTTGAGCAAGATTGGATTGCTCGTGAAAGCACTTGAATGGCCTTATTCAGTAACCATGCATTTAATCAGATAATTGATTGATTACATAGGTTAGGTTTAGGTCAGCATTTGCCACTACTTATCCCATTACTGTCAATGAAATACTTAGCCTCTGATCTATTTACATGTCCCAGTAGACATGTGGCAGGTTATTTTTTTTTTTAATAATTGATTTTTTGCTCTTATTTATAGAGATTTTTTGTTTGTTTTTTATTGGGTTAATTTATTTGGATCTTTGGGTTTTTTATTTTTGTATCCCTTATTAACCCAGACGATCTTGTCATTTGGTGTGCACAGAAAAATAAAAGCTAGATCTAGAGAGAATATTTGAAATTACTGATTCATACATTTTAAAATAGTTTAAAATAATGTGGCCATATTGTTTAGCATAAACAACTATCTGAGAATTTGACCAGACACTTTTAATAGAATTTAACTCCTGTAACTGATTGTAGGATTGTGTACGTTCCATATGAACCATTTAATGTTCTGATAGATTGTGTGGAAAAGACTTCTACTGAATCATTCACCGAGAGAGAGTGTGTGAGAGTGTGCAAAGATCCAAATAAATTAACCCAAGAAAAAACAAACAAGTAGATGGCCATATTTATATGGTAGCTCTAGAATAACATTAAATATGAAAGATAGTAAATTTAATGAAAATACAACATAAAAATGGTCTCTTGTATGACAATATTCAGTAAAGAATATTATTTAAAAAAGAAAATTTTTCTTAGTAGGTTGGTATCTTTAAAATAACAAAACAACTAAGAGGTCAGGTTAATATCAAATGTTACAGATGTCCATAAGATCTCTCTTCCCTGCTACTTCAAAAAGGGAAGAACCATTTTTTTTTTAATTTCTCATTTCCATGTGAATCTCCAGATACAAACTCATATTCTTTTATGAGCACCATCTTGATGTGAATTACTTTGTTTTTGTTAGTGTACAGGATATTGATGCAAAACATTGAGCTATCATTATTTTGAATAAATTACAGTTGGAAGGACATTGGAAACAGTTGATTAACATTGTTACCAATTCATAGCTAAGTGTGCATGTTTCTTATTTCTTTGATAAGTGGAGAATGGAAATATTTATGATTGCACTCTTTCTCCTCCCTCTCTCTCATGCACTCTCACTTTCTCTTTCTTCATTCTCTCCTTCTTTCTTTCAACCTCTTAGCTATTTAAGTTGGCTGAAGAGTTTTTTGTGATTTTGCATATATAACTGAATACCATTTAAAAAACAAAAGTTAATTTTACTCTTTACTGCTCAAATTTCTTACTAGGAAGTGAATTTTCACGCAATGCAGGCTTATGAGAAGAGGTTAAGAGACTGCAGATACACAAATTCTGCTGTCAGCATGATTCAGACTAAAATAGATCTCAGATTGTATTTTATATCTGCGTTCTTGATGGAACACCAGTGGATAGGCTGAATTGATGTCAGGAGCCTATATGTGAGGTCATATGCCATTAGACTACATGTTATTATGCAAAGATGATTGTGTAGATTTCTCATCCATTAAAGATTCCTGGCAAACCTAAAATCACAGGTCACATTCAGAAATTTTGCTTTTTTAATTTGCTTCATGTCTACAAGTTAAGACACAAATTTCTCCATTTGCTTTATACCTGTAAGTCTGAGTGCAGAATTGCAAAATTAGTTTTACTGAATAGACTTTTCTTAGAAACTGTTTAAATGCTGAGCATCTATAACCTAAAGAATGAAATAAACTCAAAAAAAATTAAAAAAAACAAAAAATTCATTGTATACAATGACAGACAAAATTATTGATTTATTTTTAATTATACCATGTAAATAACTAATGCAAAGCTTGAGCACACCTTTCTTTTCTGATTTTTCATTTATGTATATTTGTTTGGTTGAAACAATATTGAAAAATGTGTATCTATTTAAGTTTTTTTGCTTTATTACTCTTGCATCTCAAAAAATTTCTGCATTAAGGATATTTATGACAGGGGCACTGTGAATATCAACAGATGGCTTTATATGGTAAATATGAATTCACTCATCTTATTTAAAGCAAGGTAATGCATTATTTCTACCACCACTACACACACACTCGCACACACATGTGCATGTACACAAATTTACATTTACAATTATGAATCCTTATGGAAATACTGTAATCTGCTTTTTCAACAAACTGTTCTTAATGAAAATGCATTATCCCAGCCAGCTAAACAAAAAAAAAAGAACATTGTATCACATCATAAAAACCGTTAATTGTGATGCTATCACTTCAAGCTTTTTGCATAATTATGACTGAGCAAGTTATTACTACAAATGTTAATTCAAAGTCATACCAAAAAGCATGTTATCATGTTCATCTGATATCATATCTTGCTACTAATTTGAATGATTATTAGCTCATACTATACTTTTCTATAAAGCTTTCGTTGTAGGGGACTATTACTAGTTTTTAAAGCACCAGTAATTTGTAATTAAATGCAAAGATGAGGCTATAATCAGTGTCATATGCTTTGACATTGATGCACAGGTCAAAGTATGAGGTCTGTCGAAAAAGTATCCGACCTTAGGCTGTGGAAAAAAAATTACGTACCTGGTGGGGTTCAATTGCTAATCCTCTTCGAAGTAGGCCCCTTGTGCCTCCACACACTTAGCCCAGCGATCCTTCCACTGGTCGAAACACATCTGGAATGCTTCTTCCGGAATGGCTCTTCCATTTTTGGGAACAACCAGAAGTTAGAAGGAGCCAAGTCTGGAGAGTGGGGAGTCTGGCAAAAGAGCAAAATGCCTTTCTTTGCCAAGAAGCCTTGGATCAGCTGTGGCGAATGAGCTGGGGTGTTATCATGATGCATCTGCCAGTTTTGCGAGGCCCACAGATCCGGTCTCTTGCACTGAACTGCATCACAAAGATGCGAGAGGACTTCCTGATAGTACTCCTTTGTAACTGTTTGTCCTTTTGGTGCATATATTCATGATGCACAAAGCCTTGGTTGTTGAAGAAAACAGTCAGCATCACCTTGATTTTGCACTGGATCTGATGTGTTTTTTTTGGCCTTGGTGAAGTTGGGTGCTTCCACTGTGATGACTGAGCTTTGGTTTCTGGGTCGTACCCATACACCCACGTCTCATCTCCAGTTATCACAGTATTCTGGAACTCGGGATCCCTGTTAGTGGCAGTATCCAGCAGGTCCTGCGCAACCTCAAGACAAAGTTGCTGTTGTTCCTGAGAAAGCAGCTCGGGCACAAATTTCGCTACCACTCCGCACAAGCCCAAATCCTCCTTTAAAATTGCATGTGCAGAATCTTTCCTGATCCCAACCTCATCACCAATTTCCCGCACCATTGAATGACGATCCTCCATCATCAAGGTCCGCACTTTCTCGATAACAACTGCATTGCGACTTGTTGATGACCCCCCCCCCCCGGAACGCTGGTCACTCTCCACCGATGTGTGGCCATCCTTGAACCTGTTGTACTATTCTTTTATTTGGGTAACACCCATGGCATTGTCACCAAAAGCCTGTTGAATTTTTCGAATTGTTTCCACTTGGGTATCTCGAAGCTTTTGGAAAAACTTGATGCAAGATCGTTGCTCCACACGTACCGTCATCATGGGCGAAATGAAAATGCAACGAGTAAGTAGTATAACACCTCACATGCTGGATGCTTGACAGCGACTGATGCATCCAGCAAGCCCGCCAAAACCCATGCATGCGCATGAAGGCATGAGGCTCCACTATGCACACTTTTGCCTCCCTAACGTCATTGCTTCCCACGGGAAAAAATAAAGTCGGATACTTTTCAACAGACCTCGTATATGACATTAATTACACTGGTCAACAAAATTAAATGTATTATACTCATTATGAATGCAAAGCAACTTTTTTAGACTAATTTTTCATGCTGATTTCAAAATTTCACTCCATTTGTATGCAGCACGAATCAGTTTTTCAGTAGATACATGCAAATATTTACATATTTGTATATATGAAATCATTAACGCAATAAATAAGGACATATTATTTTTAGAAAATAAATGAGTTTATTGAGTTAAAAATCATCACTGAATACACAAAAAATGGGTCAGACAAAACAGACAAAGTTAGAACAACAAAGTTAGAAACATTGTGATTTGGATTTCCTGCGGTGTTCCTGATCTGGTTGATCACGGTAAAGTGTCCAGCAGTAGTCAGCCAGCATACTGTCATTCCAGAAGCCTTGGTACCGTTTCTCCATAGCACTAATGTCCTGGTGAAATCTTTCACCATGTTCATCAGACACTGCTCAAAGGTTATCTGCAAAGAAATCCAGATGGGAATCCAAGAAGTGAACTTTCCGTGACATGCGACAACCCATTGCTGAGTAACATTTCAGAAGATTCCTGATGCCATCCTTGTAGCCCATTGCCTTCTTGTTGCCCAAGAAATTCTCACAGATCCAATTGAAAGCATTCCAGGCAGGCAGTTCCAGTTCATCCAGTGTTGTCTTATAGTTGACATCTTTGAGTACTTCTCTAATTTGGGGTCCGACAAAGATACCCTCTTTCAACTTCGCCTGTGTGATTTTGGGAAACTTTTCTACAATATACTCAAACCCTCTGGCATTTCTCTTCCCTAGTGTCTTTACAAACTGTTTCATCAGTCCAAGCTTTATGTGCAAAGGAGGCAATAGGACATTACATGAATCTACAAGAGGTGTATTCTTGACGCTAGACAGTCCTGGCTGGTATGATGTTCTTGTCTGCCAGTTTGATTCCGAATAATGTCTGTCAGTTGCCCGACTATCCCATAGACACAAGAAACAACAGTATTTTGTGAAACCTGCCTGCATTCCCATTAACATTCCAATAACTTTTAAATCTCCACATATCTTCCATGAGTATCTTTCATAGGCAATGGCATGAAGTAAAAGTTCCATATTCTCATATGATTCATGAAGATGAACGGAGTGTGCAATAGGAATGGAGGGCTTCAAATTACCATTATGGAGAAGTACAGCTTTTTAAAAAAAACATCTATAGCTTATAAATCTTCTTCATCTCTGGTGTTGTTGTATGTTTTTGAGCTTTCACAATAAATTGTCCACAGACATAACAAAACACATCAGGAGGATTTCTACACTGTAAAACAAGTAAGGAAATAGATACAAACGGTTATACTTATATTGAATTTGAGATGATGAAATATTTCATCAGACCAATTATGACTGGTCAATTTGTAATGTTGAAATACCTATTTCATCAGACAAAACTTGATTGGTTAATTTAAGATGATGAAATATTGCATCTGAACTATGCAGCAATGAATAATGTAGTTTATTTTAAAGGTAGGTTTCCATGATGTAAATGAAATACATGCATACACGTCATTAATTGGAATTTCTATATAATGCATGAGCTAAAACCAAAAATCTTTCTCATCTTGAAAACTGTACGTGATGTCAAAAAACTAATTGTATATTTGAAATCCGCATTAAAAACTACATTAAGTACACCTTGACATATGCTTGATGAAAATACTTGTTGACCAGTGTTATAGAGCATCATCTTTGCATTTAATTAGGAATTACTGGTGATGTAAAAACCTTCCCTGTAACAACTATTCCCAGTTTCCCCTATTTATGACAGATATTTCTTTGTTTGGCAGATTAGGATTTCACCTGAAATAAATTCTATATGTAAACCTGACTATCCATTATTTCCCTTCATAAAATTGGTTGCTCGTATTGGAAAATTGTAGAGGAAGTTGGAGTTACACAGTGATGTGTGAGCAATCATTTATCGAATGAAACCAACTGGCTTTGTTATGAACCTGAATAGCTGAGAAAGATGGGTTGTTGGTCTGGAAGTCTAGCGCAAACTCTTTCTTGACAGGTAGTCAATTAAGTGCTGACCACAATTCTTCAGCAGCAGTCAGCAACTCAATCTCTACCACCAAAAGACAGTTAAGAGAGGGTGGATTAATTGGCTGAATAATAGTTGAGAAGTCCTTGGTGAGACATGTTAATAAGAGAGAGTGGTTTGGCTGGGTTAAACACCATCAGAACTACTTCATGGTGCAATGTAATGTGGCTGGATGAGAGTAGATTTAAAATACAGTTGATGCTGCTTAATTGCAACATGATTGTTTCCAGATAAGCGGTGGTGCCATGGGTGTTTGCAGGATGTATTTCAGGCATAAGCAAAAGTAACAAAACAATATCATAGCTACAAATAGAGAAATGAAAAAAAAAAATTATGACACATTTTTATTTAACAGATCATTTTATTTTTCTGTTTCAAATGAGATAACCAGCTGGTTAACTATTATTAATTAGAATATGTAACTGTATTTTCAATTTTTTTCTGTAAACAATCTCAGGGTCAACTGTGGATGCCCATGGGTGATGTCCCTGTTTCTGTGGTTGTTTCCAGTTGTGCTAAAGCCTAATTAGTAAAATATTAATGTGAGCTGTGCTTTGAGCCTTGCATATCATCAGGTTTTGGTTATGCTATCTGTTAGCTATGTGGAAATTTCATATTAGAGAAAAACCCATTATATATATACTGTTTGGTACTAATGCTGTGCAAAATGAATAAAAGGAAAGAGACCCAAACCATACAAATATTTTCTTTATTTAACAAAGCCAAATATACTTCCATGATTACTAATGGAAAAAAATTACAGCAAAGATATTGACTTACAAGAAATGAATCAAGAGTTGCTTGCCCCTTTCTTGCATTAGTATCATTTAACATAGATTGCTCAATGATAACCAGTCCTGATTAGATTATAGTCAGTGCACACACATGGTTGGTGAGGGTAGGTTGAGCCTCACTATGTAATTTTAAGTCTGAGATTATTGTCCTTTCTCAGAAATGTAGGCCATCAAAATTTTCAAGCAGTTAAAGACGATGCTTGCTTTCAGCCAATCATAAGTGGCAAATCACAATAGTCATTTTGATGTTTGCCAACTTCGGTTTGGTTGCCCTTGTCCAAGATTGCCTTGATGATGCTGGTTTTGCATTGACATGACACTGCCACTGCATCCTATCCAAAATGGCTTTCTCCTTTGCGAATAGTTTTTAACTGTTGCAATTAACAGACATGAAGATAAGTGGAAAAGCTAGGAACAGAATTTGTTCTCTGAAAATGGAAAATTACACTTAAGAAGCATCAGCCATATTTGGTGGTGATTTATTAGCAGAAAGACCAGAGACAAGTGTAAGGAGAGTTGTTCTTGCCCTACAGTTAAGCATGGTGGTGGGAATGTGAAAGTGGTGGGGGCTGTTTTGCTGGTTACTCAGCTGCTAACAACGGAAATTTGTGAGATCTTCATAAAAGAGAGATTGCGATATTTTGTGATTCTGTTAGGCCATTGTTTGGTAAGTGATGGGTTTATACTCTGTAGCAAAAGTAATGACCTAAAGCTCAGTATACAATACTTCACTAGAAAAGAATTGGAAAGACCTCTCAGCGCAATGCCTCCCCAATCAAGCAATGGCTTTTATGTTCTTATACATGGTTAGTTTTTTGTTTTTCTTTATTTTTTGGAATAATACATTTTCATTAGCAAATAAATTGGTGAAAAGGTAAATATCCTGTTTCATTTGGTTCACTCATAACTTTGAACACATGTGTGTGTGTAAACATGAGACAGTGAGATGATTACAGTAAATATTTGATATTTTGCTTAAAAAATTAGAAAATACATCTACAATTTTTCAGAATTTATAGGATTTTAACTATGTATACTAACAGCTGAGTCAATTAAATGCCTTCTTTTTATATGGAAAATGTAAATAGAAATATTACAAAGTTGACAGTTTCCATGAAGAGGAAAATATAAAGCAAAATTGGAAATATTGTTTTCACGAAGGAAGGTGAACAGTAAACACAATATGAAAAATAATTTTGTTGCATGAATTATAAGGTGAACTGAAATAGTTTGTTATTAATTTGTCATGTAGTCAATTTCTGATAATCATTGTTAAAATGAAACATTAGAGGTTTTGAACTTTCAGTGCATAGATTGATCTGCTTGATGTTTATTGTATGGCAAACAGTAATCACAGAATTAATTTACTATATTTCTTGTCTCCTTGGTTTCTGCACACTAAATTTTTCTTTTTTTTTGCATTAATTTTGATCATTTATTATTTAATTTTATGATGTATTTTAAATAGGATAAAAGACATCTATAACTTTTTTCTAATAATGGAAAATCTTTATTACCTTGTGTGCATGTAGTGGGGAGGGTAAAGTACTGTTTGGGATAACCTCTATGGTAGAATGATCAGAAAAAAAGGAGACTAAGGGAGCGGCGGTGATACACATGCAATCCGCTAAGAATAGGTTTAAATCAGAGAGTCAAACTGAACCAGAACTAGAACACTTAACTGGTTCAAACTGCTTTTACTTCTCTAATTCAGAACTGAACCAAAGTGGAGGAAAAATAATTTATTAGAGCTTAACTATTTAAAGACATGACACGTTCGCTGTCCATCTGGTTCTCTCTGGGTATTGACATCCATTTCGTGAAAGGTGGTGAGATTGCTGTGCATATTTATTGTGGTTTGACTTTTTGGTTTGAATCTAGGATGTCTATTGTCTGCTCAAACTTTGCGTTACAGCATCAATTAACATCGATCTCTCCAGGTTCTCTAATCTCTGAGTTGATGCTGTTAATATACACAGCAAAAAGGAAATAAAATATTAATAAGCAATTTGAGAAAAATGGGAAATTAGTGTATGACCTTTTTAAAAATTTACCAGGTAAGACTTTCTACGGCATATGTGAAAATGATATAGGAGGAATTGTGAGCACATGAAGAACCTTACCATTGCTGAAAGAGCATGCTTTGACATACCATTACTGTCAAACTTATGATTACTAAAGATATTATGAACTTCTAGCCAGAGGAATCTGCTGCTGTTGGTTGGTTATATATCTTTCTTGGGTACCATGATTTATTCTCATTTGCAAGTGTGTTTTTGAGTTGATCAGCTTCTCTAGGATTTCCCATCCTAGATTTGCCTTTTAGGGCTTGCAGTTTTATACAGGAACCAGCGATGACAGATAGCACGCATCTTTACTCATCTTAATTTGATGTGATGAGAATTAGCACCAACTTACATGCTTGTCCTTTGATGTGAATTTCTCATTTAGGAAGTAAAAAAATATCTTATCAGCTTTAAAGAAGTATATTATAGGTCATTTAGTTTTTTTTATCCTGTTCTTTCAAACTATTAGACTGTAGTTGAAATATGGCCACACAGTATTTGCAGTCCCCCAGAAGAGGTTGTTGTTGAAGCACATGCCTTCATCAGTGTAAAGAATCTTTTTAAAACCGCTAAACTGATACTTACTGAATGACAGTGCACCTGTTACTAAATATATTCTGCTAAAATGTAAAAAAAACTATTATCATCACTCATGATACATCTACATGAAGCCAATATTCAAGAAAAGATAACATTTTCTTATTTTTTTATTCTAATTAACCAAAGTTAATAATGTTTTTGTGTGTGTGCATGAAATGGAATTCCACAATGAAATCCAGGTGAGGTTCTGCTCCTCACCCACTGTCTGCCAAGAGAAAGATCCTACTAGATTTCTTCTGACAAGTAGTAAGAGGCAACCCATGTACTTCGGAGGCTGGTACTACAAAACAAGAGCAGTGCCACTGGTTAAACTCCAGGTGCATATCTCTGCCATCATGAATAAGTGTGCCACCAGTTTGTTGTCCAGGCAGTGGTAGACTCAAGCCCAACACTATTAAAAAGAACAAACTACATTCACAACCTCAACTATCTGGCTATACAAAATTTGTAGTCTCTCTCTCTCTCTCTCTCTCTTGTTTTGCTTTATAGCACATTTATAATAGAATATTTCATGGTGAATTTGTTTTTTAAAAAAGAAATAATTTTAAGTAGTTCAGTTAAGAGCAATAGGAGCAGATTTTGCAAGAAAATAACATAGTAATGTTTAATTGTTTATTCTATTTCTAAATATAACAGCAAAATGATGTAAAGTAATAATAAATCCTCTAGTTCTGACTCTATGAAGAATGAAAGGTAAAGAATTCTTTGATTTTTTATTGTTAATTTTATAATAGAATTCTCTTGTTTCTTCATACCATATTGATATAAAACTATATTTGAAATATCTAGGTATATTTTTCTTTTTCTTTTTGTATTATCATGCACTGTTGGCAATGATTTATTATTTATTTCAGGTATTTTAGACACTGCAGAACCCTGAAAGCATTTTACCTAATTATTTTCTCTTTTTTTATGTTTTGATGTAACATTTATACATTGTACTACTTTAGGTATGTTTCTCAGAAGTGAAAGAACAAAGGTCAGGCCATTTGCTCTTTTTTTCTAATGCCCTACAGTGGGCAATACTTTCTGTACTGCCTATATATATATAATATATAATGGTTTCTTTTTCACTTATTAACTTAGTAAGACTTATAAGGATATACTTAGTGTATGTCTTCTATAACCACTCATCTGATCCCTAGTTAGAGGTCTATTTAATTATTGTACCTGCATGTGATTTTCTCTCCACACGCTACATACTTTTCATTTTAAGAATGAGGTAAAAATCTCCCAACAATGACTGACTGGGTCTGGTACATCCAAAACAGGCATGTGGCAGTTGTAGTGGAATAAGTTTTACTGGCCACATTGGAATGGTTACTGCATTCACTACCATCTGTTCTGCATTCCAAGGCCACTTTTGTATAATGTATAAGCCCCAGGCCCTGTTTATCATGTAAACTGTACACAAATGTTTCACTTTGTTTCTTAACAATGTGAGCTATGGAGGTCTGTGCAATGTAAAGATGGCTGACATTAATTTTGCAGCATTTTATCAGAAAACAAACTCTAGCCTTTAGGGTTCCCCATTTCTCTTTTAAAGGAAACAGTTAATAGAAAAAAAATCTTTTAATTATATTTTTTATGATATCATAAACACACATTACAGAAAGATTTTTGTGTAATGTCATTAAGTTCTCAGATTCATCTAGAGTTGATACTATAAAAATTTGGATTCATGAAACTCAAATGGCACTACAGAAAATAAATTGGACTATTATACATGGGTCTTGGAAAATACTTTGCTTTAAATAACATAATAATAATTATAATTTATGTTCTAAAAGAATTTATATACATAAATATGTCAAGCAAAGCATTTTACTTGAGACTACCAGAGTGTCGCATTTCAATCTGATAGGCCTTTTAAAACCAGCCAGCCACTAAGCCTTTTCTTAGTTTAGCTTTTACAAGTAGGGAGAAAGGCATTTACCTGCACTGGAGAAGCAATTGTCAGGTCTCATTCAGTGCTGTAGAGAGGCTGTTTTTTATATATTTCTTTTTATTTATATTGTACTGTTGTTTTGTCATACATATTTCCTTGTTTTAAAATTGTTTAATTGTTTTGATTGTGTTTTAGCTTGTTTCTGTAGACAGAGCTCTCAAAATTTAAAGAAAAACAGATCTATAAGAAAATGATTGATTAATGTTTTTTAAACCAAAAGCAAAAAAAAAAAAGGATATTTAAAGATAATTAGCAAAACTCAATTATATTTGTTTCTCTTGTTTTTCCTTGATATTTGAAGTAATTATAGCCAAGGAATGATTGATTCGCAATCCAGGGGGAACCAAATAAAATTGTTGAAGATTCTTCAGTCTAAAGGCATCTTTTTTCTTTCAGTTTTTCTTTCTTTTTTTTGTTCCTTTTCTTTGTCAGAATGATAAATGTAACCTGCCAGGTAACTGTGCCACACACAGTGAAAGAAGTTCCCTTGTCTTTATTTTGTTTTTATCTATTTGAATTTCTGAGCTGAGATGCTGTGGAGATGAGACAGATAAGAGCCAATTAAAAAATGGCAGTACATCACCGTTGATGGTGGTACTTTTATTTTGTTTGTTTGTTTAAGAAACTCTTACTGTGGAATTAATAAATACATGAATTATTTTTTTATAAATCTGGGTTCATTAAAAAAAACAAACATTTTTAACAAGAAAACTTTGTATGGTTCTATTGTGATTAAACTATAAACAGTTGGTGAGCCTAATGGCCTTGATTCCTTAGATTTATACAAAGAATTGTGCATAATTATTAATGTTAATGTTTATTTATTTATTTATTTGATATACTTACTATTTCTATAGTAGCCCTTGCTTGTCTTACAAGAATCATACATTGTGTACCTTTTTTCTTCTTTTTTCTATTTAGCAGCCATGGCTTCTATTTTATGTCTCTAGTATATATATATATACACACATATCAAAATACAGTGATGTTGTGATATGAATTGTACAAATTCATAGAGGATAAAAAAATATACCAACACAATTCAAAACTGATCTTAAATAGATTTCATTTTATGCAATAAATGATATCATAGTGACAAGTAGTCATTATCTGTATTCTACCCTAAAATCATGTGACCACCACTGGCTTACACCACAATACATTTGATGTAGTCTTGTGCAGCGCATTTGATTTCTCTTTCAAGATTTGACACATTTCCGGAACAGTTCATCCGGTGCACTTTCACAGTTTGTCCCAGATATAATGTTTAGGTCAGCAAAACAAGCAGGCTATGGAAGACATCTGGCATCTTCCTGTTGATACTTGTTGGAAACTATTCTTGCATGATGGAGCCTTTAACATTATTGTCCGTAAAGATGAATTGATAACCATGACTTCATACAAATGGTACAGCAACAGGTCTGAAGGTATTAAAAATTCCAGAAAGGGCAATCAGTTCACTTTTGTGGTCCATGTAACAAAGCACACAAGACTAGAACACCACTATCACCAAACATGTGAACAACCATCATCAAAGTGAACATTTTAGTTACTGTTACCAGAGACAGAGAACCCGGCTTCAGACTGCCAAAATCTAATGCAGAAGAGTGCTAGCCACCTCCAGTCTTGCTCAACAAACAGTGTGCTGGTGTAAGAGGGGTGTGAATTACTGGACATCTAGAATGTTGATAAGCATTGTAGTCAATTTTTTTTTTGGACCTGCCACATTTCATTCAGCAGAGAATCTACCAAGAAAGTGTGGTACTGCTGGGGCACTCTCCACCAGGTTTTTCATGAACAGAACTAGTCTTTAAGTACATCTGCTACAGTCAGATAATAACATTACACCAAGCAAGCTGCTGCATTGTCGTCTACTTCTGGTCTGCAGGCTGTCTATGGCTAAGTAACATCAAAATTCCATCTCTCATTGTTTGTTAACTTTATATGCACAAATTTGTGATAGGTTCAAACCTAATTTGACCATTGTTATGGAAATTTGGAATTATCCAACAATGGTTGGGCTTTTGCAGAGCCTCGTTAGGCACATGAAGCAATAGAACTGTCACACAAATCAAACCTTGGGTAAAAAAAAGGAGTCAAAGGACATACAACAGTTATAATGGCTAAGACAGCTGTAAATAGTCATACAAGAGTTTAAAATATCCCTGTATTCTTTTGTTCAGCAGATAAAACTAAACCTATAACATGTAGCATGTCTTACAATGGGCTCATGTTACTTGTTTTTCTTTATTTTGTATAGCAGCCATGGTTTCTAATCATGTATATATTACCATATTTGCTAGTTATCAGATATTAAAGGAATATTGCAGGAAATCTATATTTTTTCACAGTATATCTCACATTTTGTTTTTATTATTAGAAGCACTGAGTTTCAAATCTGGGGAGATAACTTTGTAAAGTTATTACATTTCATTTCAAGTTTGTTTGGCTTCCTAGTAATAGTTTTTATAAGATGTCGAATTCAATGAAAATGCTTAATTGCATAATTATTCACTTTCATAATATTGTGAAAAAATCTTCAAATTTTCTGCTATGTCTGACTGTGCCATTTCAGGGAGTGGTCAGTTGTTTGGGCCGTATTTCTTTAAGATCTTCAAATTTGCTTTTTGCTGACAGTTGTACTGATACACGCAGCTTTTGAGGTTTGGTGATTACTTGATGAACTTTCTGCTTTTGATAGTTTGTCTTAAGCAGTCCTTTCTTTCATCATATCAGTGTCAGCTAATTGTTGGAGGGGGGGAAACAAAGTGACGAGTTTGTGCTTTTGCAGAATGTGACTTACTACTCATATCGAGGAAGGTTCACAGAGACAACTGTGCTAGTGACGATCCACAAGAGTGGGATCAGCCCTCGGGGCAAGCAGACCTGGCAGAGAGAGCTACTGAGCATTCCTACAGTACCACCCTCTCACCTTAGAGGATGTAAGATCATAGACGTGCAGTACTGTCTTGAGGTGAGTACTTGGTTGAAAATTCTCTAGATAACATCAAAAACAAGGCGCCAAATAAAGGGTTTTCTGATGATACGCATAGTCTCCATAATAAGAAAAGCAAGTTCAAATACTTTGCTTACATGGTTTGGCCTACAGAGTATTCTAGAGATTACTTGATTAAAGCAGTGAAAGTTTTTCCCAGTAAAGTGCCTGTTAATTTAGATAGCATTTATACATAAATAGTGGGACAACTAATATCAACAAGCGAAGAACACTTTCATTTGGATATACAGAAATTTTAGCTTTATAAGTTGTTGATCGATGTGCCATCAGTGGATAGGTTCATCTTTAATAACATGCATAAACAACCAAAATACCATCTTTACGTGTCATTTATTTATGACAAAGATTACAAATATCGTTAAAAGAAGGTATTTTGGTTCTTTACAGCTTTCATTAAAGATAGGTGAAGGTGGTCATTTATCTAGCTGTGGGACAGAGTAATCCATTGTTGGTAAAGCACTGCTCAACTGTTGCATGTCTTTAAATATGTCCATGGTAAAAGCTGACTCTGGATGGAAAAGCCAGAAATTTTGAGAAAAACCAAGCAACAAGGCACCTATCATACCTTCTGTGTATATAATCCACTTTCTTACTTACACTGAAAGATAATTAGTGATAGATGCTTTTCTTTCTGTAGCCTCTTTTGTTCTGATCTTTCTTCTGCCTCTTTATTCTTATTCTTCTCTATCAATGTTCATTTGAATCATTCTTTTGTTGTTATAGATTCCCTTTCTAATCAATTTAATTTGTTGTTGTTGTTGTTGTTTGTACGAACCCATCTCATTCTTTCTCCCTCTCCATTTACCAATGTCTGGCAGCCCTAATCTCTTTGTTGTTTGTAGCTTTCTGGTTCACAGCACCAGTCGACATTGCCAACAATGCACAGGATCTATCTGGTAATTAACTTCGATGCATGTCAGCTCTTGTTTAGCTATTTATCTATATAAAAATGTCTAAAGGGGGGACTTTTTTTCTGTAAGTAGTGAATTAAAAGCCTCAGAATATTTTTTTTTTTTTTTTGTATTTTCAGGAGAACTGTTCTCAGAAGGGCTAAATGGTTGTCTTTCCGTTTGGTTGTTTGTTAGTCTTTCAGTCTCCACAAGATGATTAAAACAGCACAGAACACAATGCTGACAAAAGATGCAGTTAAATACAACAAAATTAACCAAATTAAACAATCTTTTGATCCTTTCTCCTTTTTTCAAAGTCAAAAAAAAAGATTAAATTTTAGCCACCGCAAAAGAAAAGTGTTAATTTTTTTTCTCTTACATCATCAGATTTAAACTCTAACTGATTTTATTCTTTTGTTCTTATGAGTGCTGCATAGATTTCGCTATGGAACCACCTGGCCTAGCTAAAGCTAATTGAACTGGCTGGGAATATAGAAATTTTTTTTTTTAATTTGGTGACTCCTGGCTCTGTATATTCCATGACCATCCTGCCCTACTACATATGTTATAACCCTTGACACTATTCTCTGAGGGTATTAAAAGTCTGAAAACTTGAGTAAGCTAGTCGGTCTTCAGTCATGTGTGAGAGAAATATATGTATATATACACATTCCTGCAAGAATAATTTGGGCATCCTGTAAAATAGTGGAACAGCCCCCTAAATACTTATACATTGCTACCTCAGTTATAAGGAGTGGACTGGGGACAGGAATAGTAATTTTCCTTATTTACACAGAATCATGAAGTTTAGGAAATCTGTTGAGTGTATTCTTCATGTCTTTGCAGTTTCATCAGTGACAACATTTTCCACTCCAAATGATTGTAGAGGCTCCAACTCTCGATTTTTAATACTCCTTTGTAAAATCTCCTGGTACCTTCCAAAAATCTTTCAGTATTGCATGCTCCTTGTAAAATCTTTCATTATATGGCCTTGTTTACTATGTAATGCTATAGATGATACAGGATCATTGATTGGCCATGTAGCTTAGTTTGGCTCATTCAGATAATTTGATTAAAGCCAATCTCATTTCTGCTTCTGTGTAAAGTCATCATTTTACTGTAACATGCTGGAAAATCTCTGAAAGGAAATCTAGTGAAGAAAAAACGGTTTTATGCAAAAAAACAAGAAAATAACTTTCTAGTATTATGGCTTAAAGTGTTTTCCATAAATTTGGCTATCAATGGATGAGCTGTTGGAAAAAAACCTTGCTTACAGATTTCCACAAAGGTTCCAAATATTCATGATGAAATTAGATTGTAGATCACTTAAATAGCTCTGAGTCCATGGTGTGTACTGGTGATTTTAAATCTCATCTGTATACCTCAGATATGTATGAAGACATGTAGAGGCTGATGGCCCTTCAGTCCTTTTGTCTACAACTGATGGTCAAATATGGAGACTATCCTACCAAAATAAGGAGTAGCATGTGGTATGACATGAAAACTGATCTAGTGTGCACATTCAGCCAATCTCCTACCGTTGTTTACCCAGAATTGTCTCCATTAAAGAATAGGATGATAAAGCAACGTGTTGTACCCCTTGAACAACCACTGCAAGGAAGACTTAACAAAGCCTCTCCATTTCCATGGATTTGTCAGAAATCAAATTTGAATTCTATTGAACATTTTCAGGAACATCCTGATGGGAACCTGTGACCAACGTATCCACATTCATATAATACAAAACAACAGCAGGCTGCACTCACCCACAAATGTAACAGTGGATTAGACTGACTGATTCCATGTCCACGCTCTAGTGGATGCCTCAGGAGGTACTACCAGATATTTAACATTACATTCCATTTCTCTACAACATTTTAGTTTTGAATGAAAGGCATATCTCTCTGAAATAGCTCTGCTCAAATCATTCTGGCAGGGATGTGTGAATATCTATACATGTTGGAAAGTGTAATGTATGAGTACTTATTTTTGGAACTCCCATTCTCTTCAGAGTATTTGAGAAACAGCATCTATGTATATTGATAAAAAAAAATATAATTTACTCTATCTCCTTTTAACATAAATTACTTAAATAATTATGAAAACAACAACAGAAAGTATTAAGTGAATATTTTCCATTTGCAGTAGACAAATGTTGTGGAAGTTTTAGAAGATGACTGACATCATAATTCTTTTCATGACATCGAATAGTGTAAATTAATAAAATTAAGGTTTCAAAAGAATGCCTTTTTTAATAAACAAACAAAATATTTTTGATTAAAATAAATTTTATAATTTATATTTATCTTAAGTATTCCTTTAAGCATGTTTTTGGTTGTTCATTATTTTTGTAAAATATAAATCCAAGCTTTTTAATTATCTGGTTTTCCTTTTTTTTTAACCTCAAATTTTTGGCAAGAATAATAACTCTGTCTTTACAGTACATATGCATCTATGTTCCTCTGCTCTGATTTTAAATGGAAAAGGAACTGCTGAGCTTTTATTCTTGAAACCTCTGGAATTGTAAATGCCTTGGATGCAAGTAGTTAATGCTTTTCCACATACATTTTCTTTCTGTTTTTGTTGTTTTCTTTTTAGCTGTGCATTAAGCCCTCAGGATTGGCTCGGAAGATCAAGCTTCCAGTAGACATCATCATTGGCACCAAACCACTGCAGGACATCTATCACCGCTCGTCATTTTACACGACATTTCCGTCACCCACGGACTCCAGTCTGTTCAGCCCGTTTCTTTGTGACACCTCATCAGATCGGGTATTCCTCACTGACATGTCATTTCACCACCATCACATGCTGCCCACGGCTCCACCATGGGAAGACGACGACGACATACCCTGACATTGGGATAACGGGTTGGTTTCTGTCTAACAATTTGCTTTCCCCGACAAAGCTATCTAAAAAAATAATAAATCAAGAAAAATTCCTTCAATAATTCACAAATTTTTTGGAGTAGAACAAGTATATTTGAGGGGGGGCATATTATGTAATATTGGTTGAATGTCGTCTTGGTAAAAGTACTCTCTGGATAGAGGAAACAAACATATATCAGCCATTAGCACTAACTCCACGCCAGAGAACTATAAGTTTGTCTTTTTTAGGCTTTGACAAGATGGCCTCTGTTTTTTTTTCTTTTTTTTTAAATTCTCTCAGTATAAAAGTAAAGAAATGGTTCATCTTTCAAAAATCAGGCAAGCAAATCTTACAAACATAAGATGGTAAATTAATCTCATCTGCCTGGAACTGCATTACTCTTGGTTGTGCTTCTTATCCCAGGCTGCATTTTGCACTTAAAACTGTGTTGATTTTGTTTTGCATCCTTTGTTTCTCCGAGCGTTGTAGCTGTTTAGTTTACAATATCTAACATTTAACAATAGTCAGGGTTATTCTTGTGAAGACTTCCTGTAATTTATGTGCCCCTTTGGAGATTTATTGCAGGTAAACTTCACAGTACTATTGACTATAGATCAACAAAAAAATGTCAAGTTGAGATCTTTGGCAATATGTTATTGACTCTGGCCACACCCTGAACACCCTGTGACATGACCTCAGGTAAATGGAGAAATATCATGGGATCCACCTGTTTTCAGCCTGGTGATAGTGCACACCTAGATCTCCAGTATATACACGTAATCATACCTGAAATATGCAAATACCAGTTATAAACAATCATTTATGGGGAGTATTCTAATTAATATGGTTGAGCACTGTATTAGCTCTATTATTATTTTGTTGCTAGTCACATTATGCAAGACACTGGTTAGAACTATCCTGGACTATGTTTTTCAAAATTCCTCATCATTAACCTTCTGAGTATGCCCATATACATACTTTTTTGGCTTGCTTAAAGGGTTAAAGAATGTTGCTTCATTAGTGAAGGTTAAAGGTTTACTGGAATTATGAAACATTCAGTGAAGATTACAACTGATTATCTGAGTTATGTATGAAATAATTTTTTTGTTTTGTTTTTTTTCAGATTTCTTATAAAATAGACCAATGTGTATGCTTGTGTGAGAGAGTGTGAGCAAGAGGAAGAACGAATGAGTGAACAAGAGCAAACCTAGAGTTGAAGATCATTGTTATCCCACTATGCTCAACATATGACTACTGGATGATACTTACTTGTGGTTTGCTTGGGCTGCAAACCAGTTCAGAACCTCCATCCCAGACCACAGCCCAGCTATCGTCGTCTTCGTGAACAGTCCAAGTGGAACAGCATGCTTCCATGCACACAGGTAGTTACACTTCATGCTATAGATGTGATAGGTGTCCTGTGGAATATGCCAGCTGAAAAAAAAAACATCAGATCTCCAAGCTTTCGTAACACGTAGTCAGACTTTACTGATCTGCTTCAATGTCATGATATAGACAAACAAAAACTGATAACCTTGGCACACAGAGACATTTTTTTTGAAAAGGTAACACATTATTCTGATATACAGCTAAGTAACTTAGACTGGCTGAGATGGCTATTTTCCATGTGGATTGGAACTTTAGAACCTCAAAATCGCTGAAGAAAACATAACGGCTATCTAAAGAAAACACAAAGGTGGCACCACTACTGAGTGACTAGATAGACACGGGCATCATACCATGCCCCTAAGCTTGTGCTACTGACAACATTGTTTTCTGTGTTGTCAGAAGTGACTAGATCAAAATCACAGATTATTTCTCGAAGCTGACCACTTCAATTATTTTTTTACACTGTTGCTGATGATCGCAAACTACAAACAAACAGAAGAAAAGGAAAAAAAAAAGAAAACTCCAATTACTGGCATGTCCCTACTCTATGTTTGTAATTGTCAATGTCTTGTATTTGCAGAGTATATCAAATATTATAATGCTCCAGAAGATCAAACAATGTCATAGACAAGTTGTGTTGTTTCTTTTGTTTCCTCCCACCCCAAAAAGAGGTTATTCATTATTTAATTCTCCAAAATAGCACATATATATTTGGGGGCGAGTTTCTGTGATCCATGAAGAACATAATTCTTCATCCACAGATTTTCTCTTTCAGTCAAGGACTAATGTGGTATGGACAATAATAGTTCACCTCGCTCATGAAATAACATGAATCCAGTTTCTAACAGAAAAGAGTTTCAACCCTCTACTAATTTCAGAGTATAACAGAATAAAATAAAACATAGTAAGCACAATTACTGAGCTAGTTTTGCTAGGGTTTCCTTTGGTAATTTTGAATGTGGGCAGGCCCTAGAAAGTGCACACAAAAAAATCTGTTATTATTATTTATTTTTTTTTGTATCAAGTCAATTCTGAAAGCATTCCTATTTGGTACTAACGTACTAATGGGGTATCCAAGTAAAAGTTGTCTGTCAATAAATGTAAGAAAACTGATTATCACAAGTAATTACTGTTATATAAGCAAAGTTACATGACACAGAAGACTGTTGTTCTATAGACATTTGTGGATATAAATTCTATGGAAAGAGTAGACTCAGATATTTTACCTCATATCCACTGTATATTGTTACTATTGTGTTCCTTGTCATTTTTCCTTTCTTTTTCTCTCTTATTGGTTCTGTCTGATAGACACATTGTACTATGGTCAACATGGCCAGATGTTCTAACAGTTATGTTACGGTTGTGAATTTCTTTGGTTTCAGAACTTTGAGGATGCCTCTAGTCCATAAATAAACTATTGTTGAGTATATTTTACAGTATAAGGACTCCTGTGTTCTTGTTTATTTCCAAATCATTTCCTTTTTATTGTTCACATACCACTAAAGGTCAAATAAGAATCTTGAACTCACTGCTTTTAATTCTAAACTGACCAGGATGTAGTAGAATTGTTCAAGAGAAGTTTTTTTAAGAATTTATACAGCAACAAGAAAAAACTGGAAAGCTTCTATCAAGACAATCTTAGTAAAGACATCTACCCTGAGTCAATAGAGGGTGTAGCACCTCTGCCTTGGTTCTGATTTGTTTTCCCTTCAGTAATATTGTAGACATCATTTGCATTGGAAATGCATACTTCCATGACAATGTCTTGATTCTTCTCCTCCTCACACACAGAAAGAAATACTCTAGTTTAGCAGGGTTTTCAAGATAATGTTTAGACTCTCTCCTCACATTCTCTGTAGTTTTACCTCATGACTACAGCACCAAATAACTGACAAAGCACCTGCTTGACCGACTATTGAGGTCACAGAAACACCATTTTAAGACCAATTTTAGTTTTTCTATGTAGCGTTTACCAAATTTCATCTAAAAAGTACATCATAAAATTAATCCTATAGAAATTCATATTAGCTATGAATGAAGAGTGAACTCCTGCAACCAACCAAATTAACCATTCTAAGTTTCTACAACATTTAACTTATAATTTTGGAAATGTTTTATTCTCAGTTGCCTTTGTATACACAGTCGACCCCCCGCGTAATCGCGGCCCCCGGTTATTCGCGGAATTTTCCTTAGCACCTAACTAATAATTGTTCGTGGAAACCCCCGCATATTCGTGGAATCGCAAATATCTTCCGCAATTTTTTATGCCTTTTTTTCTGGCAATATATTTTTTTCACGCTTTTTAATGCTAAATTATTAATAACAATATAATAATTTACTAATTTTGTACTATAAATACTAACGTAAATTCAGCAAGATATCAATATAAAATAAACGCTATTGGCTGGAGGTTTGAAAGTAGCCAATCCGAGAGCGTTATTCATTTCTCCTCGCTGCTGATTGGCTGCTGCCCACGAGGCGCTGTCTCGGGCAGATGCAGCCCCGCATCATCCCAGTTTACCGCGTGTAGCTATCTCGAGTGTTGTGTTTTTTTCGCAGCGTGTTTCTTAAAGTCCTAAGATGCCGCCCAACCGCCCTGCACCTTCTAAGGCTTCTGGCAATGACCCTAAGCGCCAGAACAAGGTTATGACGCTCCAGGAGAAGGTACAACTGCTGGATATGCTCTGGGAAGGCAAAAGTTATGCCGCAGTAGGTCGCCATTATGGCGTCGACGAAAGCACCATACGCTACACAAAGAAGAACGAGGCAGTGATCAGGAGTACCGTAGCATTAAGTCTGTGAAAGTGCCAAAAGGGTAGCGACAATGAGAAATAAGCACATCGTCAGGATGGAATCTGCCTTGGCGTTGTGGATCAGCGACTGCGAGAAGAAAAACATCCCCTTGGACGGTAACATCATCCGCGAGAAAGCACGGAAATTATACCAGCAGTTCGCTACAGGAGACACCGAAGAACCGCAACCATGACCATCGACAGTACCGGAGCCTGAAGATTTTCAAGCCAGCAAGGGATGGTTTGACCGTTTCCAGAGGCAGCATCTGCCGACAAAGAAGTCGCCGAGAAGTACCCATCATCAAGGAGAAGGGATACAAGCCGCAACAGGTTTTCAATATGGACGAGGCTGGCTTGTTCTGGAAGAAGATGCCTTCCAGAACGTACATCATGAAGGACGAAGCCAGAGCCCCAGGGTTTAAGGCACAGAAGGACGCTCATTATATGGCTTCATGATGAAACCAGGCCTCATCTACAAGTCCGCGAACCCTAGGGCCTTCAAGAATAAGAATAAAAACCCGCTGCCTGTCCACTGGATGCACAACCCCAAGGTCTGGATTACATATTTACTTATATATTTTTTATTATATTTTGACGTTTATAGGCATTTTTATAGACCACGTCCAATATTCGTGGTTTTTCACTCTGCTCTAGGAACGTAACCCCCGCGAATACCGGGGGACAACTGTATATATAAATGCACTTTATTCCACTGATGAATGATATTTCACCTGTCAACTAGTTATCAGTAGTTTATTCACATATCACTGCTAACAGAATAATCCAGAATGAATATTTACAAAACCAGATCAGAAATAAACTTAGTATTAAATCGTAAAAAATATTTTATTATTAATGTTCCTATTTATAAATGATAATTCTGATTTCTCTTTAATTTTTAGTCTTTGTGTCTTTTTCTATTTTTTATGATAGATCCTAGTAAGTTTCAAAATATCCCATCCTTTTAGCGACATCCTTGATTTTAAAAAAAAATGCCACGATCAATAGAGTTGTTTTTGAAAGAAAATATAATTATCAAGTGGTACAATTTTGATTATGCATACCAAAGATCCTTGATAAGTATTATATACTTTTAATAATGTATCTTTCAAAGCCTTGCTTCACCCCTAGATATTTAAATAATCATAAAGTTTCTTGGCAAAATCACTAAACATTATGTTACCACCTCTATCATTCTGCCCTCTTATGTGACGGACAACTCAGATCACAAGATCTGACCAAAGTCAACCATGAACAAAATCCCAACACTGACTGCGTTATCAGACTAAGAAACCTTTAGTACAATACTCATGGGTCAGTGGAAAGTTCAGAAGCGGTCATTCACTAGTTATTACTGGAATTTGTGGCAGCAGTGAAAGAATCCATTTGTTTTGGAAAGTGGTTACAAACTCCGGACAACATTTTATATTTTGATACTTCATGCATGAAAAAATTGGTCAGAGAATTTCATTTCTTTTTCAACTCTTTTGCATTGCAATTTCTTATACTATGCGGTGGTCTCCCGAAACGTCTGTGAACAGCGGAAGAACTGGCGCCATATTTTAGAATTGTTTTTTCGAAATTATGTTTCAGCTGAGACCCCATAGCTGTTCTAAAGCAGAGTGACTTGTATGAGCAGTCAGGTTAGAAAATTTTCCCACAATGCAACATAACATGAGAAGTTGATGTACAAAGCGCTTTGTTTACAGTTTTTGCACGCCATTTTTATGGTTCCTTCTCTACCAAAGGATGGAGTCCTAAAGACGGGAACACGAAAGAAAGCTCTCTGAGGAGAACGCGCCTGCTGAAAGCAACAGACTGAAACATGAAACCCCAATCCCCCTGAAAATGCAGTGCTCTGCAACCTTAATTTTTGTGGGAACAAATACAAAAAATATAAACAAACAAAATCTATTAAGCGATAGGAGATGTTGCATTAATATCCCCATGGAAACTATTCTGTGTACTCCATTGAAAATATACAAAGAAAATTTGTCCTGTGCATAATATTCTGAGGAATAAAATATCCAGCTATAATATTTCGAGTAACGCATTGTAGAGAAACAAAACATTCGATTTATTCTCTTTCTCTTCTTTTTTTTTTTTTTGTCGTTTCCCCTCCAGCAGTACAAAAAATACTCAAAATGCTAAATTAATTGCCTTAAATACCTCGGCATCCTCCATATGATCTGTTTGTTTGTTTTTTTTTTTACTTAAAGAACATTACTTGTAAAATATATATGAATTTAAAACATTAGAGTTGTCTCCCTTGACTAAGTGATTTAGCCTTGTGATAATTTTTGGTAGAAACGCGAAATCAAATGACATCGAGATGATTTCCTAATCACTCAAGAAGCAAATAACTTAGAAGACGCGTCGCCACATTTCTTTTGATGTCTTCTGATTCCGCCTCTCGCCTCCGACGTCTCTATAAATCTATTTTCCTGTTTGTGCGACTTGGCTTCTGTGGGAAGGGACCGGGAAAGCATCATCTATTCTAGAAGCACGGTTGGTACCCGAGCATAGATGGTCCTGAGATCAGTTCAATGCTTCGTCGTCTCTTAGTTATCTTCCTACCCCCGTCGCCCGAGTACCCCCCCCCATTTCCCTTTCACGATTCCGAAGAGAGGAATTCCACATGGTTTAGCCGCTTTGCTGGAATAATGAGGTGAGTCTGAAGGAAGCTAGCTAACCGGGGTGTTGAGAAAACAAAGAAGATGTAAGTTCCTCGAAGACGTTCACAACTGCATGGACGTCGAAACGTGGAGGATCGATAATAAAATACCTAGGCCTTGTGGAAAAACGTGGGGAATCAATACAGAATAATTAGATTTTATTGTAAAACCACAAGAAACCATTTTATAAGTTTAACGCACATACAAAAATCAATAGGCAAGCTGGTAAATATTAAAAATCTGTACTCGGACAAACAAATAACCCTGTAAAAAGAAAATCAATAATTAAACACAAAAGTAGTAGTAATATCTGGTCATGTAAATTAGTATATTCTTGAAATTCTGGGAAATAAAAACCTTGGTAAGTGTAAAAAATCAATAATTAATTATATTGATTATCTTTAACAGCTTATAAAATTAATAAGTACATCAATATTCGTAACTCATTACCAACTAAACATCGATATCCTTGGGGGGGAATTATTAGTTAAATACGAAGATGCTCAACTTTGAAAACCAACTGAGAGGTGTAATGGTATCTTGAAAAACTGAAATCAGAATTATTTTAAAATCAATAAGTATATCGATACTCTTAGAAAGTTAAAAATTCAATAAATAGCGCTTTTTATCACTTAGAATACACCTGAGAAAAGTATAGATAATTATAACTCTGAAAAATGTTTGTATTTTCAATTATTCATCGCTCCATTACGAAAAGCTCTCTAGGACGCCTGTACCCGTTTGAGTTATAACTCTCTCGTGATCGGCGTAACAAATGTAAAAAAAAAAACTCTGACAAATTTATCTTTAAATTTAATTATCACAATTAGACCCTCACGAAACCTTTGCTAAGATGAACTGGGATAGTTAATTTTTTGCCAATCGCTCATAATTACTAAAACTTTACGTTCCTCCTAATTATTTTGGTTAGACATCATTGCAGATAACGAACGATACCAAGCCTGGAGCGAATACTTTAGATGAGGTCGGACCAAAACTAAATAAAGGAGCGAGTTTTTCTGGTCACTTGTCACATACCATTTTACGACGGATATTTGTTTACCACCTCTACTGTTGGTATGACTATTTATTTGCCAAGCAGTAGAGATTCTTTTAATTAAAATGACTCGTAATAAATGTATTTGCCTTCAGAAATAGTAACGTTTATTTCCCACTTAGTGGTCCATTTGTATAGCGTCTTGGCATCTCTTAGCAAAGATGATGCTACAAACCGTTATAGAAAGCGATGCAGTCTTTACAAATGGCAGACCGACTAAAGCATCGATTTCCCGACACCACCTGACACCATAAGCAAGTTTAAAGAGGCAGCTGTACCATTCTCCAGAGCCTTACACTCAGCATTAACATCTGCGAAAATGGTCAATTCTTTCAGCAAAAGGATGATCAGTAGCAGGTCAGAGTATCTACGGAAAGGTTGGAAGTCTGCGACTTATATAAAGCTAAAACATGTTTATTGGATAACATTCAGGTTTGTGTCTGCAGCTGATGAAGATTCCCCTCTAAAGTCGATCCTAATAAATATCCTGCCAACTGGACCCAGGGCGGCTCTAATTATATCTGAAATAAGCAAGATTTTCCCCAGAACCCTCTGAAAATTCTTTTCATAAGGGATATACTATATGGGTGCTTTACAAACAAACCTTGGAGCCATTTCACATCTTACATCAGTACCAACATGCACTTTCACAATATTACCATAATTAATGGCAAATATCCTCAAAAAACTCCAGATTACAAATAATAATAATCAGGCAAGAATCGGTCCGAGAGTGTTTGTGAATTTAATGTGTATATTTTACAGCAGTTTGATTTATATCCAGACAGTATGCCACCGAAAAACGATTTAACTCTTCCTTTTTAACGTTTAGGATTTTTTAAATATTAATTTTATTTATTTGTGAATTTTCCCTTTTTCTGCAATCGAAGGCACTGACATTGGTCCGTAACGCGCTGCAGCCTGGACAGGGCGTGGTCTCGACCTGTGGCCCGCGAACAGACCGAAATAACAAGCTTTCCATTTATAATTAATACAATTAATCATATTATTTAAATTTTAATTAAGTCAGGGTACAATAACACTCTGGCTAACCTTTACCTATTTTATGCATCATTTTACATGCAAACTTAAACAGTTCTCTTTGAGCGAGCACCCAGAGTCCACCCCCCACCCCCGGGAAGCTAGGCCGTCCCCTTTTGGGGTATGCTGACTTTTGCTCTTTTGATTCTGTAGTACAGAAATAAAAAAGTGGCACCGCTGCACTAGAATTATTGGTAGTTGAAGAGATGGTGAAACCCCACGCTGAAGTCCTGGCTGCTACCAACAACGCCAAACATTTCTCCAAGAATTGCGAATTAAAAGAAAAGAATATCCAAATTCCGACGTTTGAAGTTTTTGGCAGGAATAAAATTCGACACACGGGAAAATCAGTTTATTCCTTAAAATTTGAAGTATATGTATTATAACATTAGACAGAAATTTATCTTTAAATCATCTTTAATTACTGACTTAAGAACAAAAGACTATCCTTACATGGCATTTACTATCTCTTTCACATTTAATGTCATCTAAATAGCACCTAAAGATGGTGTTCTGGCTTTTACATCATTCAATAAATACAAAAAAGACGTGCGTTTTGTCTGCTGTAGTAATATCCTAGTACTCTTGTTGGCATAAAAAATAACACGATATTTCCTTGTTGACGTCATTTACCATCGTATTACGGAAAGCTGTTCACATTAACTCTGGTTACCAAGAATGAACGAGATCATGCGAGAGCTACATGCGTTGTCCGAATCTCTCTGAAACTAGCGAAGCAGCTAATTTAAAATTCGATTGCTTCACCATTTCTCTTAAATGCTCTGTAGGGGAGACAGAGAAACCTAGTAAGACGCCATTCACGGGAAGACTTAGATTTTGAACAATCCCAGCTATGCGGCGTCTTGCAGTGAAATTCTGCATAATTGCATCTTTTCATTGAAGAAAGGAGATGGCAAGGGGCTGCAGGATATCGTCCCTTTTCCGCAAAACTGTCAAGTTGCTGACCACAAAGATAAGTCGGCTTTACGTGTTATCCTAATAGCTCTCCACACCATGACACTGCCTCCACAAAAAGGATGATTTCTTTCCAGAACACAGATTTTTCAGATCTGGACTTGTGGGTAAATACTACGTCCTTCACTGAATATCCTGCCACTTCAGATGTTTCTTACTCTATGAAAATAGTGCAACACGACTGGATGAGAACGGGATGCCTTTTAGGTCGTTAGGGATGCAGTCCATACGTATGTAGAAGATTCCGAACCTTTACGTGTTGTTTTGTCCAGGTAGACAGACCTATTCCCTGAGAAATGGCACTGAAATCGTCCAGAGATTAATTGCATAGTTTTTCAGATACAGTTTCGACGTGTAACAAAATCAACTACGAACGATTTCTTGGGAGTAGGAATGCGGTATGTAAATGGAAACAGCTCCTCTAGTCCAGCACTGAGATATTACTGAAGTATGAGGAAATGCTTTTAGTGCGATTTCATGGCAGTGTCATAATAATTTACACGAAGCAATAGAGTAAAATTCTTCATGTTCGTACTTGGTCGAGCCACTGTTTGCAGCATGAAGGCTATCTACCCTGTTTGGCACTGAATCATTGAGATTTTGTAACTACCCATCTCTATATGCGAACTTAATTTTCTAATTTTATTGTTGAGACGAGCACAATTTGCTCAATTCACGATACAGGTTCTCTCACATGTGCTTGAATGTGATCGCACCAGAAGTTTGGCGTCTAATTCCTTTTTCCAGAAGACAATGGACATTAAATCTCAGTGTTTTGTTGTTGCAAAGACTGGGGATCTTTAAAATGACAGTGCACCCGTAAGAATTGAGAAAAACACAATTTCTGTCTCTTCACCATGCCAAATGGCAGCCCATACCATGAGACAGACTCCCGCTTCCATGCTTGACTATGGGATGAAGACACTGAAGTTGAAGGTCGGAAAAGAGTACGGGCTATTATTACTCGAGGATCTTTTTAGACGCATACTTTTCAACTCCCCTGATGGAAATGGCAGTGAGATTGTTCTGACATCTCCGTGAAATTTAAACGACGACTTTGTGGTCAACTTTTAAAAGCGAGCATTTATCCACGCTTTAAACACGACAGTAAGAAATAAAATATATACACATTCACAGATACTCAAACAGTATATATAAACAGGGGCGTAGCTAATAGGGGGCGGCAGGGGCGGCACAAACGCTAGCTACGCCCCTGTATATAAACAATGCTATTTGTAGATTCAGGAGTTAAAATATTATTGATGTTTTTATTGTAACATATACAGCGGTGTGCAAAAGTCTTGCAAAAACATAATTTTTCCTGTAAATTAGCTCGCATTTTGTTGAAAGCAGTTGTTATCAAATCTTATTCATTAAAGTATTTCTATATTACTGTTGTGCATCTATTCCAATAATATCAAACATATTGTTTCATTGTAAGAAAAGTTATGAATTTAGAAAATCATTTGCATCAAATCAACGTGTGCAAAAGTATTGCATAAAGTCTAGACAGCTATCTAATCAATTCAGATTCAATTCCAATTATGCAGAAAGTGATCAGATCTATCAGTAATGAGTAGAATATCCAAAATTCTTGATAACTTGTTCACAAAGACGAGACATGCTGGCTACCGAACGCTGACAATTGTCACTACTGAACTCCGACCAGGACCAGGCTTCCTCAATTTTCCGTTTCAGGTTTTTGTCGCTAACGCTGAGTTTAATCGAGTGCCAAATGTTTACGATGGGATTGAGACCCGGGCTTCGAGCCGGCCAGTCGGGGAGGGGATTCACAACTCTGCCATCAAGCCCTTGACACTCCTAGCTGTGTGGATGGGGGTGTTGTCCTGCTGATACATGGCCGTCAGGGGCATGTGGTCACACATATATGGTTCAACAATGTCCGAGACGATCTTAACATAGTCATGAGCATTCATTCGACCATCCTCGTGATGCAACGGACCAACACCAGATGATTGAAAACAGCCACAAACCATGGCCGAATCTCCCCCTGCCTGCAGAGTCAGTCGAGTGCAACTAGGATGGTATTTCTCGGACACCGATCGCCGAACGTACACCCGACCCGCCGAGTGGACCCTCACGAATTTTCTTTCGTCGGAAAACAACACTCGGGACCACAGGGCCATGGTCCAGTGGAGATGGTCGCGAGCCCACTGAAGTGGCTTTCGACGATTGTCCAGACTGATAACGGCTTCTTCTGTGCCGATCGCCCGAACAGTCCCATGTGGATCAAACGCCGTCTGATGGTGCACGAGGCCAACTGGATGCCATGGTGCCTTGAAAAGTCGATCTGGATATCGGTGGAAGTGCGGAATCGGTCAGAGTTCGACATGCGGGCGATCAGATGATACTGTCGAGCCGTCGTTTTCCGCGGTCTGCCGGCTCTGCGTTTCGAAATTAGGCTCCCATCGGCTTCCCAACGTTTCAAGGTGCGAGATATCGTCGACTGGTTGCAACCGATACGATCTGCAATGACCCACTCAGTTTCACCATCTTCTGTGATGCGAACGATCGGGCTCTCGGCATCACTATATTGAACAAAAATGAATCAGAATAGTGGAGAATGACAGTTTTTCATATTTATTTTCTACTCTCCTAAACTATTATAGCACAAAATATATATTCTAATTTTTTGTAGTTTATGCAACACTTTTGCACTCGTCGATATCATGAAAATTATTTTATTAATATTTAAATTTTGACTGTGCAAATACAAAATGGATCTTAGTGTTATAAATCGTTTAAAGACACCGATACCTTTCAATTAAAACAGAAAACATTCAATAGTTACTAATTTATACAAAATAAAAACCTATTTTCTAAATCTAGTCATTTTTATGCTTATTGTGGCAGATATGTAGCAGTCAAAGTCAGTATTTAATTTACATTTTAGAAGGTTTTTCTTGACTTTCCTCACTGTGAGGGTAGACGTAGTAAAGATTTCGTTAGTTGTCTCAAAGATAGGAATCTATCTGCTTTGAATTCGATCATCATGGAACAAATCTGCGCCAAGATGTTGTCCGGTTACTGCTGTTTTCCATCACAACTTTATTTGGTAGTTCCCCATCCTTCAGACGCTGGAACTTCTCAAATACGTATTTCAAAGCTTTTAGGTCGACTTGAGGACAAGAAGAGCCGCAGCTGAAAGAGGTGAGACTAAAAATACAGAAAAACTGCAAATTATCTAGATCTAAAAATAAGCACAGATTATAATCAAGAGGTTAGAAACGTAAGCACCGTGAAAGACAGGAATTCAGAGATAGTACATGAATGTATTCGTACAGTACAGTTAGTTTAATTCATGAAGACAAACTGCGTTATCTACAACTAAAACAAGAGGATGCAAATTGCACTTTTTAAAAGTACATGGTTATATTAAGTATTTTTAACCTGGCTTGTAGATAAGCTCAGAGCATCTGTCTGGATCATGGTTGATGGGATACTTTATGTGTTCTTCATTAAATGAAAACTTCTTTAACTTATTTCCCGCAACTGTCATGTAGAATTTTCTGACTTTTCTGATAAATTTGAAGAAAACAGGAAATAATAATGATTAAAACAAATCAGAAACAAAACCTTTTTTGTATAATTAAGAGTCATTCAAGCGTTTTATAAAATAAGATTTCCAAACAAGAGAAACAGTGCTTTTCATGGATGTAAAGTCATTTTATATATATATTTAGAATTTAATCTTTGCAGTTGGATAAATAGCTTTTTTTTCTGTCTGGAAGATACTTGTGTCTAAACTCTATAAACTTGGCCAGGAGCTTTGGATTGATGCCACCAATCTGCCAAAATATGTCTGTCTGTTTCTTGATATTTACATTAAAAAAGTCAGGAATTAATCATTATCATTACAGACAATTGACAAAACTTATTCTCTCCAGCATAGCAAGGACCATAAAAGAATTAGACAAACGGTTCTAAGAATTTAAGAATATGCACCTGGAAAAGAAGAACGTATCTCAGGAAGAGAAAGGTCATCTTTATGAAAAGCTTCTTTAATCTACTTGCAAAGAGTCTCACTCTACCAGGCTCCTGAACATCCTCAAGGCTGGACAGATAGCTCTTTATTTCAAGGCACTTGTCAAGGAATTCTTCCCGCAACTATTTGAAGGAGCAGCGTGGGGCAGTCTTTCATGATCTCTCAATGCTTCTTGAAATTTATTGTACTTTTCCTTCTGTTTAGCGCTGAAAGACAAAACAAAGCTTTAAACTTTGATTATTTTTCTTTTAATAAATCAACAAATAAACACGTAAAACCTTTGCCATTATACTTTATAAAATTTGTTGTCAGAAAACTGTAATAAATTTTTATAATGTTTTGTAAAATAACAGTAAAATGTAAATATAAGTGGGAAATTTGTGTAAAACTACCTATGCTCAAAATGCCAGAATATGAAAATCAATAAGCCGCCGTGGAACAAACTGATGCTTACTGCTCCACACTCCCATTGTTGCAGCTTCTCTTTAATTCTGGTGACCATCAATTATTTCGTCTAATTGAGACGTTGCAGATATCACCGGCAAACCTGACACAGCTGTGCCATAGAATATTTAGATCACTGAAATCGAAGAATAAAGAAAACTTTTGTTCTTCTGCTACAAAACTGCTGAGGTATCTTGCTGTCTCGGAAGCCGATTCGGTGAACTGGTCAGCCACGGCAGCTCCAGGAATGAGCTGAGTTCTGCCCTGGTCACAGAATCCTGTGTTTGTTGATCTCGCCTATTTTGTCCTCCGATTTACTTTTTTTTGTTTTGAAAACCGATATTCGTGAGTTCTCATTACACAGCCGTGAGATCGACCTGCTTCCTTTAAAGGTCTTTACAAGCTCCTTTCGCGGTAAACTTTGTTATATTTGGCGCAGACTGGCGAGAAATATCTAGGTCTTTGGCAGTCTGTCGCTGACTCCAACTACACCGAGAACTCTGGTAAACGAAGAAGTATCACCTGACTACACTTGGCGTACATTTCTGCTGAATACATTCATTTATAGGGGTGGCTAAATTAACACGATTTTAAAAAAAAAATTCATTCGGTTATTTATTGTTTTAATGCACAAATGGTGTCACCTCTTCTAGAATACTCTACAGAGTGGCGCTAGATAATGGTTGCGAGAAAATCACCTTCAACAACATTCTCAAAGAAAACAAACAAAAAGCCCAATTTTACGTAGGCGAACAGAAATAAAAGTTTTAAAAGAAACAAATAAAAATATTGCAGTTGTCGTATAGAGTCCAGCTTACGGCGGCTGGTGATCGAATATAAAAGAAATGTATGCCAGCAGTTGTCTAGATTAAATAAATCTCACCGGTGTTTATCCTTTAATAGAGTTTATTACTCATCAAGTTTGAAGACCAAATTCTGTTAAATGCGCGAATGAACAAATAGATCGCTAAATAAATTCAGGATAAATATTGTTTTTACTCAAGTGACGTGGTTTATTTAAGTTCTAAAGGCTTCCTCTTTCCTTGTATCACGAAATTAGACCAAACTGAATACCTATCAGTCTCTGGTCTTCCGAAAGCAAATGATTCATCATCCCTCAATGAATTGACGTCAGAGGATTTGTTAGTAAGCATCTAATCGATTCCGCTCTATTATTATTATTATTATTATTATTATTATTATTATTATTATTATTATTATTATATTATTATTATTATTATTAACTGCAGGACGGAATTTGATAGGTAATTTAAATATAACCCAGAAATATGAGAAATAAATGGAAAAAAATTGTTTGTTTGTTCTCCGTCAAAAATGCAGTAGATCATAGAATTTAAGATTTTAGTTGACATCCCGTAGAATCGGGATTTTTCTTGGCTAGAGAAAAGACACTCAGACCTTTCTTTATTACACCCTCAGCTCATGCTAATAGGAGGCCACTCGAAGATCCTGCTGCAACTCCAACATGGCTTTTGCACAAAGTATTGTATGTGCGTGTGTTTCGTATACCTATGCCTACAAGGCAGATAACCATGGTAGAAAACGTAGTGCCATGGATGTCCCCTAGAAGGTGATGCCATTCCTGCCCCACGTGGAGCCAGACATTTCCAACTTTGGCAGGAAAATTTCTACTAAAACGTTTCATTGTTCAAATATGGGAGGAAACCCACACAGCCGGCTGTAGGGTCAGACCTTTAAGGGAATCGAACCAAAACCATCGACCATTTACCATCTAGTAGTATATTCTAACCCTGGACTACAGCGCCGCCTGTATGTTTTTCATTCATCAATAGGAGGGAAGATAATTGCGAAAACTAACCCGCTTACATATTCTTTACTACTACTTTTCGACCTAACGCATTATCCTGCGATGAAAAACAACATGGCAGGTAACTCACGGCGCGTTCAATGTGACGTCATGTTAGATGCTGCAATTATTCTGTACAAAAGGACAGAGTTAAACCGAGCAAAGGTAACGGGAACCGAGAGAACTTATGGTCGGGGTTTATCAAAGAAGAATAAACAGCAAAATCGGTAAAACTTTCGATAATCGCCTGAGCGCCTCGCTCGGTGTGAAAGTGAAAGTAGGCGGGCGAAAAATCGTTTTCCGGTTCTGACTAAAATGTCCCCGCCTGAAACTTGATACGCGGGCTGGTGGGGGAGGGGCCGCTGAAAAAAATGTTCTTTTGTTGTGGTTACTTTCAGGTGTATCAAAGGGAAATGGCAGGGAGGGTCAGTACGGCGATAGAAACCAGTGACGACTTGTCAGGAGCGCGTGCCGTTTATGTGGAGGGGAGGTAAACGTGTTTATCAGATTAAGACCACAAACGGCTGGGAGAGCTAATTGCCTGTTCTTCAAACGGAACCCTATCACATCCCTTTTCTTGTATCATCTGTATAAACTGAAAAAAAAAAACGACATAAATGGCCGAGAACGGGCTATTGACTCTGGGTGTCACTCCAGTGATTACTTATGCTTTACTAGCCACAACCTGCCGCCATCTTTCCTACGTAAAGAGTTTTGTCCCTGTACCAGAGAGGAGCGGACCTAAGGTGAACGCGAGACGTCAAACTTTTTGCAGGTGTGGGACGGAGGCTACGTCACAGAGGATCAGTTTTAACTCTTCACATGGCTGCCACGCTTTCTCGGCTTACAGCCAACACTAACCGTAGGCGTCGCTTTAATAAATCGCGGTGGCGTCTTTTGGCGCACCTCTAATGAAAACGAGTTAGAGAATCTCGTTTTAACGCTGGTCTTTATTTTCCTCCGCATGGCCAGCGGAGACTTTTACGAAGGTAAAACTTGAAAAAGAAAAAAAAATTAAACAAAATCACATTTTTTTATAAATTTTTAAAGCATTTTTACAAAGGGACGATAGGAAATCAGATGAATACCTGTAGGATGTAAATAACGGTGACTGAATCCTCCCTGGAGAGGTAGTAGACCTGTCACCTTCATTCCAGACTCTATTTGTGTTGAAACCCGTATGTCATTGGAAGGTCTGACAGGGTCGGGGATAGGGAGAATGGAGGAGAGCAGGTGAGATGATCCCGGAAGTGAAGGAAGCCGGGGAAATATGGGTGACAGAATGACCGACAAAGGCGACCGGTGGAATGATCCACGTGATACTGTCAGGTTTATTTTATTTCGTGTACAGCAGAAATAAAGAGAGAATATTATATTTAAAATGGTGACAATGTGGCGAAAGTGAACCTACCGAGAGGCTCAGCGTGGGGGGAGGGGCGACAGAGTCTGGCGTTTCGTTGGGTTTCTCCCACACACCTCAGTGGAGGGGGTAGGGACCCGATTTCGTTTCTGAGCCATCGATTCTCTTTTGTCATCGCAGCCTTTTGCTTACCAATTAAAAGAAAACGCAAGCAATGGTGACATCAGAAACGGACTGTCACTCCGGCAGAGAGCCTCGTTGTGACGACAAAAGCAAAGACGAAGTCTCGTTTTGTACTGCCAAGCGCGAGCTCACTGCGCATGCTCCATTCCTTGTAAGAGGCATATTTATGGAAGTATGGGCCGGTACCATCGCACTGGCGAGCTCTAGACTCTCCCTAAAAGCGGACTTCATAAACACGCAACCTCAGGTAGGAGTTGGTCTCCTACCAACGGCAAAAGTCGGCGACACCATAAACCACATATGTACCTGTGTTGTTGATTCAGCGGTAATAGAATTGAATATAACGAACAGAAAATTTACGATTACTGAGATTTTTGGTCTCATTGGCAGGGGTCAGTTGTTTTCTGGGGTCACTTGTACTGCCACTAACTGCGGAGACGTAATCTATTCTGCAAAAAAAAAAAAAAGAAGTCCGCCGTTACTCAGATGATCCTCTTTACTAGTGACATTCTAAAATTGAAAATGCTTCCAGCGTTCACAGAACCTTGCTCGCATAATCGTCCTACATACACGAGATTCTTATTCCGGAAGCCATCAAGTGGCTACAATAAACACTAGGTCAATGAGTGACACGTGGTATATCTACGGCATAGAATTACAGTGCAGCTGTTACTCGTAAGTGACCAGGAGACTGATCTGTCTGTGACACGTTCATGGAATAAGTAGCATTGGTTCTACGTACAGTTACCATTAGTTTTCAATTTGGAACTTTGGTGGTTAGCGACTTCGATTGCATATCTTGTTATAAAAGTACAGGCAGTGATATGATTGTAGTGCGGTGAATACTATGGCACCTGGGGAGAGAATATCATATAAATGTATAGAAATCAAAATCAGGACTAATTAAGGCTGCTCCATGCGGCAGATTGCAGCCCGACTTCATGTTTCAGAAGAAGCTGTGTGCAAGACTCTAAGGAGGTCACATGAAACTGGTACTGGTGACAATAGATGCGGTCGAAAAAGAAAACCAAAACTCTCCAAAAATAGTGTTAAAAAAACGGCAGACGACGAGTCGGCAGAGACCTTGTGAATCACTTAGCTAGAAGTACTGGTGCTAACGATTCTTTAAGAACAGTAAGGCTCACATTAGCGTGAATTGGTCTCAGTGACTGTGGATCTGCTTTAAAACCATTGCTGAGAAGAGGCAAACAAATGGCAAAGCAGAAACGAAACCTGGGAGACCTTTTGGAAAACGCCTTGTAATCGCGACTGATCTCTGAAAAGGGGATCTTTGTCAGGTATAAATGAAATTTTTTCTTGAAATAGCGGACGGACAGAGTCCACGGATTCCAAGGCGAAGCAGACGGCGGTCTTCTCTCCATTTTTCTTACGATAATCAGGGATAATTCTAGAACAATTATGCAGAATGTAGAATTCTTTTTCCCCTTCTTAAAAGTAAATCTTTTCTTTTTCCATGTTTTATTTTCTCCTTTTTTGGTAAATTTTGAATGTAATTTTTTAATTTGTTTCTCTATCTTTTTTTTTTTTCAATTTAAACTTACAACAAATTAACCCTGACAAACGTCAGGGGGCGCAAAGTCCTGTGAGAACCGTTTATGCAAATTTGCTGAATGACGGAAAGTCATTATATAGTTGCCACTGGTTTTGTTATAGTTAAACCAGGCATCTGAGAAAGATGGTTACTTCCTCTCCTCCCATGCATACTGAGGCGAGGAGGTCACTTCCGGGGGTAGAACTTCGCCCCCCCCAACCCCAGCATATAATGAAAGCGATGAGAATGTCGTTCACCACACGGGCTCAGGGCGGGGTCCTGCCCCCGCTTTCTAATAATAATTATTATTATATACTGTTGTTAGCCAATATCTGTACTTCTAGTTCCAGCTGACATGGACGCCACCAGTTATCGCCATTTTGTTTTCATTCGACCAAAAATCAAATTTTAAGAAAAAAACAACAACAAAGGACAAGTGAATTTTCATTCCGGAAACAAAACCTTTTCCCGGAACCAACCAACCAACCAACTCTCACCTTCATTTTCAGTGAGGTTATTCGTAGAGTCTTTCGTTGGCGCGTGTGGCGGCTTCAGCTCTCCGTCTCATCAGAGGCGAGGGGAAGCGCTTTGTTGCTTGTCTCCCTTTATTATCCGTGACGCTAACAGGAGCCAGCCAGACTGGACGGCTGATTGACGGGGGCCGGCGCCACCGTGACGATATTTACAATTAGATCAACGGCCCTGTGCAGTCGGAGGGAGGCGTGTGCCAGGGTTTGCGGCAGGAAGCAGCAGCCTTTCCTGATTAGAGGGCTATGGAAAGATTTTTTAAAAAAAAAAAAAAACTACGACACAAATTCCATCGCACGTAGAAATTAAACAGCTGAACGTAAGGAAAACTCGGGCTCTGATTTCGATGTACGTGCAGACAAAAGGACAATTTGCATTAGATGCGGAACCTAAGCGTCTCTGAAAGTGAAAGTTGGCAGTAAACTAATACCACGGCGTGATATCATCTCTCCCAAGCTCGTTTCTATCCAGCCATATTTATGAAAGCAGTTTGTGTATTTTACATATCTTCAGATCATCGACAGACAAAAACCAGCAACACCTGGCAGGTATAATAAGCCCGGCTAACGGAAGATACGGCACATGAACGAAATCCTTTTTGATTTCTATCTTTAATGATTGTCATAGTAACTAAAAGATCACATTCACATATTTCTGTTTTATGAAATATTAAGGATTGTAAATATTTATTAAATAAATTTTAAAATTATAACACTAATGCTAATATATCAGCATACCTCGGTTTTCCATATTGTTCATAAATACAAATATTGTATAGTTTATGAGTGACCAAGAAGGTATATAAAAGGTGAAGAATCTCCGAACTAATGTAAAAATTTGTTCGAATATAGGGAAAATCGAAAGTAAAAGAAACGTCCGATCTAACTACAAAAAGACATTTAAAAGCCAGATAATACACAAAAAAATTAAAGTTGTATTTATCCAGAAGCAACAAACAGATTGAAAGTAGAAGCGTGTTCGAAAATTATAGTTTAAATATAATTTTAAAATTATTAGCATATGAAATGTTTTTTTTGTTGTTGCTCTACTTTGCTGATTATTCTACAGCTTAATAAAAATATAAGTCGTAACGATAAATTACTACATTGGAGATCGTGTAGATATCATTATTTTCTTGGTGACTGGCGTATGATTACCCTGATAGTTATTTAAAGAGAGTCGATTCTCCAGTTCTTTTCTACCATCGGTTCAATGCATTTTTAATCTACTGATTGTGTTTACTGAAGATCGCTAATGGGCCGAATGGTCCATGTATCCATCAGTCTATCAATGAAATACACTGATAATTTTCAGCTATGACCTTTTGTAATCGAGATCGCAAAATTCGATATACAAGACACAAAAAAAAGTAATTTTCTATTCTCTCGTAATAATCGCCCTTCATCCTCTTAGTCTCCCTGGAGAAATTC